>CM021733.1:23870019-24228134 GCA_011075105.1 Heteronetta atricapilla
GGCGCTCCGCCGCCGCCCCGCCCGGCCGCCGGCCGCTCGCTCGCAGGTGCCGCCGGGGGCGGAGGGGCGGCCGCAGGGAGAGAGAGAGGGAGAGAGAAAGAGAGAGAGGAAGGAGCCGGGCAGCGGCCGTGAGTCGGGGAGCGGGGCTCGGCGGCCGGGGGTCGGGGAGGGGAAGGCGGGAGGAGGAGGAGGAGGAGGAGGAGGAGGAAGGCGGCGGGGCCGGGGGCGCGAGGTATCGCTCGGGTGCTGCCGGAGAGCGATGGGCCGGCGGCGGGGGGGCCCGCGGCGTTTTCGCCTGAAAGGTAAAAGGGGGACGGCAGCGGAGGGAGCAATTGATCTGGGGCTCGCGGCGGTGGCTGCTGTGCTTTGAAGTGGGGAGGGGGCTCGTTACGAGGGAAGGGGGCCCCGACCCTTTGTTGTCCTCGGGAAAGCGCCCGGGGGGGGCGTGCGGGCAAGGAGCGCGCCCGGCGGTGCAGCTGCCTCCGTGTGTGTGTGGTGTGTGTGTGGTGTGCGTGCCCACCATTGTTGTCCGCTCTCACAAACGGGACATGGCCCGGCGAGCTGCGAGGGAAGAAATCAGATGCCTCGGGGTCCGAGAACCCCAGAGCGAGCGGTTCCCGAGGGGCACGGCCCCAGCGGCCCCGCCATCCCCGGGCTGCGGCCGGGATGCTCGCGGGGCTGCCAGAGCTACCAAAAAAGGCAGCGGGATGCTCGCCGCGATCCCGGGGACGGATTTTTCTCCTTCCCTTCGGAAAAGGAAAGCCCAGGGCCGGGAGCGAGCGGTGACAGATGTGGCATCTCAGCAGCTGGCTAAACATAACGGCGTGCCTCGGCAGGTGTTTGCTGTGGCCACGATTTATTTTTGAAGATGTTTGTGCCGAACGGGTCCAGCCTGGGTTAGCGTTAGCGGTAAGATTTATTTCAGCTCTGTGGCACGTTAAAAATAGTTTTTCGGCAGAAGCGTTCAGAAAAGTAACAGAAAATTCCTATGCTCGAGACATTCCTCGCTTTGCACATTTGTTTTTTATTACGGCGCGCAGAGGAGAGGAACTGAGCAGGTTCCTCAGCCGGTAGAATAGCACGGAGAGGAGGGATTTTTCCTGGGCTCAGCATTTGCCAAGGGTATCTGCAGAGGAAAGGAACAATAGGGCCTATCTCCTCCTCAGATTAGCCATCATCACAGTTACTGATCTCCCAGAGCACCTTGTTTCACTCACAGAAGTGAACATCAGGCTGCAGAAGCTGCCCCCGTGGTTCTGCCTTCTTCAGCGGTCCTCAGCGCCAGCCCGGATCACCAGGAGGTGGCCTGGGCGCCTTTTGGAAGGGAAGGCGATGGCTGTTGCCTTCCAGGCAGCCTGGAGCCACGCATCTCCTGAGGCAGCATGGCTCTGCACCTCGCTGTTGGACTGCTGGGGCTAAAAGTCACTCTGACTTCAAAGAGGCGTTTAAAACTATTCCAAACCACTGATAGCTGCTACGCCATAACCAAAGAAAGCCACGTTTCGTGGCAGAACATGTTTTGTTCTTGGCTTTTCGTAATGAGCTATGCTGCTTTGGTTTGTAATCTTTAAAAGCTAGGTGACTCCTTGGAGAAGAAATTCTGGTCCTTTGCCCAAGTCTTGAGAAATAGTTTGGGGTAGAGGAGGGAGCTGTGCTGGCATTTTAAAACAAATTTCCTTCTGCCACACGTCCTTCTTGCCTTCAAGCTCTCTTTTTCTTCTTTGACGCTGTGTCTGGGGGGCTCAGTGGTACTCTCCGGCCAGGTCTTCCTGTTCCTCACCCTCAGCGACAGAGTTGCGGTCGATCTAAGTCACACAGTGCCCATCTTGGCTTTTCGTAGTCATATAAAAACCCACAGGCTTTCACCTTACTGCATGCAAACATAGCTTGGGGGGAAGAAAAAAGGAAAAAAAAACAAAAAAAAAAAAAACAAAAAAAAGAAAAAGCATCACTTCTCTACTTCTTATCATGATCAAGGCAGAATAAATACCTTTCTTCAAGATTCAAACCATCTCAGGAGGAACTGGCTGGCTCTCCCTCCAAAGAGATACAGGTGGACTGACTGGGTGGTCTGTGCCTGCGGGGTGCTGCCGCATCCCCATCGCTGCGGCTCTTGCAAGGGTAGCACTTGGCGGAAGGTGTATCCTCAGCTGGTTTCTCTGGGAGGTGTGTGTGATAGAAAGGTGCCTTTCCCAGATAAACTCAGGTCTGAATTTTAATGCAGATGTGGGGAGAATTGTATGTGGGCGTTGGATGGGGGCTGTTTCTAAATGATTTCTTCTCGCTGCAAAGCAGGCCAGGTACTGGCCAGCAAAAGCACCTGGCTGGCGCTGGCGGATAAGGCTGGGCAGAGCAGCAGGAGGGGATGCAAAGCACACCTGCACAGGGGAGATTTTCCTGTGAAACAGGAGGGCAGAACCTAGGTGCAGCTACTGAGTACAAGTTCAGGTGATGTTCATGCAGAAGAGATCTGTTTCTAGTGCTGTACTAAATAAGAGAGATTTCTGGATGACACTCATGAGGACAATCATTACTTATTTTGCAATATTCTGTGATTTTTGAGCAAAGATATTGATCCAGCGTGGTGACCGCAGGGGAAAAGAATGTAATAGGAGTGGCTGGAACGAGCTTCTCCATAGTTTAAGGGTTAAATCAAGACACAGAAAAGCTTCAGAAATGGCTCTGCCAAGATGAAGCGAGATGATTACAAGCAGACTGAGCTGGCCAGAGTGACAAGGTATATTTACACCCTCACTTGGGTTTCATTGACACTTATGGAATAGTCAGGTGTACAAAGAAATGTTTGTCTTATGATTCAACCACTAGTTAAGTCCACAGAAGCACAGTTAATTAATAATTTTTGTAAGCCAATGTGAGATTTTTCTTTTGAGAGGGTAGTAAACTGTTGAGTGTGTTTTATTCTTTTTGTGTGTGTGGTTTAAAGTGGGGAGATAAGCTGTTTACAGGCTAAGCCTACATTAGAGTAGCACATTTTAATACATAAAGCTCTGAAAATGTGAAAATGATAGTTAAATACTCGGACTAAGTCATACTTAAAAAAAAAAACTGGCCTCATATTAAAAGCTGCTATGATCATGAAGATGCGTTTAGCAAAAGTAATTAGAAATATTGTTGTACTTATCTTTGAAATTATGCAGGTTGCACAATACTTTTAAAACACGATGACTGGTATCTGATAAATGCCAAGGAGCCACATTAAGGGTTTCAACTTCACCATGTGTGGTTCAGCAACATATAAGTCAACTATGTAAATACTATGTTAATGTTGTGTACTTGCACTGAATGGTAGAAGAAAGTTTGGTACACTGCTTTGATTTCTATCATAAAGGTCAACACGGAACAAGTCAGATAAGAAATGAAATGGGATGATGTAGTGAGGTGTTGTACTGGGGCTCATTCTGAGTGATCCAAGTGAACTTTGCTGTGGTTATGTGCAAACAGCAGCTGACCTTCCGTAGAGATACAAGTGCTGATGACAGGCTGTGGTCAGTGAGACTAGGGATGACTTGCTTAGTCAGGTCTCTGCAAAGCTGTCTAGATGTATTTAAATGGCAAATTTTATTTATTTACTCTTAAGCAACGCATAGAGAACTTTCTAAAAATAAATACTTATTTATATCTTTACCAGGAAGGTCTAAAGTATAGGGCTTGGTGTATTTTGATTGTTACTATTATTATTATTATTTATTCTGTCCCTTTGAAATACCAGATGTTTTGAGTCTGGTTCTTGCTGTTCTGTTGTAGATGTTTTTGTGTATCTGAATATTTGTGTTGTGCCTTAAACAAAGGAAAAAGGTTTAAAGTCTTTATTCCAAATGTTGTTTTCTTTCTTGCCTAAAATATTAGGTGCTACCATAAAAATAAAAAATAAATGCTAACTGTTAGTCTGATTCATTTTTTTTCAGTTAACTTTTTAGGAAGTCTTTATGATATAACAGTGAAATCAAGCAAACCGAAAAACCTATGTGAAAAGTCTGCTAATGATGGCAAAAGCAAGTATCCATAAGTTGGAAAATGCTTGTGGAAAGTGGTGATATGTGTATAAGGGGGCATTATCCTAACATGTTGCTTCTTGTAGCCCTCTTACCTCAAACAATATGTGAGATGAATGGGGTGAGAAGTGACAAAAGAAAGGATCTGTCTGAAATGCTGGGCTGAGGCTGAAGGTCCTGCTCTGTCATAGCACTTCTGGGTAGTGCTGGGCAACGTTTTAATGCAGATGGTGAAGGAACGAAATAATGGTTGCACAATAATATAATCCTGGGATTTCCTAACTTTGCATTCTGTGACTTTGCAAGCTTAGTGCCCCACATAGGATATTTCTAATTACGGGGTTCAGAATTCTCAGTGATACTCTACAACGAAGATCAAAGGTGCTTTGTGCCACCACAGTCAGCATCTATGAAGTATTCCTCCAAAACAGTTGTGAAACTAGCTTCCTAACCAGCACAGATCTCTGTCATGAACTTGAGGAGAACAAACTCTGACACCTGTGAGGATGTGAGTAATCTTCTTGTAGATCTTCAGTAGGAAGCAGAGCTGGGGGAAAGGAAAGGCAGGAAGGAGATGGCAGACAAAACTGGAGGCTTACGCTTTTTAGTGAAGAAGTGGTTGATGAGTCTTGTTGCTTTAACAAACACTTGATCCAGTTCTAGTAAAGCATCTCAGAGTCTTAAAAGCATGGTTCTCTCAAGTTGTATGGGTGTGTTGGCTCCTATTTAGTAGACATTTTCTTGATTTTTTAATTTTTTTTTTTTTGTCCTTGAGTGGTGCTCTAATATCAAGTGATGTATGAGAACATCATGGCAGCGTTGCTGTTTTCACACACACTCCTTTACATTCTTGCCCTTTTGTTTATCTTTTTTCCCTTCTCATTTATTTTCATGAAGCATATGACAGCACTAATTGATGCTTCTCATTAGGAAAGCTTTTAAATTTTACAGAAATCAATACCTAAAGTAATGCAGGACCTTAAAAATCCTTGTGAAACTAGAACATTTTTTTAAAATGTTCCTCTTGATTCTTATGCTTACTAAATCTAACCTTTTAAATTGTATTCATGAATTTCTTGTGACCAGAAACTGGTTCCATTCTTTCTTCCTTGTATGCATTTCTCCAGCTCTAGTTAACACAAAGCCTAAATTGTGTGTGTATAGATGCATCTACATCTTTCAGAAAATACTTAAGGTCTTAATGAAAAAACTCAAACTTTATCTTTTTGTCTCATTTAATATGATTTGTTGTATACTTTCATTCAGTTTAACTTCAGTTTATTCACAAGATCAGATAATTTAGCTCTGAAACTCAGGCCAGGATTAATCCAAGATGTGGTGAGGCTTGAGGTAAATATTCTCTTTTGCTTTTTCTTCCCTTTCCTGTGCTTGAGGTGTACACTGTAAATACCCTGTCTTCAACATGGCACACCACCATGAAGAAAAAGCACCTTGTTCAGACATTCTTGCCACTGTTTTTCATGATGAATTTTGTTGGGGAACAGCCATGTATATTACTTTTTGGTCTTTATTTTTTGATTATTTGATCAATTAGCTTTTCGGGAACTAAAGCATAGATTCAGTTTGTTTAACATGTGCCCCCAGACAATGGTTAGGTCAATCTTCTCAAAGTTTCAGTTTCAATTTGTAGCTTAATCGATTTTGATTTTACAAACTCCGTGACATTTAAAGCTTTGATAGCAATCATTTCTTTGAGAGTACCTGTTTTTGTAATCACAACAAATAAAACCACAAGCTTCTGTGACACCGAAGCAGAACGCATCACAGAATGAAGGAAAAACAGGTTCTGTTTTGTAGTTTGCTGTGAAGGCCAGCCAGACCATTTCTCCCCAGTGCTGTGGTCCTTGCAAAGAGACTTCTCTTCAGGGTTTGCGTGACTTGGCTGTATTCATTTAGAGGATGATAAGGGGCTATGTAGATTTTGTTGTCTCCCTTGTTTTGAGGATGTGTGGTTCCTAAGAAGAACATCAGGGGTTGGCTCAACTCAGGGAGACATAAACAGTAGGAGAGTGAAACGGGGAAAAGGAAGAATAGTGCTATTGATTGTCCTGCCTGTCAGATGCAGCTCACATGTTCCTGCCTCAGATGCAAGAGATGATTGCTCTTCATCAAGTGTAAGCTGGTCTTTTGCCTGCTCATTTCTCTGCAGTATAATGACCTTGGAAGAACAACCACAGTTCATAAGAGGGTAAGAGGCAGTGTGTCTGGGGCTGGTGCCTGCATATTCTGTGGGCAACATTTTTCTGCTTGGATATTTAGAAACCAGATGGGAATGTGGAGGTAAAGAATGGTGCAGTGTGTCCACACAGGCTGTGGGGACATATGGAATTGTATTTTACTCCAGTGTAAATGCTTGGAGGAGAAAGATGGAAAGGGGAGGGGAAGGTGATGCTCACAACAGTTTGAAGCTAACAGTATTCCTTGCCCCCAAAGATGCCACAACTGAAGAACTGTCTTCTGTGAGATGGTGATGTTGTTTTTACATCTGCACGGTTCTTGGTATACTAGATACTAGTTCTTAATACGCTAGATACCTGGCTTGTAATTAGGGCTCTTGACGCTACAGTAATACAGATTGGTCATCTTGCATAGAAGTAAAATGTTGAAAGAAAGAGAGTTCAGACGTCTAGTCAGTTTGGGGGGGGGGGGGGGGGGGGGAGAGCCTTAATTGAACAAGTTGGATTGTTAATGTTACCAGGTCTGCTCTTCCGTGTTTCTTCTTAATGATATGCAAAGTAATTAGTGGTACAGACAATATATTGTTAGGAAGAAGATAGCTGACAAAGCCAACCAGTAATTTGTATGGCAGTTAGTCTGTTTCTGTATGTCCCCTCTCACTTGCACAATATGATTTCAGCTGGGGAGGGAGGCTGTGTCTCCTTTTGTTTTTCTCTGCAGCTGGTTTTGTCTACATGTCCCCTCAGGCATGATGAATACCCATCTCCATCTCCAGAATCTGCTAGATAAGATCCAATAAGGTCAATAGCCAAGACAACAAAGGCATCTGTTTTATAGCAGAGGGCTCTACAGTTCTCTTCAAAATAGAAAATTCTGGTCCCGAAGAAGAAATATTACAATAGCAAGAACACAAATAGGTTTAGGAATCTAGGAGTTCCTAAAGGAATTGTTGAGAAGGATAAAAAGAAACCGTACTTCCCCAAATGAAAGTGATAATCAAGTAGCTTATACTGCAGACAGCTTCCACAGTTTGTCCAAGAATTAACTTCAATCTTAGTTTTAGTAGTTATTTTACTTTGAGACTTCAAAAGTGTCTCTATTTTGCCAGAAGAATATGCATTGTATCTGAGGTTTTTTGTGTTAGGATATAGCAGCTGGGTTGTTGGGATATACTGTGATGACATTGTAGAGGGAAGAAACAGGAGTGAAATCTAATGAAGCAACAGCAGAGAAGTCAGAAGTTTTTTTGACACTGCCAATGGTAAGAAGTATATCCACTGAAATGTAAATCTTTAAGTGTATTCAAGAAATCTCTGACAATAAAAAGACATAATCTGCATAAAACTGAAGAGTTGTGATGTAAGAAACATGTTTCAATGCCCAGATGAGCAATCTAAACATGGAAATAACTCCCATTGCTAAATTCCAGCTGATTCTCCTCTATCAAGCCTGCTTGCAGGTCTTTCTCCCTTCTATCTGCACATAAGGGTTTATCCCTGCCCCACTTCTACCATCCTGTGTCTCTTGGTTCCACTTAGTTCTTTTTCACAGGTTCTGTCCTTTCTGAGTCTGGGCTGATGGCTCTTCCTTTGAGTTGTTTGTGGGGATGGAGCACAGCAAGGTAAAATGTAGGGTGGTATTTTTCCTAGAGAGGTAAGCTCAGAACCCTATGGCTGGCAAACACTAGGCTACTGAATCTTGCAGAAATCAGGCTTGTAAACCGCCTTAAAATTGACCATCCTGAAAATTCAGAGACAGGGAAAAACAAAAAACAACAAAAAAAAACATGGCAGACACAAATTTGAGTGTCAGGAATAGCTTTAAAAGACGTGCCAGAACTTTTTAGCACGGCTGTGGATTGTGATGGGAGGTGTATGGATGAGAATAAGTGGCATGAGGTTGGAGCAGGGGAAGAGAAATACATCATTTTGGTTTTGTCTCATTAGAGAAACAGATTAACAATTTATGTTAAAATTCTCCTACCTGTTTTTAATCCTCCCAATAAATAAGCATATACGGATTACTGCAGACAAAGGAGAGAAAGTATTGCCTTGAATGGCAAAGTCTGATATTTATCAACAACTCAGAAATGAGCCTTAGGCTGGAAGTTCCTGAGACATCTGAAGGTGGACATGTTAAAAAGCAGTTATCTGAGAAGTGGGGTGCATGTTCTGAGTAATGAAACTGTCATCTGCTGAAGCAAGGAGAGCTTGTATAGGGAGGGTATATAACAAGGTTTCTTTACCAGGTGATTTTTCTGATCCTTAATTCAGTGTGTTCTTTCAGTCCATCTGATGAGGGAGTCGTCAGTAGTTACTGGGCTGTCAGAATTTCCAAGTTTGTAGTTCGGGGGTTAATATCCTTAAAGGATAAATGTGCTCCTGAAGTCAGATTTTACAGCAGTAACTATATATAGGGGATGTGGCATGAAAATAAATGGTATTTCTGGTGTGTTGTCAAAATTCAAGTCACAGCTCATTTTTCATTGTTATTTTCTCCAGAACAGAGTATCTAAAGTTGGATGTTGAATTCTATTTGGTCACGGATTTGAGAGAGCTTTTTTTTGGAAGTTGTGCTTCAAGATGTTTCATTTCCCTTGTTCACTGTGAATAGCCTAAGCTGTTGTGAAATGTGCGCCCTTCTGCTTGTACAGCATCAGAGGAGAAACAGCTTTTAAAGCCTGCAGATCTCAAACTGTTCATGACAATTTGACAGCAAAGAACTTATTTAATTTTCTGTGCAGGATTTGAAGTGGTGTCAAATGTAGATAGCTATTTTTTTTTTCTACTTTGTGCTGAAAGACTAAAACTTTCCAAGCACAACAGTTTGAATGAGAACTCTGTTTTGATAACTTTCAGGAAATTTACCCTTTCAGTCTTCATAATTATCTTTATGGCCAAGAAAACATAATTTGTGGACAAAAGGGCTCTAAAAATTTAGTATGGCTTTCCCTAGATGAAAACTCTTTCCAAAATATTTAATTCTTAAGAGAAAGTTAATGTGTTCAGTCAAGGGAAAATACTGTTCATACCGTGAATGGTAAAAGCCAGAACAATCAGGAGCCTGTCTATCACAGGTTTTAGGCCTTTCTTGAATTGTTACCCAGTTCTGGCTCAGTATGGTTCCTGGATCTGCCTGAATTGTTTGAATTAGACTGTGGACAGCTTTTTTGGGTGAAAAAAAATGTTTTTAAAAAGTCCAAATTAACAGAGAATCCACCACAAGCCTGTGATTGTCCTTACTGTTCAGAGAAGATATATTTTCCTTCTTCCCTTGCTTTCTCTAGATTTATGCTAGCAAATATAAGAAATAGCATGAAAAAAAAAATCATGATTTAGTTGCTGGGTGCAGGATGCCGCCTATGATTACATTTTTTTTCCATATGCATTAGTTACAGCTCATGATCAACTCACTGCTTCATTCTCTAAGTAGCTAAACAGATTCAATTCTCCATGAGTCTGTTTCTGTAAATTATCTAGTCCATTAATCAGTCTCATGGCTCTTCTGAAACCCCTCCTTTGTTTAGTGACATCCTCCTGGAATTGTGGCTATGGGAGCAGCCAGGATGATGGCCAAATGCAGAATTAGGAGAACTTTCCTTCCCCTCATCAGTACTCCTATGCAGCAGGGAACTGCAGTAGCCCCTTTCGACCTCGGCACTAGAAGATCTGGTTGAGCTGCTTATCTCTTTTGACCTGCAGAACGCTTATTACTGTCTTTGAGCACAATCTTCCATCCTGAAAGTGTGGCCTATGTGATTTAGTCTTAAATTTTAGTCTTGAATGCATGACTTTGGATGCTGCTAACACTCAAGCAGCTTATGTTCAGGTGTCTTCCTGATGCTCATATATCAGAGAATCAAGATCCCTCTTCCTCTCATTTTTATTATCTACCAGTTGATTTTCCTCACCTTTCCCTGCTCTCCCATCCCCCAGTGCAGGTCATTTCAGAGTAACTCCCCAGGAGAAATGGATAAATTAAAGGGAAAAGAGTTAAAGAGCAGGCACTAGGAAGGCAGGTTGAAAGTCCTCCACACAAGTCATAGTATCCATAGTGGAAGGAAATGCCCCAACTCCTATTTGTAACATCTTTAGTCAGTCTGACTGCCAGTGACGTCACCCTTTACTGTGTACAGATGGGCAGAAATTCCCATGAAATCTGGCATCTTAAGCTGGTGTATAAGAGATTGTAATTGACCTCCTGAGATACCATGACGGGGGGAAAAAGTATTTTGTACTTCGAGTAGGTGCACCGGAGAGAAGAGCAGCCTTGTTACAGATGCTATACAGACCTATTCTTTGCTCGTTGCAGTTGTATTGGTTTTGTTATCTTGGCATCTATTTAGTGAAACAAGAATCCCGATTCTGATGTGATTTACAGTGGTTATAGCCTCCAATGATTACACGCATTTAATTACTGCTAACAGAGAGAGAAGATGTGGGCTAAGTGGCTCAAAAAGTCAATCTGGTTGTCTTTCAAGCTATCTGAAAAGTGTCATCAGTAGCTGCCATCTGGTACAGTGTTTCAAAATGCTAATTTGGTTTCCGTGTTGCTTCTTGCATTTGCAAAAAGAACAGAAATAGGAGCTCATTGTCATTCCTGGGGTGGGGAGTTGTTGCTTTCCGAATGCAGCATGTGAACTGAAGTGTTTCTTGTGTTGGTAAACTCTTCCCTGCGCTCTGCTGAGGATGTGAATGCTAGGTGTGAACAAGGAGCACGTGGCTGTTTCCAAACGACCATAAATGAGTCTTCTGATGGAAAGTCCAAGAAGAGTATTTTGGTGTCTGGAAAAACACACAGGAAAACTTTCTGTATCTTCTCCTAAATGAGAAAGGTAAATAGCAAGAGGTGTAAAGGGAGTTTCATGATTTATTAGGCTTAGTCAAGTTCTAAACCAGCACTTCGGTTCATATCGTTGCAAAATAAGCCACTAGAGCGTAACAGCCAAATTTCAAGGTAGATTAAAAGTCTGTCTGGATTTTCAGGTATCCACAGTATTTTTGCTGTTGAGATTTCCTTATAACAAGTAATGCTCTTTCAACCTGTGTTGGCATGCTGGGAGACGTTGCCTGCCCTGTGCAGGCAGTTACAAACACCCAGGGAGGTGTGAGCTTTCATAATCAGCAGAGGCCAACCTCAGAGCCAGGCAACTACTAAGAGGGAGCTGCTTTACAGCAAACTGCTAATGTGTTGAATTTGGAGGTTTGATTTACCAGTTAGGTGCAAATGTATTTATTTCCTTCCCCACTGTTTTTTGGGTCTTCTCTTCCCATCCTAAATTGTCTCTGCTTTCCTGTTTTCCTTCTCTGAAGTGAATGGCTTATGGTCTTTTCAGGAATGGCAGAAGTTCGACAGCAACATCTGTAGCAGGATTTCTCTTTAAAGAAATAGATATGTTTAATTTGAGTTACTGTAGGATAGCCTGTATTTAGGGAGTTTTGTGTTCTGAGAGAAATTAAAAACCAAAAGAAAATCCCGTTTTCCTGTGTAGAGTAGAAAATATGATGATGGTAGAAGAGGCATTAGGAAACAGACATATAGGATATCAATAGTAAAGAGAACTTACTGACCTGCTGTCTTCCTCTCATTTTTGGATTCAAAACATCCCTTAAATTAAGTTTTATGTTGGAGGATGAGCAGATAGGTACGTATCTTTTTTCTCTTATTTTAGGGAAGTACTGTTTGTTAGACCAATAAAGCAACAATGGTTATGGATGTAGTTTAATTTAAGAAGCATAGGACGATAGCAGGTGGGATGTTGATGAACATTCCTAACATGATGAACATCCCTAACATCTAACAGGGATCTTTGTAGCTGTTGGTGAACAATTTAATCATTTCCTCCAGTATAAATCAGAGCCAAAGAACACTTCTGTAGCCAGAGAGAGCATAGCGCTGATTAATCCACATAGTCCCCATACACTGCCAAAAAGAAGGAATGGCAATTTTGTTACAACGACTTTCTTCTCAAAGTTACTGTACGTGTCTTCTACTGGCAATGTGTTTCACAGAATTTTGGTTAAGGTATTTCTGTTCCTTCCCACGTGAGCCATATCCAGTGACACTGCAGACCAGTCTCTACATTATCCATGGAATTCTTCCCATCCAGTACTGAAGCAGCAACACTAAGATGTTGATGCCACCCTCAGATGGAAATTTTCTCTTAAATTTCTTCAGTGTGCTGTCTCTGTTGGCTGTGTGCTCTTTTGTAAGTCAGGGAGCTGAAGTGTGTTAAGTTCCCTGTGTTTCTACAGAGGCTTTATCTGTTAAAAGAAGCAGCATGGACTTTTACAAGAGAAGAGAGACATGCTGTGCCTTAAACTAAGACAATCATGTTGCATTATTGCAGTATTAAATGGAGGATATCTTGCCTGGATATCCTGGTTTCTGCTTGCTCTCAGGGCAAAGAAATTAACCTCAATTTCTGCTCTGCTTGCCTACATTAAGGAGATCGGGAATACCTGAGCATTTACTTCTGTGGCTTGGATTGTCACCATCTTTACATTGCTTTTATTTTCTGAGGTTTGTTGTTTTTTCCTCCAGTGTTTGAGCAGCGGTTTTAGTCTGGGTGTCTGTCCTAGGCGCTATAGCATGTCACGTTTTCTTCAGATGAACGGTAAACCATGCAACTAAGTGACGTTTCGTTCCTCCCCCCATGACTTGACTTCTGACTCCCTGGAGCTTGCAAGAGCCATTAGAAATTTCTTTTATCTAGCTGTCAGTAAAAGCAGAAGTTCATCTTAACTACTTATTAAAGGATTAAGCAAATAAAAGTGCCCTTTACACGGTAAAGTAGGTCTCGGAATAATATTCTTGTATTTGTCTGCCTACGCGTCGCTGCCTTCCATGCCAGGCATGTGAACTGGTACATGAACTACTTGCAGCATGTGGTAGTACCTCATGCTTGGTTCAAGAGAGTTGCATCCATGCCCACGGGGATGGCTGCTCCTCATTTGGGTGCTGTTACGGTTGCCTAAATGAGACGCGCAGTGACCAAGCAGAGTTATAACAGTCTCCCAGCACGTGTTGCAATGCCATGTAAGGCCTTGGTGTGCGTGTGCTCTGCTTCAGAATGAGCTTCTCTCAACTCCGAACTAATTAGTACAACCTAGATAAAGCATAGGCTTAGTATATATAGCTGGTGTTTGCTTAGCAAGACCTAAATGTAACTTCTGCCTTGTGCAACTGACTGATTTTCTGACCTGTCAGCACAGTACTCGGCCTCCTGTGAGGAGCAAGCTGTCGGATACTTGTGAGAGGCAAGCTGAGGCATTAATAAAAGCCAGGGTGCTGTTTAATTCAGGTGGAATTTGGCTGTCAGAAACCTGGTAGGAGCCTTTTCAATATGCTGGAAGTGGGATGCCCCTGCTGCACAGGCTTATTTCTATGGACAGTGGTTTTGGCAGTGGATGATCTAATTAATGGTCAGCCTCAGACTCTCTCCCCTTTGATATCCATTGCCTGAAGCTGCGTAAGGAACATGGGGGCTGGCGCTGAGGAGCGTATTTAGTACTTGGTTGGCATTTGTAAAGGGGAGTGAGAGGGACCTGCAACTGCAGGGCTCTGCCTCTGAGGTGGGAGGGAGGGAGAAGAGGGAACTCGGCCCTGTTTGGCCTACGAGGACTGCAGAGGGGTGCAGCAGGTGGTGTCATTGGTGCCACTGAAGTCAGCCTGTGGAAATAGATGGTTAATTTTTGGTTTTCCATTAATGTGGGTTTTGAACAAATTAAACGTGACCAAGGTCCCAACAAGGATCTGAAATTTGTTTTCAGCTGAAGAGCTCTTTATATAAATGAAGTCCAATTTGCATAATTAAGGGCACGCTTCGTTCACGCTGCCCAACAGGATTGGGCCTTGAGACGGAGATTGCTTCTTGCAAAGCCTCTCTCAAAAGGTGAGAGCTGCTCGTGCCTAGCTCGTGCTTTGGCTTCGTGCGTGTGTTTGTGTACAGTCTTTCTGGGGAGGTGGTAGCTGTTTTGTAGCAGTCTTGAGTTTGCTGTGATCCTCTTCAAAAGGGCTGCACATCATGTATTTCCTTGCAGGCTAACAAACAACTGGGTGTTCCCCTCCCTCTCCCTGTGCACCCAAAGGATTTACAGTCTTTTAAGGTGTGTGAGAAGTTTTGTATAGATAAAGCTCATCGTAAAAAGTTGTAACTTGTTTCTCGCAACAAAGGCAAGTTGTTGTTTTGGTTGGGCATGGTATTACGCCACTGCATTTGTCAGTGTCAGTTTATGCCAGGCTTTAAATAGGATACTCTGCAATGAGGTTGTTTGCTGGTAGTCTGTAATCCTTTCGGGCTAGCTAACATTAACGAGAGGCTGCATTGCTGTGGCTGGCTTTCTTTTGATCATGCACAACCCTAGTCAGGAAATGGGTGAGGAGCATGAGTCATGATTACATTACCCTAATGCGACTGCCTACTAGAAGTTTGCTTTTTGCCGCCAATAGTCTTTCCCTTGACGTTACTTCTAAAAACAACATGTGCATTTTGGAGCACTTTGAAATATTGACCTTTAAACACAGAGATTTATGTTCTCGTACAGTCTCAAGGCAAAACTCTGAGCAGGAGCCCCTGCAGAGTGCAGAGAGAACAAGAACGTGTTCCAAATGCTTTTCCAGAAAGCTGCAAAGGACAGGACTTGACTTGCAGTACATTAGGTCTGCTGGGGTTCAGTGGATGCGGCATCTTTCCCTGACCCGTTTAATTATTCCGTCATGCTGCCTACACATGCAAGCTTTAGGTCCAGGCTTCTCTCTACAGAGATGCTGTCATCCCATACGCCGTTTGGCTTAAGCTGTGCCATACATCTGTACTGACCTTTTAAAATATGGCTGCAGTAATGGGAAGATGGGTGCTGAGTACAGGCTGAGGTAAAACCCTGAGTGTCGAGAAGGAGGCTTTACTGGGACCCGAGACTGCGGTATTTTAGACTGCTTAATTAAATGGCTGAGGTTAGTGATTGAAAGGAATATCAGCTGTTAATCAGTAAACTAGCCTTAGTACTGAACTGCCACTGTGCCACTCTGAATATTGTGTCAGTATACCTCTGTAGTGCTTCCAAACATGAAAAAAGCAATTGCTGAGTATATTTGTTTCTCTCAAATCAGACCGTTCAGCTCCGCCAGGTTTTAAGAGCAGTATGTGAAGTACGGCTGTTGGCACAGAGAGCGAATGCACTCCAATAGTATTTGATATATTCCAGGGGAAAAAAATAAAAGCCTGATCGATACAGTATAAAAGCAGCACAAGTTGACAGAACTGAGCGCCTGTCAAAAAGAGATGGCAGGAGGAAGTGGGGAGCACCGAAGTGCCGTGCAGCGTGATGCAGCCCTGTCAGCTGGGGCAAGCCGCAGGTGTCACTGACAAGCTGCAGAGCAGAGCTGGAATATTACATGTCCTTCAGCTGTAACTTCCTCTGCCAGACTCCTACCTCTGCTGAAATGGTACCTTCAGGCAGAGGAGCTGTGTTGGTAGGAGCATAGCTTAAACTCACTGTGAAGATGTAATTTTCATGTTTTTCCTTTTGTTTCATATAAGAATGGGAAAACGCTTACTTCAGTTGTGTTGACAATCCACTTCAAATTGCATATGGATAATCAGTACTTAAAAGTCCTATTTACTCCATGATTTCTCCCCCAGTCCTTAAAGAGGGCATGAGGTGGACCAAAAAAAAAGAAGTTAAGTGATCAAAGATCACAAAAGATTTTTGTAATTAATTCACTGACAAATTTCCTTCCTTCCATCTACTCCAGCCCCAAGCTCTTTGATCTCATCTTGATGACCATGCAGCTCTCTGGAGGAGGCCTAAGAAGTGCAGCAGAGCAGAGGATTCATCCTTCTCTGTGCAATAAAACCAACAAGGCCTGTGAAATTTATATTTTTCTGTAGCTCTGTACCTCTACCTCATCGTTAGCCTTTGCATATAGAGGGTTCTCTGGCCTTCAAGTTTAGTTTAAACTAGTTTATCAGCCAGCTAAACACTTATTTCACGTGAAACACTTTGAGAATTGAATAATAGCAGAACTGGTGATTATAATATGCTTGTGTCACTTGTGTGTTTCAAGGAGATGATAAAGCATATTTGACTTGGAGATGAAGGGTATTTGAGAATTGGAGGAGAGGTGGGTTAAGGGTTGGAGTTTGAGTGGGATCTTGCAAGATGCTTTTATTTTAGGTTGTCTTTTGTCAGGAGCTGCTAGTTAAGGAAATAGTAAAATAGGGACCTTTTTAAAAAATAGTAATAATAAACTCTTGATTATTGCCGGAAAAAAACTTCAGTTTGAGATGATACCACCTTGGGAACCTTAAGCCAGAAGCTAGTGAAGCTAGCAAGCCATTTTTGCATTAGAAGTAAATAAAATCTGGATGCAATTTCATGGAAATTTTATCTTGCAGAAGAGTTAAGAATTGCCCATCCCTTCTGCCAGAACTCTGCGCTCTGAGCTGCTCAAACGACTTGCTGCAGCTGAAAGTAGCAGTCCCGCTCCTAGCCATGTGACCTTAAACCCTTTTCCTAGTTAGTTTTCACCCAGTTCAGTGTGCTGAACTGGCTTAGGAGGGGGGGTCAAGTGAGTGCGCACAGAAGGGGGGGAAGGGGAGAATGCCTTTCTGACAGCAACAGTTATATTGGGCTTCAACTCTCTCTGGAAGCGTTACCAGCGGTCATGCTGCAGCTGTTTGTAAGCCCTGGCTGTAAACAGAGTCAGTGGGGAGAACTGCTGCCATGACCAGTTCGCAGTGTGGCTTGCAGCTCTGCCTGCTGCTGAGAGTATGAGGAACCACAGCACAGAACTGGGAACAACAGCGAGGAGTGGGGAATCAGGGGGGAACTTCTTAAACCAGCTCGGAGAGCAGAGCTTGGCTGGGGAACTACACCCTGTGTGTTAAAAGAGAAAGCTATCCCTGTAACCTGCTTAAAATTAGAAAGGGTGTGGATTCATAATCCTTAAACTGATACCGACGCTGGCTGACATCAGAAGGGGCAGTCCTGCCGGCCTCAGTCCACCTTCCCTAATAATTCTTCTCCGTGGCAATGCCAGCACTTACCTGAGCACGTCTGAAGCTGCATCAGGGAGCTGATCTGGCTCAAGACTAACCTTTCCTTCTCCCTTTGCAGGTGAGATTTGGCTAGATCAGTTACCCAATCTTTTAATTGTCATTTTGACTTGGGTTGTAGGGGTGGGTTGCTTTTTGCTTTTTTATCTGTGGGTTTTTCTTGTTTGTTTGTTTTCTATCCCATTTCACCATGGGGTTTCATAATCCTAAGAGAACTGATGGACAAGTTCTTAAGCTTCTTCATCCTGTGGTGTATGAGTCGGTCATCCCCTGCCGTTTGCTCATCTAGTGTGCTGGCTTTGTAGGACGAAATGAGCCGGTGCTTCAGTGCACAATTTGGCTGATTTAGCACAACCTCACCTTCACAGGCTGTGCGAGTTAAGGTGCTAGACTTTGTACTGATGTGTACCTGTCTAGATCTGCGTGGTCTTGCACTTGTCCAGTTTTTGAAAGCCAATGATGAAATCAAATTATATGGTATTAAATCTGTGTATATGATTGTACCAGCCGGCAAAGCTAAGGGGACAATAGAGAGAAACCTGCTTCAGTCCATGGAGCTGAACAACAGAATCCAGTGAGCTCATTAAATGCCTGTCTCTGGCAAAGAAAACACAAAAGGCTTTTATTGTTCTGGAAAAGATGCAAGTGTTTCCAAGTTAAAAGAAGGCTGTGGGTAAAGCTTGTTGGAAGGTGAAAAAAAACAATTGCTTAGTGAAAAAAGCTGGGTATTATTTAAAACATTCAAATGAGTGGTCAGAGGCACAACTGCAAAAAACAGACTGTATAAGGTATTTGATTTAATATTGCCTCACAGCCAAATTTTTAAAACATTACTCCTCTGCAGCGTCAACAAAACATGCATTAAACGCATTGAGAATCTCAGCGTAAATGTCAGAAGGACGTTGGCATCAAAGAGGAATGTATTTCTATTGAAATTATGCAAAGATCTTTTTATACAGCACTGGGCTTTATAGTGTTTCCAAGAGTAGCCTGCAAATAAATGTAAAATGGTTGTGGTACAAATGTGCAAGTGATGGAGGTGGAGGAAGTATAGTGATGAGCAAGATGCTTGAGCACACTCAAATAAGATGTTTTCTTTCTGAAGCATGGCCTTGCATTTTATCCTAAAGCACATAAATCCAGCTTATTTCTTGGAGAACAATAGCTTGGGAAGTCGTAGGGTCTTTTTTCTAAAGAGTAGAGCCATCCTGGACAAATCATGTAATATGAGCATTGCCATTGGCAGTGCTGTAAAATGTGTTGATTAGATGAGTATATGCATAACAAATTGTTAGTTCTGCTAATAGAGATTATTCTGCTTGGAGAACTGGTTTTTGTTATATTAGCGCAAGTGCTCTTAAAGGGTTGGTGATAAAACGTTACATCAAACAGTCTGTAAATACAGAAAAAACTAGTGTAAGATGGTGAGGATAAAAGCAGAAATATGATCTTGTTTATAAACAAGGAGCAACGATGGGAAGGAAGAAGTGATTTTTATCTTAGTGTATGCTGTTAGGGAGAACGATATCAGAATGTTGTCACTAGTTCTGATCTGATCTGAAAAGGATGTTGGAAGATTGGAGAGGGTTCAAAGGAGAGCGTGTGCAATACTTCAAGGCTTAAAATTACTCCCCCACTGTCACCACATGAGGAATTCCCCCTGCCCACTTCGATCAAAAAAAAAACCTACTGAGAAATGACTTGGTTAATATTCAAGTACCTTAACAGGGATGAAGGTTACTGGTTGATAGAGGGCCTTTGTAATCTCAGGCTGATATACAGCAAAATAATAACTGGAGACTGGGGCCAGTTGCTTAAATTACAGAAGAGCCCCAAACTAGGGGACTTCAGCAGCCCCTTCTAGCTGTGCTGGTACAGCTGTTTGTTTTCACAACAACTGAAAATAATGTCAGGAACTTTTTTTTTTTTTTCATTCATAAAGATGGGACGGGGGTGACACAGGAGAAAAGGAAGATACCTGGAGGAAAAGACATTGTATTCAGTCTGCCCCATCTGTGTTTCCATTACACTACAATCCATACCACTTCAGGTGGACTGCTCATTGCAAGTGTATTATTTATTTTTACAATGTACATGGGGAAATGTGTTTACAGAAAGGGAGATGAAAATGTATACTCATGTGATTTTGTTCCCTTTGAAAGGGGAAGTGAGAGGGAAATACGGCTGATAATAAATTCCTCTGCTTTTTTATTTATTTTTATAGCTGAAGTTTTCCAAGTTTTCCTTGACATTCATTAGGAGATCTGTATTATGGAGCACGTTCACATTTCCTCACCCACCCCACCCTCTTCACTTACACCTGAGGAGACATTTGTTTCAAAAATTCAAACTACTCCAAGTAGTAGTAATTTGGATTGTTGAACCACTACTAATCTGGAAAGACGCACCAGGTGGAACTCTAGGACTGTCTCTGACTATCTTCCATCTATGTTGCAACACAGTGTTTTCATGAATGATTTGAATGTATGCTTATTATATCTGTAGGTGATGCTAAACCCACATGCTGAAGAGGCCAAGATTAAAATTCAAAATGATCCTGCCAATTTAAAATGTTGGCAATTAATAGAATGCAGTGCAGGGAGTGCGAAGGCTTTGCTGCAGTGGCAGCAGTCATGAAGGAGATGTAGAATAACTGGCTAGGCAACAGCTCTTCACTAAAGGAGCTAGGTCTTTAGTGGACCACAAACTAAACATAAGCCAACAGTGTTGTGATGGTAAAAAAAAAATGCAGACACTCTGTTAAGAGAGAAATTGAAATCTCAGCTTGAACACTGTGTCTACTTTTGGGCACGTTGAAAGTGCTGCCCTTCCAAGGGAAGAAGAGCATAAAAGGATTTCAAGGGAAAGGTATCTCAGCTCCAGAAAACACGACCCGTGTTGGAACATTGAAATATTTGTGGTGTTTAGCCTGTAGAAAACAAGGCTGAAAGGAGTTGCAGAACATAAAAGAATGAACTGTATTTAGGGCACAAATTAGAGCAGGGAAGACTGTAGGTGCGTTTTCCCTGGGGACTAGCCTGTGTAGAGTAAATTAATGTGGGCAGTCTGCACTTGTAGGGATTTTTAAGAGGACAGTGGACAAACATCTTCCGGGACTAGCAGAAGGCCATCTCAGCCTCTGCAGGAGGATGGAGAAATGAAAGAACTGCACAGGGAGTCCCCTCTTCACCTGTATGTCTGTAGGTCTGCGCAGAACTGTTCTTTTCCCTTCAGTTTCCAAAATGTGTATGTGAAGACGAGATAAAATAGGTTAGATTTGATCTTGGAAACTAGGGTGAGTACAGTTTGAGAAGATTAGTTGTACTGAAGGGTGATTAGCCTCATTGTTTTTATAGGGTAATTAAATCTGTAGCTTTAATCAGAAAGGCGCAAATTCTTTGAAGGAGGGAGAAACAAAGGGGTGATGGCTTTTAATCCAATCAGGGAGGATGGCTTTAATACAGATGAATTCAAAGGCTGGGCCTCTAATAAACAAGGTAGCCCAATCTGTAGGGGAAGTGTTACCACCTGATTTGGTTAAAGCTACTCAGAAAGTGGTGGCTGTATAAGCAAAGGCTTGCTGGTGGCCTGGTCTGGAAGTAGACAGACTTGTGGCCTCACTTGGAGAGGCTGCCAGTTGGCACAGACGCCCAAGTCTGTAGGAACATAAGAGGTAAGGTTCTCTTGTGCACGATCTGTTGCTTTTCTTATATCTGAAGACTTAGTTATACGGGGAGTTGGTTTTACTCTACTCACATTCAGGAATTGTGACTGCATGAGTTCAAGCCTCTGTTTTAAAAAAAAAAATGTGGTTTGCACTGGTGTCATTTCAGGCATATTGGAAGTATCAGCATTGCCAGGAGGCTCTCAACAGTTTGTGCTGGTGATGGCTACTGGTAGCTGAAATCCAAAATGAGCCCCTAAAGCCTGGTTGGCTTATGCTTGCAGATATTTTGTTGGGTAGGAAAGTTTCACCAGTTTATTGCATAGTCTTTCGCTGTCTTTTGCTGTATTACTGTTGTCTTATTTGGATATGTAAATAATAAACAGATCGTCTTTTCTCCTAGTGACTTGCTCTACAAGATCATTTACCGCTTTTTATGATGTGCTGGAAATGGGTTCCTGTAAAGTTTGAATGTTTTAACCAGTGATGCATAAGGCAGAATACTTGCAAGGGATTGTCCTATAGAAAACCCGTAGTCTTCCAAGAATACACACTTGCTTCTGGTCCTGCTCTGTGGAAACAGGATTTTTTTTTTCTATCATTTCTTTGCCTGAGACACTGCTTAAGGATCTTGGGATTTGTGCACAAATAAAATTTTGTACCTTGACCTTTTATTTGTCTTTGGCTTTGAAAGCTTAGCTGTTGAGATACTTGCTGATAGTCTGTGGCTCCAAACTGAGGGATCCATTGAAAACTTTGAGCTGTGTGGAAGGTGATGATTGCAGAGTGGACAGAAGGTTCATGAGGCAGATGAGAAGTGCCTCTGGAAACATTAGCCTTTGTTACCAAGCAAAACACTTATATGAGAGTGTGAAGTGATAGGAATGAAAAAGAGCGTGAGCTGCAGCCAGACTAAAACTAATTTTCACTGGGCTGGAGTTTCTGTCTTAGCTCATGCTCAGATCTCGTTTTCTTCCCTAAACTGGAAGAAAAATCCTCTCACATTATCCTCTTAAGTGAAGGCCTTCCACTGTAGGCTGTCATTCAGGGACTGGAGCTTTTTGGTTATTCATCTGGTTTTCTGGTAACTTCTCATTCAGCTTTTAAGTTTGGCTAAGCAGTCATTTAGTTTCTGAGGTGAATTTAGTCAAAAACAGGCTCTTCTAAAACAGCTGGATCAGAAGAAGGTGCACCTTTACTGTGTAGCCTGGTATTGAGATTGGAGCGTGTTCTGGCTTTTCTCCAAACCAGCATGTACAGGTGATTTCATTAAACCTTGTTGAATGCAGGAAGTGTGTGAGGTTCTTGTGAAAATTTGTGGACTGATTTTTAGTTTCAGGAGTTGGGTCAGAGGGTTGGCCTTTTAAGCCTTTCTTCGTTTGCCAAAGTCTGATTTTTAACTTTTTCTTACCAAAGCCTACTTTTTTAAAACCACATGTTAAATACTGATATAGGTTCTTCCTTATTTAATTATAAATACTGATATTGGTTCTTCCTTATCTAATTATAAAGGAAACATGAGTGACAACAGTATTTTAGGCTGAGTATTTCCAGACTGATGATGTATTTCAGCTGTTCAGAGTGACTTAAAATCTGTACCGCTTTGGGCAGTAGCTGACAAAGAGGATAGGTATGCAGAAAGGCAGCACAGTTGCACTGAAGCCTACATTATGCTGTATGATGAAAGACCCTCTGTTGAGAAGGGAGCCCTTACCTTCTATTCACCAATTGTAATCTTGGGTTTTTCAGTATGGTGGCTAGTGAAATTTGCAGTAAAGGTAGCCTTTGCTTTTAGTGGACCAAATGATGCTTGCAGTAAGCATAATTTGAATGTTCTCCTCTTCACATGCAAAACTTCTTTTGGCACTACCCAAATGGATGGCAAGGCCTTCACAAGTGCAGGGGCTGCAGTATAGAGAGGGGTTAGAATTATAATTCCTGGCACAGGAGTCTCTTGTAGCATCCTCTCAAGCAGTGTGGTTTTACACTGCCCCTTACTGGGGCTCTCTCATAGTGCAAGAACTAAAGGCTACTGGAGGCTACTGGATGCCCAAAAGTTTGCTCTATTTCAGTTTTTTGTTTTGTTTTGGGGTTCTGTTGTGTTTTTTCCCCAAGGTATGAGTTAAATAACATACAGTACTCTTCTGTGTATTAAAATGAATTATTTATAATAGTTGTTTTAAAGTTAATTTTAATATTTTGTGATGTTTCATTGTGTTCTTAGGGTTTGTTTGAAAACTCCTTGTGGAGTTTGGTGATAATGGCCTTTGATAAAGATCCAAACTGGTGGAAGCTTTGAATGACCTAGGAATTGGTCTTTCATTTTTAAACTAGGGACCATTAGGCTTGATTTTCAACCACAGGAGCATTACGTTGCCATGCGTTCCGCGGATTAAAAAAATCTGAAAGAATGGGGGATTAGGACTAGAGGCAATTCTCTGTTATTCCTGGGGAGTGAGAGAGAGCTGACTTCTCTGGCTAAACATAAAGCAACCTCACCATTCAGCTTTGTTTGCCAAGAATACAATTGTTGAGTTGCGGATATTGTGTTTAGCTAAATGGGTTGTAAGCTTAGAATGACAACTGGGGTGGGGGGAGGCACAAAACAATGCAGTGATATTATTATTACTCATTTTCATCTGAAAGGTAACAGAGTTGTCTAATCAGTTCTGTTCCCCCAGTGTGTGGCACAAGCAGAGATCTTCATTTTAGTATTGTAAGATACAAAAGGGAGTTAAGTCAATGAACTTTTGATCTGTAATGGGAATCTCCTAACGTTGTGTAGATCCTAACAAGTTACCATTTTGGTGTGTACAAGGAAGCTGCGTAGGAAATGAAAGCAATTGTAGTTTCAAAATTGAGCTTAAAAGGATAAAATGTCATCTTAATCTATAGAACATTGAGCTTTTTTGTATAACAGTTAGAGCTGTTGTACTTTTGTGGGGAGTATTTTTCAGTAATATCTGAAGTGCAGTAGGTATCTTGTGGGAATCAAAAACTAAAATGCTGACCTGGCTAGATTCCCAGCTCCCCTTGTGACACACAGTTAAGCACCCCACTGAAGAAACTAATTATTCAGGTTAAAGGATTTGTGAAAATGCTTAAATACTTCTTGGCAATCTGGCTGTATAGCCAGTACAAAGCTTTAAAACTGATGATTCTTGCTGAGCTTAATTTGATCAAGGAATAAAATGAAGCCAAAGTACAGACAGCTTTCCTTGGTGTATTGCACTCAGTTTTCTGTGCAAAAACTGCCAGCTCAGTTACAGAGTGAGCATGGAAAAAGACAATGTGAGGGATTTGGGACTGAGTATTCTGGTATGAATAATTCAGGAATGACCTGTGATGCTCTGCTCCATGGATTGAATAGGGGAAGTTACAAAGATGCCCAGGATAAAAATGCTTTTATTCTGAGATTGTTCAGGAAACAGGAACTGGTTATTAGAACGAAACACATCATTAAGGCATTAATAGAGAGTATTTTTCCATAACTTGTTGACTCACTAGCCTGTTAGCCCTTGTGGGCTGCTTATCAGACTTTTCAGAGACCATATTCTACTCAGAAGACTTGATTTTAAAATGTGGTTTCATTTGGTTGCACAGAGCAACTCCAAGTGACCATGGCCTCATGGCTTTCATAGTACGTGAGCTGCTAATGGCTATGAAGGATTCCTGCAGTTTAAACACTGTAGTCACAAGAATTGGTCTCTTTTAAAACACCTACATTTGGATATTTCTAAGTAGAGACCTGGCCCAATACTTTCTTCAGATGCCTAAAATTGTCCCTTTAAATGGGCACATTGATCAGAAATGTTATTTTTGACGGTGCATTCCAGCACTAAATGAGGATATGTGAAGTTCTCAAATCCAAGGTAGTCTCCTGTATTTCCAAAAAGATTGCCTGAATAATTTAGTCAGTCTTCCTGGATCTACCAAAATCTTAATGTTGTTGAATGGTATAGTCTTGTTTCTGCATATGCTCTTGAAGAACAACATTCTGATTGCCAGAATAAGGAGAAAGATTCAGATAGTGATGTTTATCAAATGAACTGTGCTCAGCAACCGTGTCTAAGAAACTCTGACTTCAAAACAAACTATGAAGTCAGAGAAAGGTTAGCTAGTCTTTGTTAATCCAAACCCTTTTATCCTGCCTAATGAAGGGAAGCAACATCATAAAGCTAATCTGCAGGCTGGAACTGTCAGGACCATTACTATTTTTTTTTTTTTTTGGTAAAAACAGGACCAAATGAACTGTAAAAAATTAATAACATGATTTTGTATCCCATGCAGGTTTTCTTAAGTTCTGGAAGTAGCAAGACATTTGGTTGCTAACTGACCTGGAACTTGCACTCCACCTTGGAAAGGTCTGCAGTGGGAGCCATTCACCTTCGCATACCCTGTAGTTCTCTGCCTCGGGAGAAAAGGACTTGATGTGCGAGAGTGGTACAAGATGACAATGTAACGTAGGTAATGCTGAAGGTCTCCTGAGAAGTGACTTTGTAAGAGGCTTCTCCTTCATTTTCCTCTCCCCTGCCTCTTTTTTTTTTTTTTTTTTTTGGTAACTCCCCCTCTCAGTATCTACAAGCAAGATGCCAGCCAAGACACCCATCTACTTGAAAGCCGCTAACAATAAGAAAGGGAAGAAATTCAAACTAAGGGATATCCTGTCTCCGGATATGATCAGTCCGCCACTTGGAGATTTTCGTCACACCATACACATTGGAAAAGAGGGACAACACGATGTTTTTGGAGACATCTCCTTTTTGCAGGGCAACTATGAGCTATTGCCTGGAAATGAAGGAGAAACTAGAGTTAGCCAATCTGATGGCCACAGTGAATTCTTAAGGGCAAACAGCACTTCTGAATCCATGTTTACAGAAACTCCATCACCAGTGCTCAAAAATGCTATTTCCCTTCCTGCCATTGGGGGTTCTCAAGCTCTTACGTTGCCCTTACTGTCACCAGTGACATTTAATTCAAAACAAGAATCCATCAAGTCATCAAGAAATCCTAGGCTTAGCTGTGAGCCAGTAATTGAAGAAAAGTTGCAGGAGAAAAGTAAACAGATGGAGGATGGAGAATCATACAAAGATGACTTATGGGAGCAAAATGGTTCTTCATCACATTTTTCTAACGGTAGAGACAGTCACTCATCCAGCTTTTCTGAACGATGCACTGATTGGCAAACAGTTGATTTATTTGATGACAGCCAACTTTCGTGTGAACTAACCAAGACAAAGTCAGAAGAATCCCTTTCAGATCTTGCAGGCTCTCTTCTCTCATTACAACTTGACTTGGGACCTTCACTTTTGGATGAGGTCCTCAATGTAATGGACAAGAATAAATCTTAGAACTGGTACTCCTTGCTTTCTTGTAAGCGCTTCACTCAAACAAAACCACCACCAACAAAAAACACCATTCAAGAGTAGAAACACTTAAAAATCAGCTGTATTTGCAGTTGTTTGACGGGTTTTCTAAAAATATTCATAAAGTACTATTTTTTTACCTATTGTTTTTCATGATTTTTATT
Source organism: Heteronetta atricapilla (assembly GCA_011075105.1). Lineage (NCBI taxonomy): Eukaryota > Metazoa > Chordata > Aves > Anseriformes > Anatidae > Heteronetta > Heteronetta atricapilla. The sequence continues at coordinate 23,896,485 of CM021733.1, forward strand.
ACACTAAATTCTCATATCAGGAAGGTAAATTTTAATAACAGTTTTCAGCAAACATAAAATGTTTTTAAGTACCAGTATAATGATCAGAAACTTACGAAACAGAGTTTGAGGATGATACTGATTGTGACATTTGGTTAGTTCACTTCTACAGGCTTCTGAATACATGAGACTCTGTAAGTGTCAGAAAGGAGATTGGCATTATTCACTGTTATAAATTATTACAACACCATGTTACATGTAGGCCTCTTTGTAGAACCTTGTGTGGGGGGTCTTGATTGTTGTTGTTTTTTTTGCTAGTACCATTTCTGTTATACCTTCACAGTAACTATTTCTGCAGCCTTATACTACCACTCTATATTCAGATGTGAACAATTTGAAGGCTTTTTTTCAGCTTGAACTCCTGCTCCAGAGTCTTGGCTGTTTTAAATGAGTATGCACAAATTTACACGAGTTGAGGCTTTGGGCCTGATATTGTATATGAAATGATGTAAACAGGTGACACATGCAAGATATTATGGTTAAATTATTTTAAAAGTTGAAATATATTTTTTGTGTGTATCTTGGCTTTTTACTGCAGAGCCTACACATACAGTATCTCATCAAAATAGTTGCTTGACATTATTGGTGCTCTTCTGAAAATTGTATATTTGTGTGTTTGAAAAGAAATATGTATTGATATTCCTTGCTTTTTTTTTTCTTCATTTATTGCCACACATGCTTAAACTTGCAACCGATTATTTTAACTTTTCAAGAAGGCACTGGTTATTCACAACGCTTGTGATGTGTGCTGCAACAGCCGATGTTTTGGGAAATGTGGATCCTTTAATACAGTACATGGATTGCATAGATACCTTGTGCAATACAATAAAAAAAAATTAAATCGCTATGTCTTTGTGATTCAGTACATAGCCTCGCCAAAATACAAAGTTCTGTTTTCTGCTATAACAAACCAGACTGCAGTAGAGCTGCAAAACTGCGGGTTCAAGGGGCAGATCAGATTGAGATACTATTTCACTTAATTTGACGTCTGCAATCCAGTATACTTCCTGGGGCTGTAAGGGCAAACTCCATGCAGGTAGGACCTTCTGGGATGTATGTTGATTTTTTTTTTGTTAAGTAACAGGAAAGCAAAGAGGAACACTTGGGTATCACTTCAGCACAGTGAAGTTAATGGCATAGTTCCTGCAGCTTTCAGTGAAGCCTTCAGGTAATAATCCTGATGCAGTTTGTAAACCAGTCTTGGGTCAATAACCATATCACATCTCTGTCTTCTGATCAGAGCACTTAAGTCATGGAAGACTTAGTCTATACTATCTTCATCATCAAAATTTCTAGGGAGTCAAGGTCAACTAATTCCATTACTTCCATGTGTTTTAGGAACAATTTTGTCCTTGACAGTAACTATTGCTACTTCTGGTCAAGCAGCTGTATTAGTGTGTAGTGATGAGATGTGCTGTTTCCCATGTTAGGCATGTAAATGAGGAACTGAGATGTACAATGCCTAAGAGCTGTGCTTATTTTTAAGATCATTTTTATTTTTTGACACATTCTCTGTATATAAGCCTGCATCAATTTTTCAGTGCATTCATGGTACAAAAAAGGTGCTTCTGTGACTATAGTGGGTTTTGTGTTTTAGAAAGCAGGTTCAAGGATCTGCTTGGCCACTTGTTTCTAATAGGATCTGGGGTTTAGGACCTAATGAGAATTCAAGCCAAAACTTGCATTGGAAAAACCTGTCAGTCTGTAGTATAGGGAAAATTTGGGTAATAAGTAATTTGGAAATTAGTAATTAGGCATTTTCTATGTAGACCAGCTTCAGCTGTCATGAGAAGAACAAATCATTTGCTGAATTAAAGTCAGTATCTTGCAGGACTCCTGCAAGTATTTTCTGGAAAGCAGAAACAGATTCTTACAGCTGCTGCTGCAGTAGTGTTATTTTTGCGTTGTCATTTTTTTATACTTAATTTCCTGGCTCCCGAAAAATGTCTCGCCATTTCAGGAGTTTTCAGTTTGTATCATCCTTTCTATGTGATTGCTCTTCTAAATTTGTAAATCCTTAGCTCTTGCTATGAGGCTGGGTGGTCTGAGTTAAATTATCATCACTCCAGGCAGAAAGAACCACTGTGGTGTGGAGGAGCCTTTGCTCAAGTAAGAACAGGATTTTTACCCTGGCAACATCAACTTTGTCTTTCTGAAAGCATTTTTGCCATTGCCTTCAGAAGCTGAATCCCTGAATTTTTCACATCTGCTCAGTCTTACACATAAAGCTTTCAGAGAGACAAAGTCAAAAATGTGCCCAGCTTCTGGCCTGACGTGGTCTTCTGTAAAACAGTGCTCTGTGTAATCTGATCCAGCATCTCCCTCGCCACAATACAGGTTGCCAGATGCCAGATCAAAGCCTGGGATTTCTGGTTTGTGAGAAGTTCTGCCTTCCTGAAGCCTTGATAAAATTATAAATGGAAAGCTGGCTTTCCAAGGGAGCGTTGCCCTGGTTTCCTCAAAACTGCAAATGGGTCTTGGCACAAGGGACTGGAAGGAGTTGCCTTGCATATCACATTTTTTTTGTGACCACTATCCCAAAAAGTCCAGTGAAGGCCTAAAGATGTAATCTAAATGTGACAGAGGAAGAAAGCAAGCCACCTACATACGCTTGGTTCCTGCATCAGTATTAGCTGAGTTCCACATCTGTACAATCCTACAAACTGGACTGTGCACCATGCCATACACAAACATACCAGCAAGTCCCATATCATCTACATCAACCACCCCGTCACAGTTCCCCTGCCAGCCTAACTGGGGTGATCGGTATTGTGCTGAGAATGTCAGTGGGAGGTAACAAGTCAAATGCTGGGCCCACATTGATCTTTTCTGTCCCCCCCTTTTTTTTTTTTTTTTTTTACTTTTCTTCCTAATGAGAACCAAATCCAAAGCTTTAGAGGAAATTGAAAAGCAAAATAAACCTCCAAGCCAAATCACAAATTAAGGGTGGAAAACAGCCTGATGAGGGTGCCAGAAATCTCAAGACAGAGGTTTGATGCAGTCCAAAAAGTTCATGGTATAGGTACAAGAACCTAGTGACTTCCACAGCAGCCTTACTTTCTTCCCCACATTGACAGGCTATATATTAGGAAAATTTGCCAGTACTTGACATTTGCTTGCATTCATGCTCCTCAAACTTACATATACTGAAGGTCTCCACTTTGCTTCACCTGTTTCCCCATACCACTACAAAGCGTGCACACAACAGAGCCATCTGGATTTGCTGGGAAAGGGGTATAAATAACTGCACAGTATGTGAACACGATAGAAAAGGGGAGAAAATATAAAGAAAAATCTCAAGAGTGACAAAAAATACTTTGTTTAAGAATCACTTCCTTCCTTCATAGCCCTTTTTCCTTTATGCGTTTCTTGGTGTTAACAAGGAAGCTAGCTATCAGGGCTAGGGCTGAAAGGACATTCTCTAATTTGTGCAGGAAATTCTCAGCAAGAATAGTTTGAGGCCAAATTACAGGAAAACGCAGGAGGACTTAACTCCTAGAAGGCATATCAGCTCAACATTTTTTCATTCCTGCTAGAATTAGTGAGAGGAGGGACGCTTCAGATGGCTGCCTCTGTGAGAATGTCAGTCGTGACCAGAATCAGCAGCAGCTGTTTGATATGTGACATATAAATAACCCAGACGCAAGCCTAGCAGGAAAGCTGTTGGACCCTGCAAAATGAGGCCAAATGAAGTTCAGATGATGCAAGGGGAAGCTAAGAAAGATACACACTAGACTTTATTCTAAGGGAAGAAATTAACAGTTGTTACAGGCAAATTAATTAAATTAGCAGCGACCTAATTCTGTTCAGATTGCATTCATTGGCTTTTCAAAGGAGCATGAAGTACATCTGTTTCCTACAAATGCTTTCTTTTTATGTGTTTTGAAGAGGGTCCTGAGTCCAAATGTAGGTCTGGATCCATCACTAACTGCTTCTCTCTAGTTAGCATTTTACAAGTGCTAGGAAATCAAGAAAACACCTAATACTTTGTTTACTTTTTAATATTGTTAGCTATTATTATTCAGGCCATTTTTTTCATCATTGTCTAAGACCATTCTTTTTTAGCTTGTGCACAATGAAGTTAGTACTTTTGTGGATGGGCAACATTTAGCCTGTGCTATGCTTTTTGTTTTCTTAAGAAATGTATATATTGAGGAATGAGCTGTGGCAGAGGTGGGGACTGGGAATCCCACAGCGTTGCTGGGGCTGAGCTAGAAGGGGGGGGGCCCAAAACCACGGACACGGGTGGGGATCCCACAAGGTCCCATGTGAAATCCTGCATGAGTCAGAGCATGAGGAGCTGAGCTCGGAGGGCTCTCAGGCATCACAGGACACTGAAGAAGATCCAAGGTATGTAAGTCTCAAAAAGGAGGGAAGACTGAGCCTAGGCAGGTGATGAGAAGTAAGGTGGAGCTCACTTAGCCTCTACAACTGCCTCCTGCCCACTTCTACAGTTCACTATCTCTACATGCCTTCAGGGCCATCAGATACTTCCACAAAACAAAATGAGTAAAAAAAAAAAACAAAACAACAAAAAAAAAAACAACTATTCCTTTCCTTGCCTTTTTTTTTTTAACATTTTTTTCATTCTTTGGACAAGCATTATTTGCATTTCTCTGGAAATAAGGGGCTGGATTGCTAGGGCAGATGGCAACCTTGGGCCAGCAATGAAAAGCAGTCAGGAGAGGCAGACAACAGTTTGTTTTTTTCCTTCAAAACAATAATACATGTCAGCCTAGTAAACAGTGGCCAGGAAAACAGCAAAATAATCTACCAGAATCTCATATATATAGCATGAGCTCTAGATTACTCTTTAGCTGCCTACAGATATAGTGCATACCTCAAATTTGCACCAAGAATAATATACAAGAAAGCCATCCTAACTGCTCTATGTTAGGCAACTGGAAGGAAAAAACACACGCTGAGTGAAAATGTTCACTCCCAGCTCTTTAGGCACATGTCTAGTGCCAATATCAGAGTCAAAAGATAGAATTTTAAACACTTGGAGTCCCAAACAGCTATCATTGCCATCTATTTTACAACACTATAACTGGTGTTTTTTTCTAATTTTTTCTTTTCTTTATATGAAACAGAATCCCAGCCATTACTTTGTTTCTGTGCGATGTCAACCGTGTCTCCCAGGGCTTCTACCTATTCCTTTTTGACAAAGCAGTCTGCTACAGGAACATCTGGATAGAAAAATTCCTGAGGACAGATTCTCTTTCTCCACCTTAATTTGTAGCAAACCATATCTGGTAGTTTGGAAAAATTGTGAGAATAGACTTACTCATGATATTCCTATTTCCTCTCCTGGCAGATAACTTACACATCTGCCATTCATGGTTTACGTATTTATGTTTAATTATCAAGCATTTTCCAAATTCAGAAGAGCTTCACGTCACTTGTTGCTTTATCCAAACTCTATCTTGCACTAGAAAAATGCAGATGGAGACAGCAACTTAACAAGCTGACTGTAAACGGTGACCTTCTACATCCACATGATTGCAACAGCTTTCACTGTGTTTGGCTCACGAAGTTAGTTTGAATGTAAGCCACAATTATGTTAAACAGGATTCTACAGTGAGCCCCTATATCCTTATGATAGCATTGGGGAAATCCTAACTGCACTGAGGACGTGCACACTAAGGAATGCCACTTCTCCAACTGGAAGCAACGTGTTTTCCAACACCGATTGCCACGTTTGCACTGGTGCAGTGAAGGGGGTTTTCCCTAACATTTCCAGGGCAGACAAACAACCTAATAGGAAGGAAAAAAAAAAAAAAAAACGGAAAGGGAAAGGTTCCTCTGTGACTAGAGCACTAATGTGAACTACTAGGCTCTCTTGACTCCAGCACAGACTTCAGCTGTGGGCCTGAACTTGGGCAAATCATTTAATGTCTCCATAGCTGTCTTCCATCTCTAGAATAAGAAAGATAACATTGTATTTCTATCAACTTTTGTCTGTTTTGTCTACTCAGATGAAAAAATGTAGGTAAATTGTTCTGCGGACAGTGCTTAGCCTGCAAGGCATGAGGTAGTTTATCTAAGTACTGTTATATGGAACTAAGAATGCTTTACTACACTATCTACAACATGGTATTGTAAATACGTATGCTCAATAAATTTTATAATTTTTTAGTGACAGATGCCTCAAAAATCACATTTACTTTAAACACCCATGTAAAACTTCGTGTGAAAAATGCTCCCAAATAGCACTTGAAGAACAAAACCTAAGCTTTACTCACAACATGAAATACGATCAGTCATAAGGCAATATGATTACGCTACTTGGAAAAGAGGGCAAGCGATGACTTCAGGAAATCTAATATTGAGGGATTGTCAGCAAGGCATCTAATTTATTTGTTTCCTTATTATCATCTTTTCGGAACAGTGCTGGGGAGCAAGGACTGTCTTATCCTATGTCTGCAAAGCACTTAGTACAACCTGGCTGTCACCACAGCTCAAGAAATAATGTAACACATGGCCAGCAACAAAGAGAGCTTCACTGTGCCATGACATGTCAGCAGAGAGGTCAAATCTGTGCAGATCCAGTTAAGTGTGAACAGGTGCGACCAGACCACCATGAAACACCTACCTGGTTAAGTCCTTCTAAATGCAGCATGAGACACTCAACCCAGAGATATTTGTAACCTTAAACCACCCTGTAGCCACAGAGTATCTGACCTTATTCCTAGAGCAAGCAAGAGAAACAGGTATCTGTAATCGCCACTGCATCATGAAAAATATTTTACGCTCTCAATATTGGGGATTGCTCCCTGATATGGCAGTAATCAAAGGATACTTTCCTTTCCTACTGTTTGTGAATTAAAGGAGGAAAACTGTAAGTAGTCTGCATAGGGGGTAGCATTCTTTTACCAGATCATTTCATCAGAGTGGAGGAGTCATAGCAAGTGCACTTGCACTCTGCACCTCATGTGACAAGTAATGGCTGAAGCCCAATGTGTGGCTTTGCCTCTGTCTGCTGGATTACTAAGTGCTGCTGCTTACTAAGTCTCTGTGTCTTCATGCCAACTTAGACCCCCTGTAGGCTTTTCCACTTAACTCAGCAATTCATTCATTCAGGCTGTGTTGGCACTGAGCTAATGGAGGTGCAGTGCACACTGAGGCTAAGCTCCTTCAGTGGAACAACACGATGACCTAGCTAGAATATGCCTAGCTTGTATCATACGACCATAGAACCGATAGACATTCCAGATCATCAAGTCCAACCATGAGCCAGACCTACCAAGTCCCATTACCAGACCATGTCCCTTAGTGCCACATTCACACATCTCTTAAATACTTCCGGCGACAGTGACTCCACCACTTGCCTGGGCAGTCCGTTCCCAACATTTGACCACCCTCCCCATGAAGAAACTCTGGTATCCAATCTAAACCTTCCCTGGCACAACTCAAGGCCATATGTTCAGTTCCTTCTCCTGAAAACTGAATATAAGAATGGAAAATGGATGTGTGCCGGACCATGCACCTTGCAAGTTGTCACTCAAATGAGTGTTTCCACTGTGCTTTGCTTTCTGTCTATCATATAACGTGACAGGAAGCAAAATATAAGTTACTTTTCCATTTGTGGTTCTCCTCATACAGTTATGAAAACTGAATTAGATTAAAAAATCCTAACTACTCTCTCTCTCCCCTGTTAACTTGCATTTGCAAGGTGCAATCTGAAAACTTCCCTACTATGTTAAATCAGAACTGTTTAGCCCTTGGCATGCTGGAAGATGCATCATGACAGTGGGCAAAACTGAGAAAAGAACATAAGTCAGTGGCTGACCCACTGCGTAATGCATCTTTTTCTGATGTGGGATAAAACTCAATCTATAACTTCATGGAAATATTAAGACATAAGTATGCACAATTATAGAAATAAAGCAGAACTGCGAATGCATCATGGTTTCTAAGAACTTTTATGTTCTTATTCCCCCTTATGTTCTTTTCCCTCTTAGGAGAAGGGGAAATCCTGTTGTGTGGATTCCCTCAGGTCTCAGGCTCAGAAAGTTCCTTTCATGATACAGCATTTTCTGCATTTGGTACATACAGGCATACTACAAGGGTCTTTCTCTGCTCCCTAGCTGCTTATTCTCATCAAGTTTGTAGCAAACATAAAAAGAAAAGCCAAGCTAATAGTGTACTGTGTTGTATACCACACTGCAGTTTATGAAGTCAGGTGAAGCGTAAATTGATGCTGAATTCAACTTAATGTTTTGAGATGCAGATGTGTGCTAAGTTCAAATAAATTTAAGTACTATGCAGTCCAATTTTGGACTGTTAGTTCATTATTTCTTAACGCATCTTTTAATCTTCTGTGAACAATTCTATCTCTTCCTTTTTAGGAAGCGTCTTAGATATCATTTCAACTATCTCATAAAAACTTGATCATTGTCAGGCAGAGATATGTACAACTGGGCTTCTGCATGGCTATTTTTTGGGTTCTGTAAACTGTTTCCTTTTAGGGGAAAATCTATTGATGAGACAAACTTCCATTAGTCTACATTCAAGGGAGGCAGATACTCTGTTTGCATTCTATACCTGCTTGTTCATATGCATTGTATTTCCTGCCAACAGTAATTTATATTAAAATAATTACCTGATAATACATGCCAGCTTTTCACATCAACCAGATCTTTTCATTTGTGTATGCAAAAAGTCTGCACAGGATGGAGTCAGAGTAGGAAGGATATGCATTAATCTGAAATATTGAACTCCATCATTGTCTTTCAAAAACTCATGGAATATTCCATTCAGACATATTTCCCAATTAAATCTGCCTTTCTTTTGAACTTGTTTTCCTGCCCAGTTAAAGTGGTTTTCTAGTTACAAATGTGCATATGATGTAGGAGAGTTCAAAAATGTAAAATGTTTTTTCTCAGTTAGTTAGGAAACTGTGTCACTGAGAAATCTGCTTAGACACTCTATTTGAATAAACCACGTGTTCATCACTTCAACTGCAAAAGAATACCTTGAAAAAAAATATGACAGTTTTGTTGGTTTCCTTCTTCCCACCATGTAAGATGTTGCTTTAAATAGGATTTCATGAATGTTCATTACTCACTAATGTCTGGGCTAGATAAAGAAGAAAAGAAACAAAGAGATGTCAAATCCAACCATAAAGCTCCAACTATTTACATGTATGTTAGGGATTTGGGCAGTACCAATTAGTCTTGATACATTTAGGATTTCCTTTCTGTAAAGTTGCTTAAGAATCTGAAAGCTGTAGATCTGACCTGAGGATAAGTGAAGTCCATGGTATTCCATGAAGTTTTCTTGTTAAGTATTCTTCAAATCATTTTTATAGTGAAGCAGGGTTTAGTTCCTGTGAAATAAAGGAAGAATTTTCACTTCAAAATTGCCTCATAGGTCTCAGTGCTTGTCAGAAAATAAACAGAAAATAGAGCTCTGTGTAGGAAGCTATATGAGTTTATAATACTCCAGTGGTTCTGGGTTTGGCCCCTTCCTCCTCCTCCCAGTCCCAGGCAACAAGGCCACAACAAAGTTTTGAGAGACCTTCTTCTGGCCATCAACCCTCGACCGCTGTAGAGACTAACAGATATATGCAGAAATTAATACTGAGTTGGGAAATCCTTCACAGAATCACCAATTACATTTCCAGTAACACAAAGGTGGTCTTGGAAGCTTCCCAGTCAGCCCAGTTTAGACCACGGAACTAAAAAATAACCATGACAGGATCCTACTCTGGAATAATATAATTCAATATTGCTCAGAAACGAGCAGGTATCTCTTGAAATTGTGAATAGTCACCACTTGTTTTCTGTGGTAACTTATTCCTGATGTTTATCTTGGGGGAATTTCAAGATGATCTCATAAATCTTTTCAATCTCATCCATTTATAGGATTGTTTTCCCCTTCTCTTATTTGCAGTGCTAGATCCAACTGGCCCCAACCCTCCCTACAGTAACTGCTTTACACCAGAGATCATTTTTTTATTGCATTTTATAAATAAATAGTTCAGATCTTTGGGTAAGATTACCCACTAGCTGAATATGCTGAAAGAGAGAATAACTGATACTTTTATAGGCTGCCTGCAAGCACTTACTATACTAGATGAACAGTTTCTTCTCGTCAGACAAAATGCAGTGAGGAATTTAAAAGAAAAAAAAAAAAAAAAAAAAAAAAACAAATCTAAACCTGATCGTAAAGAGACTTGGCTCAAATGCTTTACTTCTAACTCTCTGGTTAATAACTGTGAAGAGGAGTCAGTTGTTTTAGGACAGACCAAGGCCATCCAAGGAAGGCCTCTGTGCTGCACACGGAAATGCTACAGCCCTGTGGGGAACTCGGGGTCTATCTGCAGCAATAGGGCAGAAAAAAGGCAGATTGTCTTTAGACACTCTTTTGATCTAATTCTGAATATTCTGAATAGATTTTCAGAAGAAATGTCATCAATAGCATGAGAATTCAAGGCTGTTAAGAGAGTGTGGGCAGTTATATACAGTCTCTGGGTGTTGTACAACACCGAATTCTAGGTACAGTCATAAGCTTGCTCATATGTAAAGGCAAAGTCTTTTTTTACCAAGGTACTTATTAATACAGCACAGCAGAACTCAAGTAGCTCTGAAATTATTTTTCTAAGTTCCTAAGATGTCTAAGAGCATATATCCTAGAAGAAGCTGCTCTAAGGAAATGGTGAAGAATCCTTCATTAAAATTAAGACACCTGCCTATGCTTCTCAAAAATAGTTTAAAACAGGATCATTTTATGACAGTAATGACAGTCATGACCACACTTTTTCCCCACTTGCCCTCTTTCCCCATTATATATATAAAATTGTATATTGTATATATCAGCAGCAATGAGTAAAAACCATTAAAGTCTGAATGCGACTATGTGCCTATAAAGCTTACTGTAGGAAATCAAGCAAAATATTTTTTTATATTTAGTCATGAAAGCAGTGAGTTCTGAAGGTTATCCCTAGCCCTACAAGTAAGACATTCCAACTGTAGTAAAGCCAAGTCCCTGTCTCTCTTGCTTGTGAGGGAGCCTGGACTCGTTTCATTGTTCTTGTGGAATGCAGCTGCTGTGTGAAGGTCCTGCTCGCAGCTGGAGAGGCAATGGATGGAGTTATTTCAGTACATGTTTGTTTGGAGACTAGGTCTTAAAAAGATAAAACCGCATGAAGGATCACAGTTATCAAGACCAATCTCCCACATCGCAGCTATATACGTTATATAGTCCCTTTTATAGATATGTCAAACTCCATCTTAAGCTCTTTGTTTCCACTGCTGCTGTCATAACTCCAGCATTTCACTCTTATAGCAACCCTTTCCTTGTTTTTCCAGACAAAAATCATTACAGGTCAGTCTGTACCCTTGTGCCAGTGTTGTCTTTCACTCTAAATAGCTTTTCCTCCTAGTGTTTACCCCTCTCCAGCAGTGTATTTGTCGACAGCATTCGTTTTCTCCCTCGATCTTCATTTTGCTAGACTAAACAAGCTGCTCTATTTAAATCTCTTAAAAGGTCTTTCATTCCGTAATGACCCTCCCAGCTCCTTTCTGCAAACATTCCAGTTTAAGTTAATCCTTCCTGTACACGGATGATCATGCAGTTTCTGAAAAGTGATTCCACCAGAGCCTGGACTTTCCAATCTGTACTGGAAGACTCTGCCTGAGTCTGGGGTCTAGATCAGCATTACCAATTCCCTGCATCCTGCACAGGATGAAAAGCTACTATAGACAGCAAAGCGAGATGCTAGAGCTGACTTCTGTTGCTAAGCAAAAAGCCTGCCATGCAGTGAACCTGTTAGGGGCTGCATTACCCTACATGTTCTTATTCCTATGTAAGTGTTACAGTAACATAGTCCTGAACTCCTGAACTTTCACTGTGGTCAGGCCTGCTTCCGACAGGGAAGTTCAGTCTTAGGCATAAGCAGACATTATCTGGATACCTAATAGCACTGAATTTCTTGAAAGAACCTAAGAGTTATTATTAAGCACTTGTGTGAATTAGATGTTTTTCCACAATACCTTCCTCTTGCTACAAGGCCATCTTTGTGCCCCCATCACTTCTAGCTGGCTGTTCTCAAACCAGCAGCTGATTTGGCTTTGGTAGAAAGCTGGAGGGTCATGCTGTGTGCCTTTGAAAGGAAAACCCCATAGACCTGGATCCTACCCACCCACTATTAGTACTGTATGCTGCCTTGTTTCCTACCCTCCTGCAGCTACACAGTTGGTTCTCTCCTGGTCTGTTACAGAGCATAACTGCTGCCACCAGTAAATCCTTATGTAGAAGGACAGAACTGAACTGTGACATGAAATCTCAGAGGGTTTTCATGCAGTTTCCATCTCACTCTTTATTGATAAGATGCTTCAGGGTCCCACAGCTCTGTATTGTCTGGAAGTCTGGAATTGGATACAGCTGAGCCACCACTGAAGGTCTTCTTTAGGACAGGGAGAAATGGAAGCACACCACAGAGGTGGCCCTCATTCATCCCTCCTAGAAATGGTGACTATGAATGCATAGTGTGGATATTTTCTTTTGTGCTGATTCTCATATTTTGAGAAAATTCATCTTATTTTTCATGCCATTATGAAGAGAAAAAAAAAAAAAACAACAATCTTGAGTGTATTTAGACAGATCTAGTTTCAAAATCAGGTGAAATCCCTATGTCATTTAAAGTAATGGCAAAACCCTCGTTGGCTTTCTTGGGGCCCAGATAGCCTGGATGTTAACCATAAGGTATAGTATCACTGCTTCTATTTGTTATTCTTTTTGGCAAAGCCAAAAAAATCTGCACAAGGTTTATTTTCTAACAGATTTTAATAGTTGTAATGCAAATATTATTGCAGAGAATGTGAATTATTGCAATATGTGACAACGAAGCAAGAGGTCCTCAGCTGCTGAAAATTGTCACAGCTTAGCTGAAATTACATTATGTTAGCAAAGAAAGTTCCCCACACGTTTAAAACACAGGAATAGCTAAGGTGTTAGGAACTTTAAACGTGTGGGAAACAACTTAATGATTCAATTTGATTTAGCGGTGCGAAGCCCCTAGCTTCACGTATTGCAGAAGTTCTCCAGACTACACTAAAGAAACTGAATAACATACTCAGAATGTAAAACATATCAACTTTGAAAGAAACGAAGCCATTGTTATAGATTGCTGGCTGCAAGCAGAGACCCACAAGCACAGAAGTAATATGGAAAAATTACTGGAAACTGGTATTTAAAATATGTTACCTTCCAAAATAATTTCTACAAGTTGTAAGAACTAATGCATCGTGAACAAAACAGTGCTTTCACTATACCCTTTAAAAAGGAAAAAGGTTCAGCACAGAAAGTCTGCAGTTAAATCTCTGATGATTTAGGCTTTTCTCTTTGCTAAGTGTTCATAATTTATCAGAAAACTCAAGGGTTTTCAGAAGAATAACTTCATGTTCAGTCATTTTGAAGCAACTTGGGTTTTTCCTTTTGTTTTCAATTTGTTATAGTTGCATTCCTTCTGAGTGTGAAAAATAAAGCAAGTATTTCTAAGATATAAATAGTTTAGGATGAGATGAGTAATTAACTGAGAAGAAACCAGAGTTGATTGGTGATAGATCTAAGTGACATGACAATGAAATTTCATTCTTTCCTCCTAGCTTAGCATTGAGGAGGTGATGATTTTATGAAACAATGCTCCATAAAAATACAATGTATTGCAGAACATCATTATACCTCCCCCCAAAATAAAAAGTAACAGCAGAAAACAAAGAGGAAAATTACCTCTTACTTTACAAGAGACAAAAGACATTATATTAGGTCATTTGAAGAGTTTTTCCTGGTGTTCTTGCTGCAGTTCTGGAGCTTGGGAAACTAGCCACCGCTACACTGAAAATGCCTTACTTTTTTCTCCAGCTGTCACCAGCTCTCACTCACCTGCCGGTTTTGGAACCTGCTCCTTCTCAGAGGTAGGAATGGTAGCTGGTAAGAAAGAGGCACATTTTTCAGTTTGACGCCCTTCTTATCAATCCTCCAATATTTTGGGTTTCTTCTTTTGAAGTACAAGAGTGCAAAGCAAAAGACCATCAAGGAATCAAGGAATAAAATAGTTTATGCCTCCTTTTTAGGCCAAGATTAATAATGCCTACATTGCACTAATAGGACTGGTAAATAGATGTAACTTCGTTTAAAATGTAAACATAAATAAAACAAATACATGTATTTGTTTTATGAAAGTGGTAATGACTTTAGAGAAGTCATTTTCATCTCTCTTCAAAGAATTATAGACAATTGAAATAAAGCACGTTGGTTCTATATTATCTTGCCATACTCCATTCTTACTTTTACTTCTCTGTAGGTCAAGTGTAAAAGAATATTTGAGTATCAATGTATCCATTATACTGAAGTAAAAGAGCTTAAATGAATTGAAAAGAAATAAGACTTCCTGGAGCTTCTTTTACCATTCACCTACTTGAAATGCTTAAAATTTCCTTAAATGCCAAAGATCTGTAACATTCAAATACCTATTGCAAGCCACTTTATATCATTGATTTAAAGCAGCAGATGCCAAGTGAAAAAATATAACTTTGACTTCAAGACAATGAAGATATTGATGAAAATTGTATGCCTACCCTCTGTATTGTATGACAGTTTTATAAAGTTAGGTTCCTAGAGCAGGGAAAGAGAATCACTGTTTGTTATTACTAGATAAGTCACAGATTGTTAGAGGGGTCTAGCTACATTAGTTTTACCGCTACAAAGTTTTACAGAGTTTCCTTACTGCAGATGAACATGCTTATCCAAATGCAGCTTTTTCTAGAAGCTGCAATAGCTGTTTCAGTGTAATGCATTTACTTACGGGTGTCCACCCAACGCCTTTCCTGTATACGACTATTTTGGTAAAACAGTACACTTCTAATCAAAACAGTAATACCAGTAAAGCTGTTTAAAGTGTATATATCAGATTTGAATGACCTTTTAATTCTTAATAATTCAGTGGAAACTTCTTTTTCTTCCATTTTAGGAAATGTCCTTCAAGATTAATTTATCTGGCAGAAAGATTGTCACAGGGAAACAATAGATGGGACAATTGAGGTCTTCTGACCTCAGTTTTCCTGCTGATGTTGCGCAACTAATGTGAATGTCAAATCTGTTGGTACAAAAGTCAATGTGAAGAAACCCAAAATTATCAAAGCTGGGAATGCTGGAAGGTTAAATGTAAAAATAGTAATTCTAAGCTCTTAAGTGAGCCAATTATTTGCATTACATAAAATCACCACTGAAACTATTCAGTAATGCAGTAGCACTATCTGGGGTAAAGCAAGCTCAGGTTCATCTATACTACCTACTGTTATTGGCAGAGAATACTGTTAGAGAATATACAGATGGTGCCAATTTTAGAATGATTATCTGCTGAAATAGTAACGGTAGGATTATGCCTAGCAGGAGAGCCATTCTGATGAAAAGCTTGTATCTCCTTGGATTTCTGCTGCTAAGGACTCATTTCCTTTGCCATTTTCCTTCCCATCTGCAATGAAGATGACTGTGAAGGAAAAGGAAAAAAAAATGGTGAGGTTGCTGCCTCTTTTTAATAGCAAAAAGTATAGTAGCTGAAAAGGGCATTGCAAATGGAGTTCTGTGCTCTGTCCTGACAAATACTCCACAGCTTGTTCTTCTCTTTTGCCTTAGGAGCAGAAGTGTTGCATATATGTCAACTGGACCATCCCACAGGCTTCCTGAGGCAGAAGTGGTCTCCTTAGCAACAGCCTTTGAAAGACAAGGAGGAAATTTCCCAGTCTCTCCAACCTGGAGCCCTCCCTCTGGGGACCAGCTGCTGTCTTTTGTCTCTAGCTTCATTTTTAAAACATTTTAGCTTTGATCTGTGTTTATATTGACAGAAAGAATCTGTATAAAATAAAAGAGGAAAGATCAGCTGTATAAACCTGCAGGCTGCCTCAGCAAGAACTGGAAGCAACAACACTGAAGATAGAGATCTTCAGTATATTCCACTGACATACAGAAGCAAGTAACCTGGCATTATTGCCATCTTCAGTAGTTCTCGCAAACAAAGTATGTATTTCCACATGGATAGGTAGCAGAGGCTGCTTACATTCTTTTTTTCTGTGCAGACCCTGTAGCTTTATGGGACCTGGCTTCAACAACAGTCCTGAAAAATATTACCTTATGTTTCATTTCAACTGTGTGAGAACTCTATCGACACTAGGTAAAAATAAACACATTCATAAAACATTGTAAGCCCAGGTTTTCTGATATCTGTCTCTTACATCCATGTCAGCCTACTGAAATACCAGGAATTACGCTAACATGTTGCTGGCTTTTTATGTGGAAAATATTAGTAGGTCATTGAATTACAGCTTTTGTGCAGCTGCAGTGCAAAAACAGCTTGAGAAAGCAAGTGTAAATCAAAAAAAATCATGCTGTCATGCTCTGGGAAAACCTTTTAAGGAACAGGGCTGAAGCCCACCTGTATGTATTCAGTAACTTCCTAGCTGCTTTAAAAAAACAAAAGCTCCACAAGAAGCAGCGTTAAGAGCAGGTGATGCCACTGCTCATAGAACAGCTCCAGTCTGAGGAGTCTGGATAAGGTTATGGTCCTGGCCAGGTCAACAAACTGGTTTCGGGTATCTCCTAATGAAGCAGCAGTGGAAGTTTAGACACAGGATCCTAGCTGTTGCCTTGAGCTACTATTTCAATGTGGTACTTCAGAAAAGTACTTCAGGAAAGGAATGGTATGCTATCTCTAGACAGAGTATTGATGATGCATGGTACTGGCTGGCTTACATAGCAGTGAGGAAGCCTGGTCCAATGCCAGGCATAATGCAAAGCCCTTCTGCATATATATGTTTATACTCTGGCTCCCTTTCTGCCCCAACAAGTGACTGAGTGAGCCAATGCCTAGGATCGAGTTTGTTTCACTTGGTGGGAGCACAGCAGTAACACTCTGTGTGTTTCTTTGCCTCATTCTTCTGTTGCTTCTCTGCCTGAGAAGACTACAGAACATGCGAGCTTTGTGGACATGATTTTACCTCCAATTCTTCCTACCCTATTATTCATGAGGTGGGAACACAAGGTGGCTTATGCAAATATGCTGCTGTGTAAATCAGTCTGGCCCTAAAACCCAACTCTAAAATGTAACTTGTAAGTAAGCACATCTAAAACTGATATTGAGGTGAAATTTCTGCTTTGCTATAAAATGGGTTTGTTAAGAATACAAACAAAACAGGGTTAGCTTGAGACATTTTCTTCTGTGATTTCACTTGTAAGAAAAAACAAGCTAGTAGTGCTAGAAAACATGAGAGCTAAGAAATTTCATAGGGTGGTTATATGGCAGAGTTCTGGAAACTTTCTGTCTACTGCAACTCGTAGATATTAACACGAGCGGCAGACTAAACATTTGTACCCTGTTTGTACTGCCAGCTGACAAATGAAGGTAATTAATGAGCAGCTATAAGGTGGAAGAGTCTGGAAAATAGCAAAGCTTGTCATCTCAAAAGGCATAGCACTGATGCCAGAGTATTGATTTAACTGCATTACTGTTGCTAAGCAATCTTTTATAGTTTCACATTATGTATTGGCATTTGCAGCTAATTATTTTTTCCTGTTTCTTTGGTATCAAATTATCCTCCTCAACATTTATTGTTAGCTGGACATTAAACAAAAGAAATATCCCATACAAAATACAGCTATTCGAGTCATGTATTAATAGGATTAGACACTTGTTAGGTTATTTTGAAGTTATGTTTCTTTTTTTTGTAATATAGACTCTGCTAGTGGATAATTATAGTGAATGTGCTTAGTGAAATTAAAATCAATGACATCTGGTTCATTGTACATTGGGGGAATTGCCAATATTGGTGAAAAAAAAGATTTTCCAAATACCCTTTGTAAGTGATCCATTTTAAATGAAACAAGAAACCGAAGATGCATGACCGTACACCACTTGCTTTACCCTGCATTCTTTATTTTCTCTAAAATCAGTAGTCATGTAAGGTGAATTAGCTATATTTGCCATTAAGTAAATTGTAGAGTATCCTCCAAACTCACAGCTGTCTGCAGGCTCTTGGGGCATCTAATCCTCAGTATAATGAGGGAAGGAACACCCTAGACTCACCTCTCAAGTCATCTTCGTTAGAAAATGTGCTGCTTGGCTAGAAAACTAACAGCCTATGGCCTGACAGAATCTGAGGATGGTAATCATGCTTTGTAGTAAAATGGGAACAATCACAATGGCCTGGCCTGACCTGACCCACTGCCTATGCTATCCAGCAATTTCCATTGTTACCCCAAAAACCTCATTAGAAAACATCTTTTTATAAAGACAGCTAATTCACATTTAAGGAGTGCAAAACATGCTGAGTTTTCCATACCGGCTCCTGTAGTTATTTCTATTAGTGTTAAAAATGTTTTATTTTTCCTCTTTAAAATTTGCTGACTTAAACTTCAACCACTGTATTTTGTTATGCCTATATCTTGACGGTAGGAACTGTTCAACCTACCTTCTGCATTAACAATAACCATTCTGTCTAGAGGATGAGAAGAGGGATAGGATGGAGGCTTGAAAGCACTAGATTGGCTTTTCAGTTTTCCAAGAGAAGAATAAAAAGGAATATTTCATTACTTTCTAAATTTTAATCCCACCTAAGAGAACTTGCCAAGATTATGCCAATAGGAACATGTTATCAGATCCATCTATATGCAGATTATAATGCTTTCTTTTGCACTGCCTTTTTCTCATGTTTGTGTGATTTTTAAGAAAAATATTCACATTTCACTTCAGAAGAGCTGCAGGAATTTAGACAAGCACATTGGCTTGCATAGAAGATTTTATTTATTTTTTATTTTTTGCCATAGAAAGGGGAAAATTCATTGCTGATAGGCCGGCTGCTTGAGCACGTCAGCATGAGCAGGCCCCAAAATGGCAGCAGCACTCCACTGGCATCTACAAGTAACTGAGGGGAAAGGGCTGACAATGCCAGACTGCTTCCACCTTTCTCATATGCTTGGGTTTCAGAGTTAAAATAAAACAGACTGAAATTCAACAAAGAGATCAAGCATGGGCAAAAAGAGACTCAATCTCCCCTCCTTCCTCAAACCACCCCTCCTGGTCTCAGCTACTGACCTCCTTTCTCACACCAGCTCTGGCACACTTTGGACCCTTCTGTGATCTAATTTCACTCATTAATATGACGAGGAGCTATTCAAATTTTTCATTGTGGGGTTCACTGGTTTTTGTTTTGTTTTTCTGGTTTTTGCTAATAGAATTGGCACATAGGAAGGGCTCTGGCAGGGCCAACACCATTCTGAGGGTAAGGAGGAAAGCTGAGGCAGGTGGATGCGTGCAATCCATTTGGCATCAAGAAGCTTTAGATCAGCCTGCTGAGTATTTTGAAACTATATACTTAAGTTCTAACCAGAGGATCATAAGTACTTGCAATACCTTGAGATGATGGGACAAAAGCCTGTCAGTGATCCAGGAAGCAGCATGGTGACGGGAGCTCAGGCTGTTGGAGGCCTGCCTGCAGCCAGAAGGTATGGAGAACAATGGGGCTCCCTCTCAGAGCACCTGCTTTTGTGGTTGTGTTTCAGTGAGAGCCTATATTTATTACTTGCCCTATCCTAAATACTGAGGCCAAGGAGGGACAGCTGTGAAGCAGCCTAGTTAAGAGATGCAGCTGAGAGGATGGCAGACTGACACCACCGAGGCTCTAGGAGCTTTGGGCTGGGCCTGGGCGGAGTCCAGGGGTTGCCCACTGCCTGCAGCAAGCCCTGGCTGAGGGAGAGGAAAGAGGCTGGAGGCCCTGACAACCTCAGAAGGAAAAGCAGGAGCCCACACAGGAATATCTTTTTGGTAAGAGCTTTAAGACTTTTATTAAAAAAAAATAAAAAAATCTGTTTTGAATTCATGCTACATTCCCCTTTCCTTCACCTGATTTTAAATGCTGTGACTACTCACCAGCTATGGGGGCAGTGAGGGACAGCATTGCTTCCCAGTGGCTGGGTGGCCTGTGTGGCCCTGCACAGCACAGACACCCCTTGGCCATAATAGCTGTCTGTAATAGCTGTATATGTGCTGAACCATCAGATTAGATTGAGAAAAACAGAAATTATTTACACAAATTTTAGTGTGCTTTGTCAGCGTGTCTATTGATTTTGTTCTGCTGCTGCTGGGTGTTTAATTGAAGATCTGCATTCCCAGGCTTTTTTATTTTCTTCATGCTCTATTTGGTGCTGTTATTTTGTATCAGTCTGTTGCTACCATTCACTTCATGTTTTTGAGGTAAAAAAAAAAAAAATTAAAAATATCTGAGTTGCTTGATATGTATATATTTATACATAATCGTTAGGCATATTAAGATTGAGTAATCACATTTAAAAGCATCCATAACCATGATTTTGCTGTAGCAGAGGAAAAATCCTAATTATAATATACTTCATAAATACTTCGATATAGTACAGTAGCTCTAAGTCATGTGTAAAATGGCTGTTACTCTGTTGTGAGTGTCTGGTGATGAAATAAAACATGAAAGTAACGTTGACTAAAACCAGAAAAGAGAGAAAATGATATTCTTATGCCAATTCAGATAAGGGTGACAAAAAGATATGCTTTTGCTTGTAAAACTCAGTCTTTGCCCTTCCTTATTTCCTGATGTACTTAGTGGCCTTTTCACCAGACTGCTGCCGCTCTCACAGTGCGTGTTTCAGTAGTATTTGCAAACCAGCTCCATATGGTTTCTAACAGCTCTTAAAAACAGAAATACTGGAGCATGTTGCTTTAAATCCAATTTTATCTCTATTGAATAGAAAATGAACATTAAAAACCCAAGAGCTACTAGTGAGCATTCAGAGATTTACTAACATTTATTTTAAATGCCATTTTCAAAGTACTGTCTGTCTTTTTTTTTTTTTTTTGACTGAATTGAAGAGTAAGTGATAACTTACATGATAACGTGAGGATGTTTTCTATTGTATGAGTAATGACAGCATCCTTGGCCGGACAGATACGGAAAGGAAAGACCAGGCTGATGCTGAGCTGGGGCTGTTGCAGCAAACAACTCTGGTAGATGTTGTCAGGTCCCCCTGAGCAAGATTCATGTCAACTAGAATTGACTTGGTAATCGTGGGAGTTAAAAATTGGTGGTTCTTTTTATTTGTTCAGTTATGTTCTTAAGCTTCAGAGTATCTGTTTCCAAGGTTTTCTGTGTAATCCTGGGGATATAGTCATAAGGGAAATTGAGGTAAAAGTGATATTATGATACATCAAATTACTCCAGGACTTAAGGGGCTTAAAGTACCCCTCCTATACAGAAGGGCTTACAGTTACAATTATGAAAGTTGGCAGTGCTGGTGAACAGTCCGTTCATTATAATTCTGCTGCAATGACAGGAAAGTCTGCCCAGTTAACACTTTTTACCTATCTGTTGTTCATAACTATGATTGCTGTCACCAAGTGTGTAATGTAGTTATGTAGTAGAAAAAAGGATTCTAAGGAATTTCTGCTTGTAAATGGCTTCTGCTTCTACAAATGCAGCAACACATAGGCATCAAGTCCTGGACATACTTAATTTTCCGGGCTGGGGCACAAATCCTTTGTTGTGTTTACTCTTACCAAGGTTTTTTAGCCTTTTCCATGTGCTGATTGTGTTTCAAGTATATTCATCTTTCACAAACTGGCATGAGTCTTAATTTACTATTTACTTGCTCTTCTAATTTTTTTGAAATAAGATGTTGTCTTTGTAGTAGATATGTTAAAGCTGTATACTTTTATACTGATTCTGTGGTTTTAAAAAGTTCAGTAAATTATTTGGACCTTTCGAGTAGTCTCTGATTCCCACCTCTGATTTCTGCATTTTTGTTGTTACATGTCCCTTGTGTGCAGCGTGCAGCCAGAGAGACTATGATTTGTTTCTTGCTGTTAGTAAAGAGAATAAAGGATCAAATTCTTTGCAGTCCAACCACTTCATACACGCCCACAGCTAAAAAAAAAAAAAAAGCATAGACACCTCCTTTAGTCAAGAAAGTTCCTCAGCTGCAGCTTGAAGGAACTGAGGGAGGGCAGAAAGAGTATAGCAGAGGATTTCTCATGTCACTCCTGTCCTGCTTTTGTGGTCTGCTGTAGGAATCCACTACCCAGTCCTGGCAGAGACAGCTTTCTGTGCTAAGGGGACAGTGGATCTGGCCCAATATGGCCATTCTTGTGCTTAAAGATGGAGAGCATTCTGGCCTCAGCAAGACATTTCACAATACCAGAATAAATACTGACTGCACAGTTAGAGAGTTAAGTTTAATTTAGCTTCTTTCACAAACCACTTCTTAAAGGCTTTTCTGTTTGCTCATCCTCCACTGGATCTTAAACAGAGACGTTGTGTTGCTATGGAAAGCGGTGAGCAAGCAATAACAAATGCTTCCACACATAGAAGCAAAGCACCCTGTTAACAATCAGCCATGCAGATATGACTGGGAGTGGAAACGAAAATATGGGGAAAAATACAAAACCATTTCCAGCTTTCGTTCTCTCTTTATGTGAAATGCGACCTGATTTTCTTCTTTCAGCACTGTATAGTGACATTCGCGTGATCCTGGAGAAGAGGGTCATTTGCTGATAGCAATTTCATTATTCAGGGATACCTGCCACAGTCACAAATGTCAGTCTGAAACAAGAGATGTTGAAAAGCCTCGCCTGAGTTACACTTCACATGTGCATATCTTACACTAAGCCAAAAGGAATAGGGGATTTTTCCTTCTATGATTTTCTTGGTCCCAAGAAATTTCTTCATGAGACATATGTGGGAATATAATACCCACAATCCTGTCAGACTTTGTCTTGCCTCCAGACTCTGAAAGCATTGGAGAAATACAAATTAGAAAAATTTGACATTGGCCTTGATCTTTGCTTTGCCACCTAAGATGCTTTCCAGGGTCAGCCTTGAAATTCAACACAACACCATTCTGTTGGAAGAAAGCAAAAGTTGCACAGTAGAGCTATTTTATTTTTAAAAATATGACTGTAAGAGCTTTTTTTTTTTTTTTTTTTAAATGGTCACATAGGACCCAAGTCATTTTTAAACAACTGAGCCTTTTCATTCTAAAGTCTCTGCATGTTTTTTTCCAGTTTTGTTTTTATAATGTTCTTGACTAAGCATAGTTAAAGTCAATACTCATACAGGGTACAGAAGTTGACATTGTAGGCCTTTATTTGTAGAGGTGGGTAGTGGTGTGACAGCTAGGACCAGACCGTGGTTACGTTGTTGTTCTTACTGAAGACAGACATTACTAGGCCAAATCCTATAGAATTTGCACAAAACTCCAAAAGAAAATTTCCCAAAATACATGTAAGAACAGTCAGAAATGGAGTTTAGCAGCTCCATGTTTTTCACATTGTGCTGTAAAAACCCAGATCATCCTTTTTTGCAACTGCTGCTCATGCACGGCTCAAAGATGCCTCATTAAAATGTAATGCAAATGTAAAAACTCAGCTAAAAATAGACATCAGAATTTCCTTCTATGCAAAGTTCTAATTATATGTGGGGTGAAGCCTAGTAAAAAGAAAATTCCCAATTAGCTGAAATCAAGCTAATTTCTGTCAGCAAGGAATGGTGAGTAAGTCTGAGAAATGCTCTCTGCCTTTGAACTTAATCTGCAGCAGCACTTGCACCCCATTGGTCTTCCTGAATCAGCAACGCATCTATTTGTCAGAATAATTAAATCATGAATTGGTTTTTATGATTTGTCCATCTGTTCCAGGCTATCAAATGCAGAGTCTTTTGTTATATTTTTTTCATTAGTCTTTTTGCAGTCGTAGATGCTCATGTAAATGAGGGGCTGCCTTTCTTCTCTCAGGCAACAGCTTTGCTTTGTAAGGAGTGCGGTAATCCACCCATGCACATCAACAATTTTTTAGTTTTACATCCTCATTTTATCTACATTTTTGAAGAATTTTGAAGTTCTTGTTCAAAGAGCACTCGGGTTGGATATGGTAGGCAGTACTCCACAATGCTTCATTTTTATAACCTAATTTCTAGCTGGATTGCCTGAAGCAGATGAGGTCTTGGGATATGCCCATGATTACATTTTGAGTCAGTATATGAAACAGGATTAATGAAAGACTTTTTACTAAGCTTTAGTCACCGCTCTGTCTGAAAAGAGAAATGTTTCCCAGTGAGTGATTTAGACTGAGTCCAAGTTCGTAAATTTGACCCTTTTAATTAGGTTTCCCGCACCAGAAAGTGCATTAATCTGTGTTACTTGTCAGGATGGTAATATACCTGCAGCATAACAGGACCATCCTGCAGAGAAAGTAACGTAGACATCTCTGGACATCAAAAACATGCAATAGCATTTCACTTTTCCCTTGGTAGGGAATCAAAGAAGTCTTGGGTACTCCAGTTCAAACCACATCACAGCTGAAGTGTCCAAAGAGAATCTAAAGTTTCAGATACAACCGCTGCTATGTAAAACAATGCCACAAGAACATTCCCATGTCAAAACCACAATTTTTATAGCCAGCTGAATAGCTCTTTCAGGCAGTAAGCAATCAGTTCATATATAAGCCTTATTCCAACTAAAACAGAGATCCACTGTATATCTGTTCATGGAGAGTGCTTAGCCTAGACTCTAATCTCCAGAAATTGGCATAATTTGAAGGCACTCGAGAGAACAAACACTCAAATTACATACAGTTAAAATAGGAAATATGCTAGAGTTCTTCTACTGACACGCTTTGTTGGACATTTCTCCAGTTACGCTGCTGTCCAAATATAACTGCTTTGTGTATTAGCTTGAAAGGCATTATAAGGGTCATGTTTTCTATACATGAACTGAGATGAAGGCTGTAGATCTAACTTAGAAAAAAAAGAAAAAAAAAAAAAAAGAAAAAAAAAGAAAGAAAAAAAAAGATGGCAGAGTCTGGCCCCTAGTTGTGTGTATGGAAAGCTCTTCTATGGATGATGGCTGGGGAGAGAGTTGGCTTCACGTGGAAGAGGGGTAGAAATCAGGTCTCTGTCTTCTACTGGTGTCTCTAGCTGCTTCCTGCTTTTCCTCTGTTTATAGCCTAATGCCCCAGGGAATGACCCTAGTTATACCCCCCCAAAAAAAACAAAACAAAAAAAAAAAAAAACAATCAAAAAAAACCAGAGCAGGCCAGAATAATGGTGCTGTTTCCTCCCGTCACTGGAAAAAAGCTGGGTGCATGTGAAGACAGCTCATACCGACTTGCTCCCTTTTTCTCTCTTCCCCTATCGCAAGAATATTTTCCAGGCTGCAAAGCCGGATAAATATCAAAGCATCCCGTGACTGATGGCTCTCTCCTCCAGTTACCTGAGTCCTGCTCACAGCTGAGTTAGGAAAACATTTGTTCACAGGGTTGTTGCATTGCAAGGAACTGGATCTCTTCATTCCAATGCTCTTCTGAATCAGTAGAGCAAGTTTCTATGGGGCTGAGAATATCAAGGTGAGGAGAAAAAAAATAAGCTGACCTTTGAAGTTTTGTGTTTTCCTCAAGATAAGTAAGAAGGGAAAAGCCCCATTTCTCACATTATTTGGTAGTACTTTGTGTTTTAAAAGATTATTTCTAGCTCTCTCGAACAAAAGTGTCCCTGTCCTTTGGGTACCAGAGGAAGGAGTTATGGGCTGACTTTCCTTCACAGAAAGCTGTGCTCTCTCCAAAACATCTACTGCTAGAAAAAGCTGTTTCAATGCTGTTTCAGTAATTTTGAATAATTCAGTCCCTGTACCTGGGCTCCAGAGCATTTTGAAGGGACACTGCAGTTAGAAAAACACAAGTGAAATGACACACGTGACCTTCCAGGATCTGGAAGCCTGCTGCCCTCCAGGTTCCTTGCTTATTCAGGAAATTATCTTTTTTATAATGTTGACATTCACATACACGAATGGAAATCTGTTTCCTGGCCCTGGCACTAAAACCCCCACAAATGGGAGCATAAGGCTCAGAATGAAGTGAAGTGCTAAAGGAAATAAGAATAATAATCTTGAATTTCATTTATTGGTCTTTTTTAAATCTTCATTTGGCAAGGTTTCTATGAAAAGATTGAAGTTTAATGTTTCACATATATTTAACACCTGGTTAAACACCATGTGAGTTCATGGCAGCAGCCAAATACACCTCATTAAGGGAAACTTGTGACTACTGTCCTAATTAAGTCCCAGACATTTCTATTTACTATCGTGAATTAATTCTCTAAAAGCTTTTTCAATAAAGCTTCTGTCCCAACTGTGTGTCCAAATTAAGTGAAATCCATTTTATTGAAATAACCACCTCCAGCTGTGATTCTTTGTATCATTTGGAAATGCGTTTGTAAGAATGCTGCTTGCAGTACAACAGGGGACAGATGTTTTTACAAAGTAAAACAGAACTATTGACACTGTAAAAGAGAATTCCTCCTGACACCTGCTAGTATCCGGTCCTGTGGCTGACATGTTCCCTGCTTTTTTGACTTGTTTTATGTGCCAACTAGCCAGCGTCTTGGCAACATTCTGGCTTCCCAACTTCTGCTGAGTGCTCCAGGCCAGGTACCTTTTACTCTCTTCCTTCACCTTCCTCTTTCACCTCCAGAGGCCAGAAGTTCATTGACATCTCTTTGGTGCAGCCAACTTCACTAACAATACGTGGAACAAGATTATGTTAAAGAAAGCAATGTTGATTACATTGAAAACTAGAGAGAAGAATTAAATGAAACAAAAGTTGAACAGAACGAACTTCCCTTTATCTGGCAGCCACACAAAGTCTGGCTCACCAGGTTACAATGTCATAGTTATTACTGATACATTCAAGCGCAATAGAAAAACGTCTCAGTGCTTATCTGACCTTTCTTCTCATAATATGCTCCACAGATCTGTTAGAACGAGAACTTCAGCCAGGAAGCAGCTTCAGGGAAGAAGTTCTGGCAGTCCTGAGCAGCAGGGAAATGCTTCGCTTTTGAAGTTCCCATCAGCTGAGAAAAGCCTCCCTTGCTAGGACAACTGAAATCCACTTTTAAAATTGGCAGGTGGTGTTAAATATATTTTGAGGACGCAAAATAAATAAACAACTACTGCACAACATGGCCAGTTCTACCCACTAATGTCAGTATTTCCAAGCCATTGCATGGCAGTTCCAGTTTTCTGTTAGATGTGTTGAAGATGGGCAGAAAATGTTGTCCTTATTAACTGATAAAAGGAAATCTTTAGCTGAGCCTATGCACACTTTGCATTTTTCTTTGTAGAATGCTCACAGATCTGTCACCAGCGAAATACATTCCTCAAAGAAGAGAAACAGAATTCTTCTTTAAATACAGTAATTCAAAATTAGCTTTTTTGCATTTAAGTAAGTCTTACGCAGGCAAAAGCTCCTGCCAAAAAATGGGGAACTGCACAAGCTAATCCAGGCTTCTCAATGTGCAGAATCTGATGTACGAGTTGGTGCAATTTGGTCCTTAAAGCAAAAGGCAAAGATACTCTGCCTTCAGATAGTCACTGGTTTTAAGGATGTACCTTAGATGCTTTGCCAAGAGGTCAGTTTTTCTTGAATCTCTTTAGGGACTGCCAGAAAGTTTGAAAAGAAAAAAATTGCTTGTCAGAACAATGAGTGTAATAGTTGGTCTCACTAGAGAAATCTGTCAACTTAAGGTTCAGACCTATCGCTCTACAGAAACAAGCAGCCATTCAGAAGCATAATTCATGGATAGGAAGCATGAGGACACCTACTGCAGTGTTTCAGTGTGCACCTGGCTTAGATTCTGTTCTGAAATTTTGCAGGATTGGAGGATGGTGACCTAGGAAATTCTTTAATACCGACACATTGACAAAATCGTTCAGGATGGGGGAATACAGCACTAACATACCAGTGCCTTCATGGGATGTGTTCCTGTTCTCAGTTATTAAATCAAGCTGTCACGTCCAGCCCAGGTCTCTTATCTGCTGGAGGAGCTGTGTTCTCTTTCCGGTGCTTGTTTTCTGTATCAGGTTGCAGCAGTCTCTACAGAATGGCTCAGTTTCCACATGTGCCAGTTGTGAAAGCACACAATACGTAACCAGAACTGACAGGAGACGACAGCCACACAGAGACGGTGTGAGATGTGCAGCTTTTTGAAGGGATGGAAGGGAGGACGAGAAGTGAGAGCAAGGAAGAGCGGGGCAGAATAGACATAACAGCCTAAAGACAGCTTAAAAGAAGGGAGAATCAGGGAAACAATGTCAGATAAGGAAAAGGAAAGTGAAAACAAGAAACAGAAAGCATTCACTATTTCAGAGAAGGAAGGGGGGATTTCAAAGATAGTAGAACCAGGAAGAAAAATTGTAGGAAAGGGGGTGGGCTATGATAGTGAGGTTAAAATTGGTATAATAGAAAACAGGAGAAAGTAGGGACAGGTATGGGAGGTTAGGGATCAAGCAGATGTCCATAAATATGAGGAATGGGGAAGGAAGGGAGGGTTGACTTGAGACTTGAATTAACTATTGATGAAAGCAAAAAGAATTAGAAACAGAGAATGGAGAAAACATTTTGGGAATGCTAAGGAAATGGAGGGATGTAAAGACATTAGGACAAAGGGGAGAAGAGTAGACAAGAAGTGTTATCTATGCAGAAGTGTAGATGATTATTTTTTTTAATTCCAAACCCAAAATAAACCGAAAAATTGAATCCTATCTTGTCTTAAGCTGTCAAGCTAGGAGAAAGGGATGAAGTGATCCATATCACAGTCGTACAGGACTGTAGACTCTTTGCATATTATAGAAATAGCAAAAGCAACTTTTTCTTTTCTTTTTTTTTTTTTTATTACCATGGTACCTGCTGCTGCAAAGCTAATCCTTTTCTGGATGCCCACGTTAGTTCCTCCAAAGATGACTTTGTTGTGCACAAATACAAGGAAGGTTCAATATAAATGCATCCAAATGGATTAGAAGTTTTCCATTTATCCTCCTAATCTAGTTAGGTTATACCTTGAATTGCAGTGACTGACGCTCACTGTCTGTGTAAACCTCTTCACACTGAACCACTCCTTCAGGAAAGCACTCACCAAATGCATGTGAGCACACAGCAGTATTAATTGGCACAGTTACAGGAAGAGAGACATGGGGCACAATATAATCCTTGCTTTGTGAAGTAATCCTCAGTGTTACAGATGAACAAACTGCCTTAGAAAGGCATTTGGGGACAAAAGAGATTTAGTATAGCCTTGAGATTTAGGCAGATGTCTGTACTGCTTCTGATTATGATTTTGCTATCAATTGGATTCATTGCCCCAGGAAAATTACATTGCACTTGAGTTTAGTAGATATTTTTTCATTTCTATATATTTCTTAAGAATGCTGCAAATCTTTCTTAACTAGTGGCTTTATCCCACAACATGGTAATAAAATGCAATGCTTAAATGAAATAAGAGTGAAATTAGACTAAGTGCTGCTGTAAAGAACTTTCTAGGGTTTCTGTACAGGTACCTTAAAGGAGGCTGTAGCGAGGTGGGGGTTGGTCTATTCTCCCGCGTGCCTGGTGACAGGATGAGGGGGAATGGGCTAAAGTTGCGCCAGGGGAGGTTTAGGTTGGATATTAGGAAAAACTTCTTTACCAAAAGGGTTGTTAGGCACTGGAATGGGCTGCCCAGGGAAGTGGCTGAGTCACCATCCCTGGAGGTCTTTAGAAGACGTTTAGATGTAGAGCTTAGGGAGATGGTTTAGTGGAGGACTTGTTAGCATTAGGTCGGAGGTTGGACTCGGTGATCTTGGAGGTCTCTTCCAACCTAGACTATTCTGTGATTCTGTGATTCTGTACATTCACTGCCTGTTCAGGTCCCTTGAGCTCTCTCCTTTGGAAACAGGCATTGAATTAGACTGTAAGTATAAAACTAGACCAAAGCATTAATGTAGGAAAATAAGATGTAATCTCTGGCCCACTGGATTCTCAGCATTGTGATAAGGCCACAAAAAATGTAGCTTGCAACAAGTATCAGATGTTTTTGGAGAAAATCGTGGTGATTTCAGATCAGTTTAATGGAGCAGCCGTTTCATGAAGTGGTTAAGCAGCTGCTCACACATGACTATTGCACTCATCTTACAAAATTGCTCAAATATTCATTGAGTTTTCTGCTCCTTATGCACAGGACCACGCTTTGAAATGGTGATGCCTTGCCTGTATTTAATTCATTCTTTCCTGTAATGTGCAGACACGTGGTGCTTGCTGCAGGATGCTTCAATGCAGGAGGCCACAGAATGTGCAGTGAAACTGCCTGAAACCTAATCTGTGCAAACACAGTAATATTATCTATAAAAATGTAAACTGTCAAATGACAAGGGAAAGAGAATGACTATAGGCTCTGTAAGTATATAAACTGTAGATCAGCTCTGAGGGAAAACAGGCTCAAATCCCCCCTTTCCTCTCCTCTCCTCGCTAAGCTATGCTGAGCACAGCGAAGTAACTCAGCAAGGTAAATTTAAATAATTTAGTTCCTAGCTGAAGAACCATCTCCTATTGTTATTCATTTGTTCTTGGTATGAAACCCATTTATTTTTTCCCCACTGGACCATTTAGTAAACCACGAAGTTATCGAGTTAGTGATCAAAGCTTAATGAGATTATTTACATGCAAAACTACCCCAGTCACTGGTATGAACCACATGAACTTCACATAATTCATGGGGAAATCAGAGGCACTGAAACCAGCTCCCCCTCTCATGGCCAGGAGAGCAGCTGCCTGTAGGATCGCAGTCGTGCCAAGGATACTTTACGCTCTGCAGATGGTTCCCTTCCCTCTCGAGTCTGAAGATAGAGATGTGCTGAGCAAGCCCTTTGCAACATTCCTGTTGAAAAGATAATAGCCAGAAATCAAGTCTGGGCAAAAAAGGATAGCGGAATAGTTCCCCTAAATATAAAATCTATCGATGGCCTTTTAGCAACAGCAACTAATTTGGTATTTCCTAAGCAAGGGCTTGATTGATGATACTTGGAAGGGATAATGTTTTTAAATGTTACAACTGGAATGGAATTATATCATTGTTGATTGTAGTGCATGCCTGCTCACACCAGTTATCATCCTCCGCCTGTCTGAAGATTAATACTCTGTATATTTACTAGGAGGGGGAAAAGTTGGAGCAAATTCCTTTCCAGCATTTTTTCAGTTCAGACAGACTTTTTTTTCCTGGTCAGAAAATTCTATTCCCAGCATTTTAAATGCAGCAACTGCAGGAAAATTCATTGACAAGCCTTGGTCCGGAAAGAGTCCCACCATTATTGACAGAGCTGTGAGCGGTGACAGCCTGATCAGTCCAGTGCCTGATCAATGTAATTTTCTGTCAGGTGAGTGCCCAGCGAGCAGGGCTGTGCTCTCTTGTGGAGGTTTCTGATAGACACCTCCCAGAGGTATCCGTCACTGCAGACAGCCTGGTGTGTGCCTTATGCAACTGAAACCTTTCAGGAATGGTGTGTAAGTGTCCTAAGAAGGCATGCCAACAGAATGACCTTTCCCTAAGGAACTGAAAATTATCATGCCCTGAAGAGAGAAGGAGAGTATTACAGCTGTCGGTGCAGCTTAATTTTTGTCTGCTTTTCGCATGGCTATTTACAAACAAGTGTCATCACGTACCACCAGTACTATATATGGCTTCAAAACCAAGTAAATTTCCTTTACTGATGAGAAAAATGCCGAAACCGTGAAATGCCATTGCAGGTCTTGCCAGCAGAAATAGAGAAATGTTCCTTCTGCATCAACAAGAGCTGGCTCTGTAAAGTAATTTGTGCTTTGTTTAACATCAACATCGTGGCTGGCTTTAAATTGGTAACAGGGATAAAAGACACCAAAGAGTTGGTAGGAGAGGGACAGAAGGAATGGAGTCAGAGGAGGTTCCGTGTTATTAGAAGTTGCTCCACACCACAGTCATTTGTCAACCCACAAAGAAATTAACGGAGCCCATAAACCACACAACTCCCAGCCATGAAGTCCTACAGTTAGTACCTTATTTTGTGCATGTTGAAGTGGTATCCTGATGTGTATTCTTAGTAAATTAAAATGGGGTTTTACGGATAACATGCAAATAAAGCAGTCGCTGCTCCTCTGCAACTTACAGGCTCAAGTACTTTGGTGTTAAATGGATTCAATCTGTGCAAGTGATAGAGTGGTGGCAGGATTTCGTTTTCTCACTTTGGTGGTCTTTTCCAGAGTTTCTTGGATAACCACTTCTTATCAATTATCCCTCCAGTATTAGTGCTGAGGGCACTGCCTCTGACAGATCTGCCTGTGTACTGCAAGCTTTCATGGAATTGCCAAAATTACTTCATTCACCGTTTGAGCTGTTCTTCACTCAACTTAGGAAAGATAAAGGCATCTGTGTTCTCGTCTACATATATACATACAGATTTTTTTCATTATTTCTAACAAGGGATCATATTTTTTTGGACTAGCTTTCAAAAAGTCTTCTTTCAGACCTTAAGGCAACTAAAATTGTAGTTACAAACTGACAGACACCAACACGCTTTTCCAAATTAAAGCATAACAAAATACTATTTTTTTTTGTTTTACATTAGCTTCTTAACATTTATATATCTCATAATTTCACTAAGCCTAAAAGGCTTAGCACCTACTAAGGCTTCTGTCAGTGATTTCTCTCAGAGGAACTCCTTATGCTCCGGGTATAGCTGTCAGATATCATGTACCTTGTCTCACGTAAGAAACAGGCTCCATTTTTTAAATATAATAATATGCAAAGCAATGTCTTGTCATAGTATTTGAACACAGGCATGCAAGCTGCTCCCTTTCTCCCTGCCATAACACAGAACCTCTCCTAATGTTTGTAAGTCCTAAGAGGGACTTCTGCTTATAGCACCCTAAAACAAAAGGGATAGGAGAAGCACGGTCCCAAATCTGTGAATAAGGAGCTAAGATATTTTGTATCTATTCTACACGGTAGACCTCTAAGGTTAACATAAATTTAAATTATTATTTTTTGGCTGTGATCTAAGAGCGTTGATATTCCTAGCAGTCAAACTCTTATTATCTGAGTGTAAAGTAGCACTTTTTTCTTTAGCAGTACCAATTTTATAAGCCAAACAGAAACTTTGGTTCTGCTTCTCTTAAGAACCAATTTGGCTCCATACCTCTGGATGGGTTTTTCTAGTGACTGCCTTGTGAGAAGTGGCCAGAGTATTAGTGCGGTAATGAGCTGCGTGCCTCAGGCTTTGTAGGCAGTTGTTCAACTATGTAAGTCTCTCAGTTTTCCATTTCCAAAATCATAAAGAAAGAAGAGAAGGCAACAATGGCTGTTGCTCCAAATTTACACCATTTAGACAAGATAAGACAGCTTCTCATTTTATTTTAGGCTGTTTACCTGTGTTTAGGATGGCACATGGTGGTGGAAGAAAAGGTTTGTAATAAGTTGCATTCTTCCTAGAACAAGGCAAAAACATATTTTTTTTTTTTCTTATTTGCAATTTGTGCTCATGTCTTATTGGCAAAAGCCCATCTCTGTGAAGTTATGCAACTACATATTTCTAGTGCTTACACTGCTGAATGCTGGGTAGAGCACTCACCAAATCAGTCATCTATAAAGATACTTGGCAATCACTAAAAATCAGAATAGAACCCCCAGAGGGTGAACATGCTCCAATTTAGATTAATATTTCATATTAAGAAACACATTCCTGTTCTATTTTGGTTTTCAGGATGCCAAAGAACATGTTCTGGGCATGATTTGTACTGAAACCCCCCCAAAAATCCATTTTTTTTCCTATCCCATAAACCTGCTAATCATTTATAGATAAGATCATTACAGTAAGCTCAAATTAGAGTGCAGGATCTAAATCTTTGTATCATTAGTCAATCATTTATGAAAATATTTTCTAAAGATCTGTCATAAATACCATCAATTCTACCAATTTGTCCTTGTTTTCATTATTTTTTCTTTAAAAAATGTCATTGAAAAGGAAGGTTTAATAAAAGCCAATTATTTATAGATGTAAAACTACTTTCTAAACAATTCTTATCGCACAAGAAATATTCCAGAAGACTGATTTTTGATAATTACGTAAAAGTCAGCTTGCACAGAGCTCCCTGCAAATATCACCCCCAGTCTGTGGAACAACAGAAATGATTAAGTAGCCAAAGAGACTTGGTTATGAAAAACGCAGTAACTTCTGTCTAAGCGGTATATCTGTGCATGCACACACATGCACAAACACAAGCACAAGGAGAAGGATGTCCAGCATTTGTGGGCTTATCCTGTGTTTGAGATCACAGAATCGCAGAACTGTAGGGGTTGGAAGGGACCTCAAGAGATCATGGGGTCCAACCCCCCTGCCAAAGCAGGTTCCCTAGAGCAGGATGCACGGGTAAACAGAAGATAGAAATCTTTGATTTAATTTATTGGGAGTACTAGCCCAATAAATTAAATTACTAGTATTTTTGAAAGAAGCTGATTAGCTGAATTCAAGGCACTTAAGAAGATTTTTAGAGGGAAGTTCATTTTGAAAATTAAGCTCTTTGTTCATCAGAGCCACCTTTTCAAAGTGCAAACACTTAAAATCCCTCTGCAGCGTGTATTGAAAATAGGGTCTGTGACTGAAAGCTCTGATGCATAAAGACTGGAATTTTAGCACAGCATAGGAGACAATGCACTGTAGGCACTTTGATGCCACAGAGAATTAGCAAAATACCATTAAAATGTTACAAATAAAAAATAATTTCTCATCTGAAATCCAGCTAAAATGAAAATGTAGCGGTAAAAAGTCTACTAAAGCAATCCTTTGCCTCATTTTAAAGTGGTTCTTAGTAATAATTAAGGTTCTCTGGAAGATCTTTAGATTAAAAACAAAAAAAGGGGGAAGAGAGTGGTTTCACCCAATCAGTACCTATACGATTGTTTTTTCCGCGCCTCCTCTTGATTCACACACTCCCTGTCCATTAAACAGAACTTTTTCCCATCTTCTTATTTCTATTCAGCAGCCAAAACCAAAACAAAATCAGAGCATACAAACCAAATAACATACAGCAAGTTTCCATTCTTCTGTTCTCCAGGCTACAGCGTGCCTGACAGCACGTGGTGGCATGGCCTGGCCCTATCAGCTGCTACAAGCTAACAGCTCAGCTGCCACTGAGGAATTCTGGCTTTTTCCATTCCTCTGTACAGGTATTTTTGGGGAAAAGGGGCTTACACATGTCTCCTGCATCTTTGTTCTTAAGTAGCTTGCTGCCTGCCTGGTCTGGCACTTCTGTGCCTGTTGCGGGCTCTCAGTGCCAAGCATCCCAAGGCTGAAGCAGCAGCAACTCTACTTTTCCCTTCTTCTGTACCAGTGGACAAAAAGCTTTTCACATGAAGATAGCTGATGAGGGATGCTTTTAAGAGAAGTTTTGAACAAAGAGCAGTGTTCTTTGCCTTTCTCCAAATACCACAGAATTAATAAAGCACTGAAGGTTAATTTTCATATAGTTCCTGTGTAAAAATTGTGCACTGTTTGGAGGATAAAAGCCAAAGTCTGATCTCACTGATGTCAGATGAGATACCCCAGTGCGATGAATGTGGTTCTTGGCTTCCCAGGCAGCCGTCAGAGTCAATGTGTTTCTAATAAGATGGAGACTCAGAAGGGGCCAGGTGCTCTATTAGTTTAAATTGTTAAGGTAGCAGGAGTTGTGTAGTTGTGTTAGTAGATGGAAAATGCTTTCTGTCTTCCCTAAACTCGTGCTCCTGGTCCAGTTTGTACTGGCTGAGGCTCTGACTGAGGCTTCCTTTATAAGCCATTTTGTAATAGTAATAAAGCAAGTACTTGATGCTGTATGCTTGTGAGAGACCTTAGTTTCAACACTTTAATTTCTTGGTTATTTTGTTTTTGAGCGGAACTCTACCTGTCCCCCTCTAGGTAATTATTTTCCTTGTATTTTCAAAGCAGCTCTTATGCCTGCTATTTACATAAATCTTCAGTTCAAAGGTAGCTGACGTTCATTAAGTGTACTGCTGCACAAAATTCTTCATGCAAGCTAAACACAAAACCTGTGGCTCGATAATAATGCAGTAATGGAACAAAATGTTATATTGCAAAATGAAGGTTACGCAAAGCTTCACCTAGACTGGAGTAATTTCAGACCACAGAGCTGTAAAGAGGCTGGCAAGCAGTGGAATGAATGCTCCTGTTGGAGAGAGCCCCATCCCAGCTTGCTCCAGGAGCCCTTCTGGCGGCACCGCAGCACCCCGAGGAGCACTTCTAGGGTGTTCACAGCATCACCTTCCTGGCGCTGTGCTCTTTTTCCAGAACAGGGGAGCTGCTCACTAGTAGCGGCACTGCATCAGGGTACCCTGTGTACCTGCTGCTTTGCACAGCAACGTGTACCTTTTTGCTCTGACAGCAAATGCAGCAGTGCTCAGCACCTCCACCCCCTCGCCTGCCCTCCCCAGAAGCAATGCTGTGCTTGTAAGCAGTGCTATGGCCCCAAGCTCCTCCTGCCTTCATAAATCCTGCACATTTCCAGGGACACAGGAGAGAGATGTTGAGGAGAAAGTTGCAAGTAAACCCACAGACAACAGAGCTTGAAAGAATTCCAGTTACCAGTAACATTTTTTTTTTTCTTCTTCTTTGAGTGCTTATCTATGCACATGTTTACAAAGTATGCAACTGCAAGCAGTACCAACACCACCACTGCACAACTGGAGAAGTGCCCTGCTGTCCCTAAGATCAATCAAGACAGAAGGACTCTTTTTCTCAGGACAGAACAGTCTCATGCTTGAAAGTATCCATATCTGTGTAGTGCAGTTAAAAAGGGTGAATGACGTCCAGATGGCAGCTCTGCAATTGCAGAGGTGAAAACCTCCTACAGGAGAGGTCACTAGTACCATCTGAGCAGTGATGGAGGTGCAGATCGTAGTGTGCTGCCCTGCCTTACTGGGGCTTAACAGGTTTTAACATCATCTGTGACCACTGAGACCATCTGTGTAGAAGTGACTGACCCTTTATGAGCCTTCAACCACAAATTTCATTTTTTTTAAAAAAAAAATCTGCGTATCACATCCTGTCAAGGTGTGGTGTCCAGGAGGAGTCCTAAGCATGCCTTAATAAAGGAAAAAAAGGCTCTGCAATGAAGGAGGGAGCTTAGTGCAGACCTATTGGGGAGTTATGAACAGGTTCAGTTCCTTGAAGGACTGGGACTGATGTCTGGTAGAGACCCTCACTAACACGTCAGTCAATTGCCTGGCAGTGGAGCAAGAAAGGTCAGAACAGCTTCTTGCTCTGAGAAGCTCTTTTCTTAGTAAAATGATCTGCTGATTTCATGTCTAAGCTGAAGGCTCTGCTCTTCAACTCCATCTGACCACAGTTTAGGTGGTTTCTCAGCAAAAATGCACGCAACAGAATGTGAGGTCAAGTTAGCTTTGAAGGGATATGTGAGTATCTTTTCTACCACTGATATTTTTGGTGTAAGGTGCTCGTGTGCTCCACAGACTGGCTGATCTCAGTGCCACCATGTATGAGGTGCTGCTCCCCGAGAGTGCGGGTCGTGGACCTGAACTGAACTGAGGAGGTCTGGCGGCAAGGTCAGGCCCAGGACACTCTGCCCATGAGGATGAGGAAGGTGAGTGTTCTGACTGTGTGCAGCGGTCCTGCTCCTGCCATCAGGAGGAAGACCACATTGTGGCTGCAAACCACAATGTGTGTGTAAAAACCATGTACTGGAAAAAGAGGGTACTTTCCCAGGAAAGAAAGAAGCTAACTTGTATGACAAATTAGCAGCATTCACCACACCAACAGATACAGTGCTTTTCTTTTGTAGACTACTTCAAGTCTACTTGAAATGTTGTTAATCTTAATTAGTTCTACATCATGAAAGAGAAATTAGCTAGCTGCCTTCCAAAACAGTCAGTTTTGATGCCAAAAAAAAAAAAAAAAAAAAAAAAAAGGGCAAAAGCAGGAGCAATACATATATTTTTCTTGGGGCAGCATAGTAACATTTTCCAGTCCACAAGTGTTAAGACTGAAAGCAAGCAGATATTTA
Organism: Heteronetta atricapilla; assembly: GCA_011075105.1. Taxonomy (NCBI): domain Eukaryota; kingdom Metazoa; phylum Chordata; class Aves; order Anseriformes; family Anatidae; genus Heteronetta; species Heteronetta atricapilla. Next base: position 23,934,448 of record CM021733.1, read on the forward strand.
TTTTGCACACACTATATTGAATTCACCCCTTGCAGAAGTGGGAGCACTGGCTGGGGCAGACAAGTTGCTGTGTCTGCCAGTTTTGTGTGCCAGCTGATGCAAAGGGAGAGAGCAAGGGGAATTGTCTGGTAAATAAAAACCTCCATTCAGGGGCTGCATTGCTGTGAATGTAATCAGCAGCCACCACGTTGTGGGAGCAGCCCAGCAGAGCAGGCTGCTTGAGAAGTTTTCGTTTTCACCTTTTTCTTACCATAACATGCAATCAGTTATCAGCCATGTAAGCCCAGTCGTAGCACCTTGGGTTGGTATAACAGCGTAGCAATACTGAAAAAACTCAATGAGAGAAAAACAAGGTTAAAATATTTGGTTGTGTTCATAGAGCTAGGAAAATGAAACCATTGTTGGTTTGTTTTACCTCTAATACTTAATACTGAGGAAAAAGTCAGACAATATGTCAGTATGCAGACATTCAGCATTGGATGTACAAGTGTTAGAGTCAGCACTTAAGAAACTGCCTGCAAAGACTGTGGTCACCCTATTACAGTCTATACAGACTTGTATGTATTTATTTTTCTGATCTATGTATATTTACTATTTAGAAATAAAGAACGGAGATACTTAAGTGAAATCAATCAGTGTCAGAAAAGAGTCTTCCAGTCCCCAAACTTGGAACTGAAAACAGATATTCCAAGTTCCAAGTCAGTATGCAAAGCATAAGGCTGTTGTCCTCCCTTTGCTTCTGAACACAAGGAAAGTAGGAAAAAAAATCATTTTTTCATGTGACATAAAGCTTGATAAATCCTAGGAACAGAGAACCCATATATTGAACTAACTTCAAACCCGCCTCTTACTGAAAAATCCAACAGTAATTTCCTGCTCATGATAACCAATTTTCTGAAGGAACTAATTTTTAGATATGGCTCACAGAGGACATACATGAAATTAATAAAAGAAATTAAAATTACTTTATTTGTGTATCTCACGTGGCTATTTAGGGGCATGGAGAACACAAGAATAAGAATAAGAGGTCATTAATTAGTTTTGCTCCATAAAATACTATTTGCTTTGGCAGTAGAATTTCTATTCTTTTAATATATTAGAATCATTTCTCTTTAGCTGTATTTTTATTACATCTGTATGTGAACATTACTATACACTGCTGTACACTTTGCAGCTCTTCTAATTTCATACTTGCATATAAATTCTAATGTATTTTAATGTTTTGAAAATGTGTTACAGTATTACTATTCCATGATTACATACAACTGTGGGCTTTGGAAGTTTGTTTGTTTGTTTTTTTGTTTGTTTGTTTTTCCCAGTGCAATTTGATTCTCTGTAAATGGAAGTGGAAACTGTTCGGTCCATTGAGCCAAGCTGAAAATCACAAAAATAAAAATAAAAGGACCAAGCCTCATGAACAACACTGTTATTAACTTCAGTTGAAAGACTTTATGTAGAATGGTATATTTTCCCTGTGGAAAAGGGTAATATGATTAAAATTTGGGAGGAACGAAGGCCTAGATCAGAAGAAAAACATCTACCCTCGTACATCTTCTTGCTCAGTATGTTTTTATCTATCACACCGCACCACCAACGCATTATAAAATGGGACAAATTCACTTGCGCTTCCTGATGGAACTGGTATGAAGTAAGGAAAGCCTGTCCAATATAAATGTCCAGGAAAGAACTTCCAGAAAGCAATATCTCTGTGCTGAATGGCGTTACAGGGTTAGGGTGCCAAAGATTTCAGAAGTAGCTGAGGTTGAAAAACAAGTGCATCTGGAGATGTTTATGGGAGAGGTCAGCTATAGGTTTCCAGATGGCTGAAAAAAAAGAACTGCTATAGAGAGCATAAGAGCTAGCAAGAGGCATTGTCTCAATTAATCAATCACAACCCCGTTAAAGTTCAAGTTTAAGTTGGAGAAGGTGTTCAGTTAGGGCTGGTTCCCACTTTATTGAAATGGCTCTCAAACTTTAAGCTGCAAACAACAGATATTGCTCTTAGGCTTTCTTAAAATCACAGAGATGACTGTATGTCAAGATCACACAAGCACTGTCTGTTGAGGAAAAACAATTGTCCATTTGTCCAGCTCATGCGAATAGGGTCAGGGTTGTTCAACACCTGCTTTAGAAAAACATGCTCAACAGTTCCCACATTTTGCTGCAACAGGTGCTGAACACATCTAACCTTGGTCATGCTAGAAGGGCAGCTGTTTTCAACGCTGTCTGATGGGAGGAAGAAGCTCTGGCATGTTTATTAGCAATAGTTGTACCGTGATTAGATCTCATTCTTCTGGAAGTGAGTAGCTGGCAGCTATAGTTTGCAATTGCAGTCTCTTTCTTCAGAGGATCTTCCTTCAGCCTAAAATCTTTACATTCCTTCAAGATGGGTGAATGAGACTGATATTTGCCAGTACTTGTGAAAAACAATTCCTAAAACTGTCTGAGAAAATGGTCCATCATATGAAACAGCAAAAGGTAGATCTTGTTTTGTAGTGTGACACTAACCTATAGTGGCACAGTGCTGTATATTGCTTAGTCCCATAAGAAATAAGTCATAAAAAAGACAAAAATGTTGTTAATAAGATCACTGAATTACAATTAAACGCTGTTACAACCAAATAGCTCATGTACAACTTCATAAACACTTCAGCTGGTGCTCTTAAATTTCCAGATATATTTACTTTACTCCTCTAAAGCATATTAAAGAAAAAGTGTTCTTTGTTGTCTGGGACTATTTTGAATCTTTAGCAGTTCACTTAACACATCATAGTGGCTGTTGTAGGTTTTCCTAAAACACCAGAGAAAAAATGCATTCCTCAGGAGAGGGATAAATGTCTTATAAGGTATTAGTGTAATTAAGTAGGTCACCCTACAAAAGTGAAGTCCCTGTTAGTATCACTGGATTTCAGTCCTGATTCAACAAAGTTCTTAAGCAAGCTCCACCAAACTCCGTATGCATATACAGATGCCAGTTCTTTTCTGAGTCATATTCTTTAATTGTTCTGGTTCAGGTAGATTTTGCCTTTCACTTCCTGATGGAGAGTCAGCCTTACAGCATGTGACAGAGCCAGATGTCCAAACATAAATTAAAATAGCGTCTTTCAAGTTTATTACTCTTCTCCTGACTTGTCTCAGTGTAAACCCATCCTATCCCAAACATGCCCACTCAAGAGCTGCATTTAAACCCTGTATCCTGTGGCAAATCTGCAAGAAAGCAGAATGGTGAGATCAGCGTTTTCAAATCTGGGGATGTTCACAGAAAAGCACACAGAAGGGCTGAGACTGGAAGGAACTGTCTCTCTAGTCTAGCCCTACCTGTTCAGAGCTGAAGCAAGTTTCTCAGGCTCACGTCCAGTTGGATTTAGAATTATCTCCAAGGGCAGAGACTCCACAGCCCACATCAGCGACCTGTTCCTGTGTTTCACGCTTAAATTTAAAAAAAAAAAAAAAAAAAAAAATCTTATGTTTAAATGGAATTTCCTGTATTTCAACATGTGTCCATTGTGTTTATCCGTCCACTGGGCACGCTGAGAAGTCTGGCTCTGTTTTCTTTCCTCCCCACCATCACAGGGTTACACACACTGGGAAGACCCCTTCTGAGCCTTCCCTTTTCCAGGCTGAACAGCCTAACTGTCAGCCTCTCCTCGTTTGTTGCTGTCAGGAATTGAGATGAGGTTCCTGCTGTTCTCTAAGAGGACGGATGTTTGCCTGAGGGGGCTGCCCTGGAAGCAGGTGGCAGTCCTACTGAGAAAGGTTTCAGTGAAAGCTCCTGGCATGTGGAGGCGAGCTCTCGGGGGAAGCAGCTCCTTTTTTCCAAGGAAAGTTAATTTAGAATATGGACTACGTCATCCTGCAAGAGGCATTCTAGGAGTGGCCACCTGAGGCAGAACATGTGATCTGGCTTTTATGGTGTATTCTTCTTGTAGGGGTTTTTGTGCATCTGTTTTGGTGTTAGTGGTAGTGATGGTGATGGTGGTTTTTTTTTTTTTTTTTTTTTTTTTTTTTTTTTTTAAAGACAAACACCATGAAGATGATGAGCCAATTTTCACGTTGTAGGAGAGCACTGGAAGATTGAACTGCCGTTCAGGTACAGTACTGAATACTGAAAGGTTGTTCACAAAGTATTTCTGTCTCTGAAATGTTATAAAGTTTTGAAAAAGCACAGATAAATGGAAGCAAGTTCTGTGCAGCACAGCCCATCAAAAGAACTGGTTTGTATACTGCAGTTTTAGCTCCTTGATTTGAGGGTGTTTGCTCCTCTGACCCATGACAGCCCTTCGATGGATGCTTACAGACAACACAAATCTCCTGTCTCTGACATTCCCTCTATGTTCAGACTTCAGGTCTTCCCTGGCCCATGGCAGATCTTTATTTGCTACTTGTCATTGCTTAATCCATCTCATATTGGGGAAATTTTGAAAACAGGGAGGCAGTCTGGCTTTGTGTTAGACATTCAATTAATTTGCCTGCCTGGTACTGCACTACAAAAACCAGGAGGGGTTCTGAAGTATGCTTCCTTTAGCTTTCTGTGTTCTGACTCCTCTTGGACATAGCAGAGGGATTGGTATTTCTGATGCCCCTGAGGTAAGAATAGCCCGACATGAAAGATGGATCCCAAAGGACTGAATAAACAAACCAGATGGTCAAAGGAGCCGACAGACCAGCTGTCAATGCATAGAAGCCAGTGAAGGAGAAGGGATGTGAACTCCTCACTGGGCTGCAAAGTTCTCATAGCTGTTTAGGCAAGCAAACTCTTTCCTTTTCTGATCCTAAAGATGAATTCATAACTACTTAGAGGCAAATGCAAGCACTTTATGTTTTAGTCATTCCAAAAATGGCTGAAGACCAGTTTTGCCATCGTACAAATAAGCAATCCCTATTAGGCATGCAGTTTTCAACTTCCTGCTCTCCCAGCACCTCAGAGCTGCTGTTCAGGTAAGAGTGATGCTCCTGTGTGCTGAGTCACATCTTTGCAGGGTGTGTGCAAAGTGTTTTGTGGGCTGGAAGTGGCCCAGTGACATGAGGGATCTCAGGCAGGTACAGTTGCAGCTGAGGAATGTGCCTTCTGGGGGACCTGTTTCCAGAAAGACCTCACAAAGCTGAGTGACTGGACAAAAAATGTCCAGTTAGCTTGAGCATAAACAAAAAGTGAATTCATCTTAGAAAAACAGTCTAAACTGTGCTTATAGGATGCTGAGCTTGAAATTGGTAGGTACAGCTCAGGGAAAAGATCTTCAGACATCACTGTCAATACTCTGAAATCATCACTTTAAGATACAATGTCAGCCCCAGAGTGTGCACACACACACACACACACACACACAAAAGCAAGTCAAGCATCATCAGAAAGGGCATTGAGAACATAACAGAAAGCATTGTTTTGCTGCAGTATGAAATCTTTTACTCACATCTTGGGTACAGTGTGTAGTTTGGTCTCAAATTGCAAAAAGTCATAGTAGCATTTGAAAAGGTGCTGAAAAAGATGAGAAATTATTAAGGTTCTCAAGCAGCTGCATTGCAAGGAGAGACTCAAAGGTCTACGCCTTTGATTTTGAGTGGAGAATGATCAGTAAGAAACGTGAAGGCGCTTGACTAAGTGGATGTGGAGCTGCTAACTCATCAAATCCCTCAGTATAAAACTAGGTGTCACCCTTTAAAACTAGTAGGAAATGGGTTTAAAACAGTTGGAGCTATATATTTTTTCACACAGCAGGCAGTCAAGTTCTGAAATCTGGTGCCACAGATTTTGGAGGCAGATAGCAGGTGCTAAAAGGAGTCAGAAGTGCCTGGAAAACCAGGCAGGAATTGCTTAACTGGTGACTGCGGACACAGGAGCAGTAGTAGGGGGATCGTGGCCAACAGTGCAAGCTCTCCCAGTTATCATTTCCTGCGGCCGCTGGGGGGGGCAGAATACTGGTCCAGCACAGTAGGGTGTACCTTGTATTCTTATTTTCAATACTGAGCTCTGCTGAGATGTAATTCGCATTTGCTTCCCAGCATCGTGTACAGGAACCAGCTGGTCTGCAGATTACAGATCAGTAGATCAAATCCTAATACTTCTGGCGTGCGGGGTCACAGAGTGGCAGAAAGACTGCAACAGCATGTAGTAAGTCCATGAGAATCTCAGGCAACATCTGGAGAGCGTGACACGTGGTCAAATGATTAAGTCATCTGCTCCACAGCACTCCTGGCTGTTTAAGGACTTCTGTCAGAGGACATTGAGAACATCAGGATGATAGACAATAATAATGAAAAATATAAATTATTCCTTCTGATTCCTTCTGTTCCTCTTTTGGCTCCTACTACAGGACTTGCTGAGAGTAGGATTATGGGAGGCCATGAGCAAGCTTAAAATCTGTGCACTACTTAACCACCTCCTCTTTTGTATGTGGGAAGGAAGTGGCCTAAATCTGACCCATCTAATATATATAATATATTCCACAGCATGTAATGTTTTGACAGCTTAAGTAGATATACGAGCGCTGAATTGGTAACTCATTCAAATCAAAATTGGTATGCCTCCTATCTCAGTATTGCAAGTTCTGGTTTTATTCAGATAATTGTGTTTATTTTTTCTTTTCCAACGAGATAATTGTGCATATTACTTCAGCCTCTGGTATTTGTTAATCTTGTCCAGGTTTTTTCTAATGCACTTCCATGAAATTTTAGATACAGATATCATCTCTGTTGGTAATGGGGAATGTAGGCACTGGACAGGAGTAGAGGGTTGAGAATCTGGTTCGCCTGCCTCACAAAGATGTTGCTTAGGGTCAGAATTACCTCCCTCTAAGTACAACACTTCAGGGACTGTGTGAGCACATCACAAATGGGCTGATCTTTCTAATGTGCCTGTTCAGAACATTCCTTTTCTACAAATGAGGGGTTAAGGCACTGAGAAGTTTGTGTTTTGTGAGAAGTCAGTGACAGAGATAAGCTGGAGTGCCTTAACCACAAAGCTGCTGTAGGCCAGTTGAAATGACGGGCTGTGGAGCGAGTCTTTTGTGGGTCTGACGTGATCACAGAGCACTTCCAGGGACACTGTCTAACAGAAAAAGGATGAGGTTTCTCTGCGACATGTAGTCTCCTCTAATAATGATAATATTTGGCATACATCAGATAATTTCCTTGCAACTGTTTAAAGCCCTTCAGCGTGCCTGTAATACAGGTAAGTGGTATAATGGGAATTAAAGCACTGGGAATCTGCACAGATATAAGAGGGGAGAGGCTAGAATGGTCATTAGGTAAGCTTTCTTTCAATAGGTCCCAGAAGCTTGGATCACCAGGCATTTGCTTTAGTCACATGAAGATTCGCGACTTGCATTTTCTTCAGTGCTCCTCTCCTCTCACCTTTTTCTCTTTTTGCGTCTTTCTTTCCTCAACATTGTTTTTTCTTTGTCCAGCTTGGTTGGTTGTTCTTGATGGCTCAGCCTCTAAGTCTTAAATCGTTCTGCACCCCCAATAATGTCTCTTCTGGCTTTTGAGCCCCTGCTTGTGCACTGACATTCAGGGCAAAATGTATTAGCACTCAAGAACAGGGCTGTCAGACAGAGAAAGAAATGAGAGAATCAGAAGTGTCTCCTGGTCATGCTTTATTCTTTTGGAAGTCTCACAGGCATGTAGTTGTTAGCATTGCTCACAGACAATAAATTAACAGCTTGGAAAGCTTGGAGCTTCCCTCATCCCCCCACCTTGTCCTCAAACCTGAGATCAGCAAGAATCACGAGCAAATATGCTTCTTATTAGTCTATTCTCATATCAAGTCATCAATTCATGTTCTGCATGTTCTACAGCTGTGCTGTAGTCTCTTTTTTTAATTTTTGTTTTTTGGAAGGGGGGGCAGAATTTCTTGAAGTATGTTGTGTATATCTCTCTGTAAGTGATACCTTACTCTTTTAAAGGACCATTAGAAAGACAAGTCAACAATTACAAAAAAAAGATACAAAAGGCTGGGGAAGTGGACTTTTAGCTCTGCCAGTTGCTATCTTGATAGCTTAGTGAGAAGATAAAAGATATGAACATGCTTTTGCAGTACTTAATCCCAAAACATCAGTTCAGTTGCTTAAAGGAATCTCTGTCTTGATATAGTCATTGCCTTCCCTATCCATCCTGGATCTCATTTCATTGCCTTTTTTTTCCTGCCTCTCATGTTTATTCCCTCCTTTGGCATTGGTATTACCACTTTTCCCAGAATTTGGTAGATGCTCCCAAGGAGGCCTTCCAAGAAGCCTGGCCAGGAAGGGGAGGTTCAAGAGCCATTCTGCAACATATTTAAAACAAATTTCAACATGCCACTGAAGGATCCCTTCACTCATTTATTTTAGCTGTGGAAGCTCAATTAGCTAGCTGTTTGGGTTGCTACTATTCAGAGAAGCAATTAAAGTGATTAAAATAATAATAATAAAAAAACTTTTATAAAACAGATGTTGCTATAGATTTCTGGAAATAAGCAGTCCTGCAGTTTCCAAAACCCATGAGAAGAGGAATGGCTGAAGGAACCTTGCTCATTCAGAGGCTCTACTTGTGCGTGCAATTTTCTACTGATATGAATGACAGGTAGGGTTATTATGTCTGTCCTTCCTATTTGATGGCTTGTGTTAGATAGGTCTATAAAACAGCTTCTGATCAGTTTTATGATTTTTTTTAACCATTCTAAGGATTTTCTAATGCAGCTTATGGTAAGGCGGGATGAGTTATTTTGGCAACAGGCTAAGTGAGGTACACAGTAATTCTGGTCATGCAGCCCTTATGCAGGTGAGTACATTTTCTAATCTGCAGTACTAGGCACTCGAAAAGGCTGCCTTGCCTTTATAAGCAATCCATCAAATCCTTGTCTGCATTTTTAGACACTCAGTGTCAATGCAGACATAAAGCTGAGCAGTTTAAAGATTGCTAATGAAGAGGAGCAGTTGCTCGATTTCTTTTTTCTGTCAACACAAAAATGAAAGAACATGGCCAATGGGAATGCATTATATATGCACATAGTTCTAGCAAATAACTTAGCACACTAATTAATATATTTCTCATACATTTGAAATTTGATAATTCAGTAGTCTTTGATTAGGAAAGCCTGGAACCAAACTCAAAAAAGAAAAAAAGAAAAAGAAAAAGAAAAAAAAAAAAAAAGGAAAAAAAAAAAAGATCTGGGAAATCCCCTATGATATGATGCAAAACTAAAGAGGAGAAATTATAAGTTAAGACAGAGAACTTTCTGCTCTCTCTGAGGATTTGTGAAGAAGGGCAAATGAATAAATCATAGAATCAAACATAGAACCATAGAATGGCCTGGGTTGAAAAGGACCTTAAAGATCATGGGCCCTGCTCTGGGCAGGGTTGCCAACCACCAGAGCAGGCCGCCTCCAGCCTGGCCTTGACATGTGAAGGGGTAAATAAATTTCTTAGTCTGCTCCATGTTGGGGTTATCCTTAAACTAGGATGGGCTACTCTGTACCTCAAAACTGCAGTAAAAGTTGTATTCTGACATGCTGGGGAGTTAGAAAACTTGGTAAGAAAAGAGACATGAAGCATCTGCACAGGGCCAAATGACTTGCACTTGGAAATTGTCTTGGTACACGATATTTTGCACCAGGAGATGCTGGTTTGTTAGGATCCCCTTAGGAAAGACAATCAGATACTAAAATTTATTGCTTAAAATGCCATTTATTGGAGCTAATGCTATAAAGAGGAGGATAGTGTAGGTAATATTATCTCACTTCACATGCTGGGAACACAAGCGGTGCAGTATTGACCAGGCCTCCAGTCAGGGCACAGCACATTGCACAGATCCTAGCCATAGAAAGGTGTCCCCATTTTGGTCATTCAAGCTCTTACTTGTATTTCATAAAAGAAAAAAGCTCTCTTCATCATTTCTACTGTCAAATAAAAGGATGTTCACTTGAGAACTTGTTACTGCAGTTTTAGATAAAGGCAAGGCCACGCAGGTGGCATCATCACTGGCTCCAAGCAGGAGCTCCCTGCAGGCTCCTCTTTTAGAAGTGGCCAGCTGCATTTATTCTGCATGCAAGGGGCACGTGCAGCATCTGGGCCTGCTCACCAGCAACTCGTTGTGCAGTGGTCTTCTGGTTCGGATCACTGCACCTGAGGAGGAACTTTGAAGGACCCTTAGGTTATGAATACAAGTGACAGGGTAGTCCAGCCTTTTCAGGTATGTTCAGTCTTGGCTGGGCAACTCAGGAGTAGGAAATGTATTTTCTGTGATGTATTTTCCGTGTGTGTAACACGTGTAGCAGTGTCCTCTGAAAACTCTTCGCACGAACCACCCAGGCCCACCTGTGCCCCTGTGCCACCACCTGTGGCACTGGTCCTGCCAAGGCTTGTAACAAGGAGAGCCGAGAAAAGTCCTCAAAGGGGGCCTTGGGTTGTGCTTCACGGTCTGACAGAAAAAACATGATATTGCTCTTTGAAAAAGAGAGGTTGGCTGAACTTCTTGTCTTGGAAGAATATTGAAACAGGTATTTTAAAAAATGTATTTGTAATTACTAGAACTCCACGTGGTGATAAGAGAATAGAGAACAAATTTATACTGAACATCCCTGTAGGTATTTAAGAGACACATGGACTTAGCACTAAGGGACATGGTTTGGTGATGGGACTCAGTTGGTCAGGTGGATGGTTGGACTTGATGATCCCGAAGGTCTGTTCCTACACAGATGATTCAGTGATTCTATAGCAAGTTACATCTCTAATTTCCTTCTATAAATTCACCATTGGCTTTGTGGATGCCAGAGAAATTGTAAATGGTCTATCTTAATTTGGTCTTGGATGATACAAGCCACCTGAGGATGTATGGTAAAATAAAGCTAGTACATGGTGAATGGAGAACTGGTCAGAAAATTGTACTCAGAAGGTAGTTATTTATGCCTCTCTGTCAAAATACATGATTGTAACAAATACATCTTTAGAAAGAGCTTTTCTTGAATCAGTATTTACATGGTTTTCACTAGTTCCTTGGAAAATATTTTTTAAAAATATTTTAATAATTAAATACTAAATAAATAACTTCAGTTTCGGTAAGGACAAACACAAAGTAGTACATTTCAAAGTAATTACTTGTGTGTTTGAAAGGTGGAGAACAAACAGCTAGATGGCGCTTGTGAGCAACAGGGCAAGGAGATATAAATCATAATGAAGGAGGCGTTAAAATGTGTTTAAGACACACCTTTGAAGAGTGCATCGTAATTCTTCCAGCTAGCTCTGGCAAAACCTCATCTGGAACATCATGCTCAGGTCAGGCTGCCCATTTTAAGAAAGCTATGAACAAGAGCAAAGCAGCAAAGATGATCAGAAGTCTAGAGAATCTGACCTCTGAGACTGAAAGGATGAGAATTGTTTAGTCTAGGGAAAAGGGAACTGAGGGTAGACACGAGAGCAGCCTTTAAGTACCTGCAGACTGCTGTGAAAAGGATAGAGACGAATTGCTCTTCATGTTTATTGGTGATCAAGAAAAAATACAATGTACTTAAAGTGCAGCAGGGGAAATTCAGTTCAAACATGAGGGAAGACTTCCCAACTGCAAGATGATTAAGCACTGGAATAGATCACTCATCAGATACAATAGTTTGGGGCCCTTTGATGTTCTTCCAGCCTTCTTGCATGGCACAAAGAATCCCTCCCCAGCAGTTCAGTTTAGGAAACGTTTTGTGTAAGTGGAAATGAGCAATGCTAGAAGGCAAGGTGTGGAGACAAGCTCGTAATTTGGATTAGATTGAATTGGGTCAGATGAAAAATTAGTGCAGAAAGGGTAAGGCTGTATGAGCTAATGAGGTCATTTAGGGGTAGAGGAGAAGAAAACAGACCTAAATGAGGTTTTTGTGGGGTGTGAGCCCCATCATAACTCCAAGTAAGGAGAAGGTGGCCCACTCTGCTTGATAATCAAGCAACTACCAGAGAACTCACTGAAACTGCACATATGATTAAAAAGATGACTTTTCCATTTTTGTCATTGCCCAAACAATGCAATTTCAATGTGTTATGAGACATTTAGTAAAAGCATCTTCATATATCCACCATTTGATCAGGTGGCTGTTGATGGTGAGTTAGATTGTGAATGCCAATTGCATCCTGTTTCTCAAACTTGTTTGACAGAAAAGCTGCAAAAAGATTTTACCCCCCAAAAATGGTGTTTAAGGATCAGACAGACTTTTTGAATAATAATAATAATAATATTTCCTTTTGCAGTGCTTACAATATATATGCTAGTCAACATGCTGACTGCATATGTTGGCTTGCAGTTCTGAAAAATTAATCTCCCATTATCCAGCATATTGTTGGGCCTCTGTGGGAATTCATGCTTTGTACAGTTGGCTGACAGAGCAATCTTCTCCTTCAGGATTCAGTATTTTGTGCCATGTTGTGCTAACCACAGCTGTCCAAGGCCACGTGATAATTCTGGTTACAAAGTTTTACTTGAATTGCATTAGCGGAATATTTTAAGGACATTCCAAACAGAATCTTACACTTCATAAACTTCTTGGGCAAGTTTGCTTTCTGTGTAATTATTGATAGTGCACTACTAACAGCATACTATTTCATTTATATAAGCAAACTGATAATAGAATATTAGACAAAATTATAGTGGAAAGCTACAGCTGTGGCTAAGTAGAACAGTTACAGTGTTTTAATCAAAACCAGTCAATCACAAAATCTCCCTCTTGGATGAACATCATGATTCTCAAACTGTATTTCTGTGATTAAAACCAAAAGGCCCAAATTAACAGGAACGGAGTTTAGACCTGACTGATGATACGTAAGTAACCTATATTGCAAATTTATATTTAAAAGCTTATATTCAAGATTTATTGATGTGTGCTAAGTGTACCTAGAAAATTCCATTTAAAACCATGTCTTAAAGGGTTTCCAAATTAAATGTATAAGAAGTAAAAGGCATGGAAGTGCACAGAGAAATGAGCATGTTTAAGATTTTGTAGGCAGGAAGTTGGAAATTTTTTCAGTAGTATTTCTGAGTCCCAGTCCAGTGACTCTGTAAAGCATATTACCTAAAGAAATCTAAGTTTATCTTACAAATACTCCTTACAGGTCTAACTATGCCGGGCTTGCTCATGATATTTGTGTTGTTGATTTCAAAAGGCTACTGATATTAATGGGATGAAGACGATTTAGCCTTAGGGTTTTCTAGTCTTTCATTTTTTTAGACTGTTGATATCCTTTATTCAGTAGACAGATGAGCAGATGTCCCCCATAAAGACATCTCATGAATGTAGTAAGCCTTCATGAGACTCTCCCCATTTCCATCTTGCTGTGTTCTCCCTTTACACTGCCTACCTTGCATAAGTAAGCATATCAAGCCTTTGTTGACACAAGGAATATATCTCTCCTTTATTACAGAAGTCCTTTCAGTATTACTGTTTCTCTGCAAGTAGTTCTTTTCCATTTTCAGTGTGATTCATTCCTGTTGAATTCAATATGTTTCAGATTATGTTTTCCCAAATGTATTTGTTTGTAAGATATGTTTGCTTTCCAGTTGATTTCCACGCATTATTTAGTTGTGATACTATTGGTTTATCTACATTGCTATTTGTATCTCCCACAAGATCAGAATCATATAGCAGCCTTTTCCCATAGTCTGCAGTGTTGATTTGTTAATCCTTGAGTAAGAAACATTATAGCTTAGATATCTGATCACAGGGTAATTGCAGGATATTTCAACTTCCTCTTCCTCTTTCTCCCTCTTCCTCTGTCTTCCTTACTTTCTTCTTGTTATTCATCTTCAAAAAGCCACAAACATACAGACATCACTCTGCATATTAAAAAAATCATCTTAATCCAAACAGTGTATTAATATTAGTCATGGCTTTTTAAAGTAACATTACGTGACACTAATCTGTTCCACCAAGGTTTATTATATCTCCATTTATTTTAATTCACGTATTGGCTTGTTAGTCACAAGTTGTGCGTTAACCCTTTATATTCTTGCAGCACTGAAAGAATCACTTTGTTTCTGAGTTCTCTGATGGAACTGAGCACCTAAACCTGTGCTTTGCACATATTCATACATAGTTAATGAAAACCTCAGCAGAATGATCAATATTTGTCTTCCTCTGAAATACAGCCACTAAACACTGTCTAGGATGACTCAAATTAAGTACCCAGTTCTCAGAGTTTCACCCATAAAATCTGAAGTTTTGCTTCTGTAAAGCTTTTACAGTACCATGGAAAGGAAAAATTCTTCAGTGAGACAAGAATTGTTTGTTAAACAGCTACTCATTTATTTGGTATTAGTTGCCCATAACTTTATCTCTTGTGAATCCTATGGCAATTGGAAAATAGAAAGTTGATTGTAAAAGTGAAAGATTGTAATAAGTATATTTGCTGTTATTGTGATGAGTCACAATTCACACTACTTGGACTAAAGAGAAAGATGGTTTTGTATTTAAAGGTAAGAGTTGAAGTCAGACAATCTGGGTTTGACTGATGACTCAGTCATGCACTCCTTTAAAGCTCAGTGCCATTTCCCTCAGAATCTGATTCTGCCACCTACACATTAAATAGTGCTGTAATTCTGGCAGTGGTAGCTCTCTTAGAGGCTGCTTAAGGGCTTGTCAACATGGGCTGTTTGGCAGCACAGAGATTCTTTAGATAAGACCAAACAAACTAGTTAAGAATGAGCACTAAAGAGAAGATGGGTTTTGTGCTATGGGACACCATCGTGTTGTTGAAGCAAAGTGTGCTTTCAGGTTAAATTAGCTCACACAAATCTGTCTTGGACCTCATACACAATGCAGCAGAATAAGATGCTAGTAGTCAAACCTGGTCTTCTGCATCTCTGAACATTAAGGTTCATCTATTTTGGCATTTTAGTTTAAAGCAGGAATACACTTCTGAAACAGATATCCCGACAGTCTACACTTGTGCACTTCAGCTTGCATCATGCAGAAGGCCTGGAGTATTCAAAACGGTGTCCTTCCATCCAGATGAAACATAGCTGGGAGACTCTCCAAGAGCACACCTAATGCATTCCAACTGCTAAAAAACTTTCAGACCATGGGATCAGACTAGTGCTGGTCTAAAGTAAACGTTCTAAAACATATAGTATGGAGGCGGGGTCCTCTGCAATGTTTCATTTTGCAGATTCACTTGAATCTGATTGCACTGCTTGCTAATATAGACACAGCCAATAATACACTTGCTCCCTAATTGAGAGAGTTTTGCTACTGCAAATGCATTAAAACAGAATAGTATAGGGATGACTTTATCAATGATGGAACTACAGATTTCACTGTCATTATTCCTGGAATGATAATTAACCAATGGCATCACAAAATGCATGGATTTGGATCAAATCATTAATGCAGGCAAAGCTGATCTAAAATGACAGCTCTTAAATTGCATATCATGCAAGAAGGTGAAATGAGTATCTTCCAGTCATTTATTAACTAGTAGTTGTAAATTCAGTTATGTATAAATTTGTCTTAGATAGAAAGCATACAAATCTTACAAACTCTATTGTGGGAATCACAAAATCACTGGTAAATGAACATGTTTACTGAAGAAGAAACTGTTTAGACTTCAGTTTCATAAACCCTGGTCATGACTTCATTCATTCTTTCCTAGGAAGAAAGGTCCTGAATACAGTGTACCGATGTTTGATCTAACAAGTGACGACTGGATTAAGAGCGGATTTACAAGGAAGTTTGCAGCCTTCCAGTGAAGTGGCACGCAGGACGGTAAGAGTATGCCCAGTAGATCTGTGTCTGTTCAGGTCCATTTCCTTTGTCTCTCAGATACATGGTCAAGAAATATAGTCCTGGCATAGGAAACTTGCTGTACAGCATTTAGCATCTTAGCAAGGAAGGTAGCTTTAAACAAGCTTCACACCTTCCAGTGACACCCCAGAGACTGGAGAAGTGTTTGGTTTAATTTAGACAGTGTTGTCTGTAATTTCCTAAGCACTGCATGGGGTTTCATTGCCTTTAAATGTATTCCTTCTGACTTCAGAGTGCTTCTTGAGCTTGAAAAGGGGTCCTGGAGCGCAAATTTTATGGCCTCCTTTCTATATTGCTCAGGCAGTCCTCACTGAGACAAACTCAGAAATTTTAGTCTGTTTATATCATCTGGAACTTCTGTTTGTCCTGAACCTTCCATTAGAAAACCTTAGCTCCTAAGCATAACAATTTCACCATATTAAAAGACCTCTAGTGTTTTGGCTAGATTGTTTATGCCAGTGGCCTGTACGGAGCAGCATTAGAGGATGTGATAGAGAATGATCATCTTTCTATGCATATCATCTATGCATATCATCTTTCTATCTTCCCAGCATTGTTTAATGAAGCCTACGGAGAAGATTTTTGGTCTTTAATTTTTATTTATTTATGTATTTATTTTCCTGCATTTCTGTAATAGCTTTAGAAAATCCTGTCAGTTCTCTGTCTTAGATTTTATGGCTTTTCCACAAGTACTTCATCAAGTGAGGGAAAAATAATTCCTGGGTTTCGGTTTTCAGGTTCTTTAGAACTGTGTAGAACTGTATACGCAAGGACGTTCCACTTGGCCTCATAGAAAAGTTTAAATTTAATTGTTACCTAAAATTGTAAATCATCTGAAAAAAAAAAAAAAAAGAAATTACTGAAAGATGACTTACTATTAGTACCGCATCCTGTCTTCCCAAATGCTTCTACTGCCCAACAGTTCCAGTGCTTTGCTCTCCCTTTTGACTGGCCTGTAATTCCCTGTTCTATTAAAGGAAAAAAAAAAAAAAAAAAAAAAAAAAAAACACCTTTGCTGTCATTCTGTGTTTTTTCTCTCTTTCTCAGGCACCTCCTTCAACCTCCTTTAGCTTTCAGCACTAGTTCCAGAAAGCTCCAGATCAGATCCTGCTTTCACTTATACCACAGAGGTAGGATTATGGCCCTCTCACCCTTTCACCCTTTTCTGTTCACAACTTTGTGAGCACTGCTTTGTTTCAGTGCAGAAAAGTGCTGAGTCCTATGCACTATTACCCTGCACCACATTCAGTCACTTCTACTGGGGCAAGAAGCAGTGTGACCTGGTAGAGTTTTACAGACCGAGTGCTTTCACTTTGGATCACAGTTACTAACAATGCAAAAGGCAAAAAGCAAGGATAAGTTGGGCCTATTGTACTGAGTTCTCTCACTTACAGGCGTGTGATCACACCTAAATGTCAGATACAAGACATAGGATACATTAGGATACATTTTCACAGAATATTAGAATCCACCTCAGGCATGAAATGTCCTTTCTGCCCTTGTGTTTTGTAAAATAAGCGCCTTGCAAATGTAAATAGGATGGCAGTAAATGAGATAATTCAGCAAAACCTGATTCATTGCATTGAAAATGTATACTCTCTTCCCTCCTGCAATATATTCCAATGTTTAAATCAAGCTTCATGTTTCTTTTAAATAGTCTTTAAATTTGTCTCAATGGAAAAGTTATTCCAAAGTTTGAAAATATCCTCTGTCATATTATTTATGAACTCAAAATATTTTTCCAGGACCATACATTATTTCTAAGCTTGTTTCCCCAGGAGTCCCATTATTAAATGAACTTTAAAGCTACAGTTGGAAGGTGAATTTAATACCAGTCATATAAGATATAAAGTTCCAGTCCCGCAAACACATCTGTGTCTAGCTTTAAGCCAATGAGTTTTTCTACTGAATTCAGTGGAAGTATTCCCGCTAAAGTTAAGCACATCTATTAAGTGTTTGGAGGCCTGGATCTCAAAGTACCACAGTAATATCGTAAGTAAATATTTGTACAGCCTTTCCTTTCTCTAAATGTTTAATTCTCTGAGCATCTTTAGGATTCCTAGCTAATAAGTCTGTTTTGCAATATTAAAAAAACCTGGAGCAAACCAAAAGCTAGAATTCTGCAGACCTGGCCAATTTTGATTTACATGGGCACCAAACATTTTGGCTACTTCAGGTTCTGATTTGCATCCCTGCTTCAACGTAATCCAGACAAAGAAAATTTAGCAGCTTCAGCTAGAGCATTATGAAATATAGATGTGTTTATTTTGGTTTTGATTGAAACCAGAAACAGGACAAATAGCTGCTTATTTGGACATTCTTAAAGGTAGGTCAATTTAAAAAAAAAAAAAAAAAAAGTTTGTTTTGGAGAGGACAATGTTTCCAGCTTGGCTAGGCTTAAAAAAAAGCACAGACCTTGACTGAAAACATTTAAATTCTCCTTTAGACAGAAATTTGAAGTTATGTAAGTGTAAACACAGTTTCACACCTTTTAGAATGTGTTTATGAGCACAAGCCCACATTTTATTTGTAACTCTCACACTTTGTTTTAAATATGGCCTATTTTTCTTATCAGAGCCAAAGGACAAGAGGAAGGAAAAGGAGTATTCCACAAGTACACGTTTCATGGGCACACAAACAAAACACCAGCTTTGCTTTGTAAGATTCATTTTAAGATGGAACTATAGCATGTTGCATGGTCAGTAGAAATAGAAATAGGTATTCTTTTATCATATTCCACATCTCCTTGTATTCTGCCTGCGCACAGGTGATGGCTGCAGCCTGCCACCATTAGAGAATGAGAGGCTGCCAGAAGTTTACAGTAGACACACAATGACAGGTGAAAGTAAGTACTGTTTGCCAGTGTCCCAGCTACATTCCTATGTAGGTCAGTAACTGCTTCTGCAGAAAGTGCTTTGCAAATACAGAGGTGAATCGTACCTCACGTGGGGCATATCGAAGGTCCACAGATCTACAGGAATATCCTATCACATGGCACAGGGAGGTGTGGCAGTGAGGGTCTGTTGCTAACACAAAAGTGGTAAGACAAATGTAGCATTTTGCACATTTGGGGAAGGAGGGAGCATAGCTGCAGTGAAGGAAGCGACATATTTTGGAATGAATGCCATCCTGATGGCAACAGGATGTGTTTGTATATGAGTGGAGACTGCCGACAAGTGTCACTGTCGGTGAGTGGAAGTTAGCTGTACCTGTCTGGACAGGATGCACTGATCATCATCAGGGACCAGAGAAGTCATTATAGAAGGAACTCCACCTCAGTCTGATTTGCTGAGTGTAACTGATGGGTGACGACCAGGAAGTGATAGAATATTAATGCAAGAATCACCCATTAAAATTTGAATGGGCTTTGCAGTATAAACTTTTGAACATTTACAGTATTTCATTTGTTGTCTTTATTTTTAAGTAAACTTGCACTTCAGCTCAACATATAATCTCTCCAGAAGATCTCGGAAATCAGGAACAATGCTGGTATTTTAAGTGACAGTAAGAAAGTTAAACAAAATGTAAGCATACTGGAAGTACTGTATGACTCATATATGAATTCAACCATCAGTTAAATAAAAAGCCACATTCAGTGTCTGCAACAAAGAGAAAATATCTGTTTGGATAAATCTAGACACCACTACATTCTTAAAAAAAGAAAGAAAAAAGCAACAAATCCTACAGTTGCCACAGTCTTCCATAAAAGAAAACCCCTGCATTTTGAAAGCTACAACAAAAACTGAATTAATTGTCCAAAAGCACGGCTACTCATTGAAGAATTCCCAGCCTCTTGAACCATGAACAAGGCAGTTAATTCCAGATACCCCTGACTCTTCCAACACAACATCATATAGAAATGTCCCTTCCCCGTGCAGGCCAGTGCACCTCCCTGCCATTCTTGACAGGCTTCTAAACACAAATTGACATTGGGTCTGATGGAGGGGGTGTTTTAGATGATCTGTATCTTTCTGACAGGCTTCTAGGAAAAATAAACAGACAAACAAACAAAAAACCTTGTTTCTATTCCCATACCCAGGGCTGCAGTAGTAGAAGAAAAGAGAAGAAAAACAGATATGCATACAAGTCAGGAGAAGACAGGGTCAACAAAATCTTTCTTTTTCACTTCTTGTGTTTTCCATGCTGGGCTGTATTAGACCCTGAGACTGGTTTCCTTTCCAAAAATGAGAAATAGACGACAAGGATTCAGATGCCTTGCATGACAAAGACTTTTTAAAAAACTGTCAAACCAACAAACTCTGGGAAACAGCCAAGGAAATATCATTTCTCCTAGCTTTATTCCTTATAATTGAATCTGATCTGTAATAGGTTTGCATTGGTAACAGAATTCAGTCTGCTGGGGTAAAGCCTTTCCTTGGAGCAAAAAAGCTATCTTTTATCCATCTCCCAAATTATTCTTTGCCAAGAAAATCTACATAGCTCAAAAGTTAAACAAGATATTTTTGTCCCTAGCTACCCATGAAAGAACATCCTTCAATATTGTTTTGGAAATACTGCAGCACAATTAAGATACAGCATAAATCATAGAAGGAATATTTCCTGTAGCCTTTGAAATGTTCTAAAGCAGCCTGAAGTGAAAGCAAAGACCTTTACTGTTGCTTAATGCCAAGTGAATATTTCTGTCCAAGAAACCTATTTATGATTAAGATCTCAAAAAAAAGAAAGAAAAAAAAAGTTATCTTCTGTTTCAAAGGCAGAAGATATCACAGTGCTTGCTTATGTACTGTTTAAAGTAAAAGAGCATCCAAAAAGTTATAACCAATAACAGCAAACAGGATTTCACAACCTGCTGAGAAAGAAACAACTTTGGGCCATGCTCAGAACCCAATAGTCAAAGCCATTTTTAAGTGGAAAAAAATAATTGGGGTAAAGAAAGGAGAGTCATGAGAGAACAGAGGGAAGGGTACCAAGAGATTTAATAATTAAGGTCCCCAAATGAAGATTCTTTATTTCATCTCCACTGGGAGAAAAATGTGGGAAATCATGCAAGTCTGCATTTTCTCCCCTCTTCACCCAGTCAGATTGTCTGAAGGAGCTCTTGAATAAACTGTTCAAGGGTCCTTTTGAGGAGGACCTTGATCTCCCTGACATCTCAGAGTGCACATTGGCTCAGCTTATTAACACAGGAGCAAAACCATGTCTACACTGAAGTCAATAGTCAAATTACCATTTAATTCCCTGACATTATTAAAGGTGTTTCAGGAGTTTATCTCAAGATATTTGGTAGAGGCATGGGGTTTCCATTCAGACTGTGGAAATTCTTGCTTCTTGTCTCAGCAGTTGTTCTCAGAACTGGTTTAAAAGATGGGAGTATCTCCCCTTTTATAATGAAGATTTATGAAATGCTACTGCAGCTCCACGTACCTACTGCTGGTATTCTCATTTCTGGTCTTTGTGTATGTGGCAGTCTGAATCCGCCAAAGGACAATCTTCCTGTCTCAGGTAAGGAGATATTATGTGAGTAAAAAGCTGCACTGGATCCACAGAAAGGATAAGATCAAAGGGCACACATACTTTTTTGTTATTTAGAAGGTGCTTCGACATCATCACCCCATTTTTCAGCTGAGACTGTTGTGAAGACAAAAGCAAAATAAACACCTGTGGGTAACAGAAGTTACATCTGAAATTAAATGAAGTTTTCAACCTATACAAGCTGATTACCAGTGGATAGATCTTCATTTGTTAGAAAAGGAAGGAAAGTGAGAAAATTTAAAACAGACACAGGGTCTTCTTTACTGAATATATACATAATGGGCATTTGATTTTTAATAGCATCCTATAAACAGGCACTGAAGTGATCAAAATTCTGATCTCAAAAGTCGTCAGTATAGGAGCAACATTAATGACATGGATTCCTCTAATAGATTTCTAGAAATGATCGGTTTAGTAAATACAAATGTTCTAATTGAAGTGCTCCAGTGCTGGAACACTTGGAAGCTAGACAGCTGAAACATCATTTAGAAAAATATTCGTAGCTAGATTCCCGACATTTTGAAATACAATCTGTTCTGTAGTTATAGTTGTGTCCAAACATTGCTACAGTGATATTTAAAAGATGTATAAACTGTGTAACATCAGGTTGATTCCAATGGAAATGGCTTACAGCCCCATAATGAAATTATCGTGTTAGGGGACTCTTTTAGTGGCTTACACTGAACTACATTTTATCCAAAAGTGCAAATTTCTTTCCCTAATTCCTGAAGATAAGTAGCATATCAGGAAATGTACCCCTTACACAGACAATACAAATGTCAACAAACTTGGAAAGATCCCCATTGGTGCATTTTAAAGAAAAAAAATCCACTTAGAAGGAAAGAAAATGGGAAACAATAGCATAAAGTGAAGAGCATATAATGTAGGTTAGATGGACTAATGCAATAAAGAAGAAAGTTCCCAGAACCTCTTACCAACATTGCTTTCAAGATGCTTGTACCCTATATAAATACAATGACTAAGGTCACAAAATCAACAGGGCTAGTCTAATAAGGAAGATCTTCAACACCTTGTAGTTTGACATCCCCAGTGAGAAATAAAAATGCAGAACTCAGCGTTCACTTTCTAATCCAACCACCCTTTGCTTCATTTCCTTTATATCGGAGACGAAGATGTAGGTATGAGTGACATGCTTAAGCAACACATCTTTATCACTTTTTCCATCTCTGAGAAAACTGAGAGAAATTACATTTGCTTGACACAACTTTTTGCATGTGTGCACTATAATTCAGCTTACATATGTTCTTTGCCTCTTACTTTCTCTGAATGAACATTCTCTTGATGACTCACAACTTGAAGTTGAGCCCAAATAAAATATATAAGAATAAATAAATAGATGAGTCAGAGAAATACTTTTTTTTTTTTTTTTTTTTTTTTTTTTTTTTGGATGGGAGACTGTGTTTTGAGACAGCCCTCAATCACTTTTTTTCTTAAATTGCTAAGGTTGAATATTTCTTCAGTAGCTCAAGAAACTGAACGGAATTTACTTCCTCACTGAAGATCTGCTCTGCAGGCTAAGTCAAATGGTAAAAGAAACCTGCATGGATGAATTATTTTCAGCACCTCTAATAAAACAAAAAAAACCATAGTCATAGTCTTCAACCTTGAGATCCAAAAGCCCCTGTTCTCCTGCTTTTCTGGCTCTGGTTTCTTGCCTCTACTTGCTCCCTGGTCAGACTCAGAGACCGATGACTATGACATGACCCTTTGCAGCCAGTCCTTTGAACTCATCCTGGAGCTGAGTCATTAGGCTTCTAATCTCAAGAGCTTTTTTTCATCTTTGAAGAAGAGGGCTGAATTTATCCTAAAGGCCTCCTCATAAACATTATTTTGTAGATTATTTTTCTATTTATCAGGAAAACTGCATTACAAAAGATGATTTCACCAACCATTAAACTAATTTTTTAAGACATCTCATCGCATTTTCATAACAAGTGGCTTCAACGCTAGCCATTTAAAAATAGTTGCCTTTGTATTTCCCTGGGGTGCAGCTGTCTCACATCAGAAATGATATTTTGTGAGAGGTTTCTGTTGCTCTGGCAACAGCCTTTGACAAGTTCTATCTGTGAGACCGCAGAGAAGAGAAATTGCTCGGAGGAGAGGTCCATGCCCTTCTCACTGATGTTCTGCCTTTGGTACAAACGGTACTGTGTTTCTGAGAGCTGCCAGTAAGCAGGTATGAAAGAGTACACTCCCTGGCTGTCAGAGGGTATTACAGGGAAAGGAATTTGTGAAATGACTACTGTAGTTAAGAATTAAATGGTTCTAATTCTGCCATACACGATACCTAAAGAAACAAAACTATGATATTATGCATCCTCTTGTCTGCAAATTTCACTTTAAAACGGTGGTAATAGAGCTCTTAGAGTGGCCCACCATGTACAAACACCATCAGAGCTGAGAGCACACAGACTGTGAAGATATTTTGAAGAGGTAATTCCAGGCATGTTTATTGTTTATCATTGTTGCTATCAGAAAATGTGATATTTCTTGCCATTTTCTTTTTTTTAGGCAAGATTATAATTATTCTTCTATGTTGCAGTATGTCAATCCAGTCTAATTGATTTGCTCTCTGGGTAAGACAGATGTTCCACCAACTAGCCTTAGCCTTGGCCAGTGTCTCTAAACTTGCTTTCTGTCATGATCATGAGACAGTAGATCCTTCCAGACCACCTATTTTTCTTTGGACTTTTGGTTGTCAAAAAAGGTTGATTTATGGAGCATCTTGCTACTGAGGCCCTGGGAGCTTCTGGAAAGAAGCCCTGGGCTTAATCCCTTCATTCACTGAGTTGTGTAGGTGCAGCCCCCAGATCTCTAAAAGCAGTGCTGATCCTTAAAACTTTTTTTTTTTTTTTCTTTCAGAAAAATAAGACTGTCCAACATTACAAGTCTAGTTTGGGCTAGATGACTGTACAAACTGGCTATTTCTACTCAGTCTTTCATTGTAATTCATTTGCTGGCAGAGTCAGGAAGCAGGTATCTTAAGAAAATTTGAACTCTCTGGACATATTAGGTAGCCACAGGATTTGGGTGCGACATAGAAAAGTCAGCGACAAGATTGAGGAACATGAGGTCAGAGGCATGCTCTTGTCTGACAGCACTAAGCTGTGAAATTAGCTCTTGGCTGCAGTGACAAATTTAGGAACATGAAAAAATCAGATAATTTAGTAAGGAATCTGTGGGTCACTAGTATCTGTTGAGGAGACTCTACTTACACTGTCAACAGCTTATGAAAGGAAGTTAAATGTAGGATGTAAGTAGCTACCATTCATCATTTTGTTCAGTGATGTTGCATAGAAAGAAAATACAATAAATGCAGAACAGTGAGTAAAATCTTCTTGATATTTTCAAAGCCTGCTGCCTACCACACTGTAGCTTCTTTCCCATATAACTGCACAGAAGAGTTTGTTTGGGACTGAAATCACTGTGAGTCCACACCAGATGTTACAGTGATCCTGATCCTGCTTCCTAAGTACCGCGATGAAAGGTGCTTTTTCCCCTGTTCTTCTAGGATGAATTATTTCCCTAACTTGCAGTAACATTTTCAGATTCTCTTTTCCACTGTCATTCAGCTAAGTTTTCTCTTCTGCTTTTAGACTAAATTTCTGCCATACAGTGCTTTATGTTTCACAATAAAAAGGCATATATCAAACATTCCCACAAAATATGAGCCAGATCCCCCAAACTTTAGACTGGCTTTGAAATAAAATTTTAAACGCAAAAAAATATTAATAGTATTCTGGTTCTCTGCAATTGTTTCTTGCTGTCAGCATTTAAAGTTTCCAGAATGCTAAAAATTTTCCTTCCTTTTGTTTTTACTTTTTTCTCTAATAAGAAAATCTGCAGTCTTTAAGTATGCTTACTGTAGCAGTTGAGAAGCTAGAGAGAACAACAGCAATTGCAGGACTGTTGAAACAATTACAAATTGGGAGCACTGGTAATTATACTAATTTTATGAGGGCTGAATCCTTACAATTAGATCACCAATCAGAGGCAAGAAAAGAAGAGGTATAATATGGATTTTGTCTCTAAATTTTTGTGAATTTGTATGTAAATGAGGGGCACATGCACAGTATGGTGATGCATATTAGAATAAAATCCTAACATAAATAATTCTAGCACTGTTGCTATATAATCTAAGCAATAAGAAGCAGCAGGAAGGAGGCCCCAACATGGCAAAAGGTTAGTGCTGACAATGTGTTATAGCGTACCAGCTATAATCAATGCTGAAAACTGTTATTTGCATTCTACCAGTAGATTTTAGGAGGTGTATTTTATTGAAGACGATACAGCTCAGCAGCAGTTTCAACAATTTGTGGCAATTGCAAGTCTCAGACAGCGTGGAATTTACAGCAGGCAAGAAGCAAGGTTTGCTTATTCATAGACTTAATTAGACGTAAATTGAATACTCCCAACAAAGATTTTGACCCCACCCCAGGCATCAGAAGCCCAGCTCACTAAAGGTTTTGCAGGCTGCTGCTGTGAAAAATCAGGAAAAATGAGCTTCTTTTCAATAGGTCTGGGTCTTGCAAGGCCAGCAAGGATTTAATGAGATTTTTAGAGAAGTCACTGACAAATCTAATGATACACCATGCTGGATGAAATAGTAGTCCTGCAGGAAAAAAGTCATATGTGATCTGGTTATTATTGGTACCGCAAGTGTATGAAGGGGTGGGATTAAGGATTTGTGGACAACGTTGTTAATCCCTGTGCCTGAGGCTATCAAAATGAAACTTCAGTGTTCTTTTATATCATTTTCATATACCTCTGTGCTGTAAAGTATCCTCCATCTAACAGCTGTTCTACCAGTGTGGAAGTAAAATTGGAAATTACACAAGAGCAGATTTGTCCATCTTTCGTCGTAAGATTACATATGCTCATGATGATTGTTAAATTATTCCCTTTTCAAGGTTATATGTGTATAGTCAGAATAAAACTGTAGGAATGGTTATAATGCTGACAGAAATATCAAAACAAACCCATATATGTTGTTTGAATAAATCTTAATGGTTATTTAAACATCCTAACAGTGGAGTGAAGTTTGAAGCTCATTAGAGCTAACTTTTTCTCTTTATAGGTAGTCTTGCAGAAATCACATGGACTGTGCGTATACAGACCACTCAAATTTGTCAGTAGTCACTGTGAGAAGGAACAGACTCAGCTGATGGGTGCCATTCAGCTACTTTGTTGGTCCACGTCTCACAGACAATTTATTACCTTCTTCCCAAGATATTCTTTCTGGGTTCTTGTAGCCCTGTTAACCCTATGTAAGAGCTAGCTATGTGTTTGTTTGCTCAGTCCCACCCTAGAATCCAGAAACATCCTTCAGCATTACAAATAAACAAGTAGAGAATGTGCAGGAGCGGTAAGTAGACCACTTAGGTTCCTTTAAGGCCTTCTGGGTCTCAAATGTTTTGTGGTTTTGATTTTTAAAGAATGGCTTTTCATCATGAATTGTGGCCCTGATGGCTGTGATTAAGAGAAGAAAGTACCGTGAATACATATGAACTTACTTATTGTCATCATTTCTAGGGACGCAAGTTTGAATTTAGCTGTATGAGGTTTGTTGCTTTTCCTGCCCAGATATATACTTCAGATTTTTCCTACCAAAGAAGTGGACAGTGAGAAATGCATTGGCAGTTTAGCAAATGAAACACCTGAGGACATGCTTCATGCCATTTAGTATGCTAAAGCATACAGTCATTCTAGGTAGGAAAGGTTTGCAGCTGTCTATTACAACAAGAGAACACAGGATGGTCTCCTATTCCTCTAACAAGTTAGGACTTGCTAATACACATCCTTTGAGGCTATTGATTCTTGCCCATTATTCTCCTGTTCCCCTGCACTCAACAAAGACATTTTTCAGCCAAAAGTTTTAAAATGCAGTTGTGGTATATGCTGTCTGGAAATTCAGTTCTGCTGAAAGCATGTTGAGCTTATCTCTTCTCTTATTAAATACTTCAGTTTTACACCATTTTGCAGGAAGGAACTGCACAAACTTTTGTCACAAACAGCAAAATTTACGGCAGAAATTAGCCATTCCATTTTCAGTCTTAAGAAAGTTTAAAGGACTCTGGAAACACATTGAGAAATATTTTCTTCTTTTTCCAAAATGCTTATGCTTTAGCTATTTTTTGCATGGTTTCAGTCTCCAGCTGCTAATTAGAGCATTCTTGGATGCCATCTTAAATAACAACAAAAATTGTGGCTGCTTTATGGTTTTCTTTATGGATGTGGAATCAATAGCATTAAGAAGGAGAGCATTTTTTCCATGTGGCTGATAATGTGACCTCATAATAAGTTGCTATGAGTAGTAATTAAGGTTGAGTCTTCCTTTGATATTTCCTCTTTTCTTTTCTTGCTGCATCTGGAAACGTTCCTAAGGATGTGAGTCACATCAGTGTCTTCTATCCTAGCAAATGTGAATGTCAGTTCAGCTGTAGAATTTATCCTAGAGATCCCAAAGAAAAAGTGCACATAGAAACTCCAGATAACATGTTTACAGTATTTCAGAGCCACTGGGAAATCATTCTGTTAGTCTCATAAAGCCCTAATTTTTTAAAATAAATAAGGCATTGATAAGAGATTAATCTTCTCCCCAGCTCAGTGCTCTCACGTGTGGGAGAATTTATTTTGGAACATGTCACATTGTCTGTAAATGGGTTAACTCTTCAGTCCCCTGAGGTAAATTACTTGTATTCCATTAATACAGTTACAAGTGGTTTTCTTTTATCTAAAATTACTGTTTTCTCAACTATTCCAGTTTTATCTCTTACTGTTTCATTTCCTCCTGTGTGTGGAGTTCCTTGCTTGTGTGTCAATACACCCTGTCTGCACCGGGTGGTGAAAAGTTTCCAAAGTTTGGGATTTTGGATTTCAGCTACAGGTCTGCAAAAAATAAAAATTAAAAAAAAAAAAAAAAAAAAAAAAAAAAAGTGAAACCATTTACCTGCAAAATGTCTTTCTCCCCTCTGTATTTTTAGGACTGGAATTTAATGAGACCTTTGAACTTCATCTTGTTCCCTTTAAATGGTGGGCTCTGGTGTCTTTGCTTTCTCTTTCTCTAACACAGGCCCTCATGTGCAGCATGCAGCCAAACCTCACCACCCTCTCAGGCCCCTCTACAGGCTCTTCTCTCAGGAGCTTGCACAGAAACTGGTAGAAGGACTTAGAAAAAAATGTTGCTTGCTCTAAAAGTATTGCTCATTTTAATTTCCTGAGGCTTCTAGCATCTCATCAAAGTACCAGGGTAGCCAAATAAATAGTAGTCTAAGTGCCCAGTTCAGCCAATGAAAACAACACCCTGTTATAAAGACCTCTTCTCAGGAGCTCTTTTCTCGTGCATGACAGACAACTGGACATCACCAAAGCGTCCACCCTGTGTTGCCCCTCTTTCCTCTGTCTCCATTTCCAAATACCAGTTAGTGTCTCGCTCGTACGTGACATCAAGTGTCAGCACCTCTTTTCATCATTTTTCGGGGAAATGAGAGCAGATGCATTCCTAAGCAGACTGATGGCACACGCAGCGTGTAGCATTTGGCCCTGGGTTGTCACTTGGCACCATGTTGCCCAGTCCCACATCCCCATTTTTCTTCGGAAGGAATTAAGGAGCTGCTGGGAACAAACTAACGTATAGCAGTGTGGAAGGGCAGCAAATCAGGATACAAACCAAATGAGGGAAGTCAATTATTCACTAACATGGATATACTGACAAAAATAGGCTTCGTGGCCACACGCATTGTCATGCCCAAATGCCTTTCATTAGCAGTGTGTGGTAATTACTCACTAGAGTGAGTAAAGAGCCACGTTCATTGTTTTCTTTGGTATTTTGGAATAAAAATTTCTATGTTATGAGGCAATATGTATAGATGCCTATAGCTTTTCATATCAGCCAGCAAGGTGAATTTCAGTCACAATGAGTAACTAACTCTCCAACACTAAGGATCTCCAGGAAACTGCAGGATGATTTGTCACATTAAAATCCACATTTCACATGCAAAATCCCAAATCAATGGGTATTTGATATGAAAAATTCTCTCTCAAGCATAATTTATCCCTACTTGAAGACCATTTTATACCTCTAAAACAGCATCTTGGGAAGACTGGGAGGACTAGCCTGCAATAGTTAGGCTGTCTTTTTTTTTTTTTTCTCTCTCTCCCCACTTAGCTCTAATTTAAACAAGTCTGTATGTAGCGTTGTCTCCGGGAACAGCAACAGTTCTGCTGCGTTTCACAAGTGGAAAATAAGAAACAGGGTATGCAGAAGCTTTGATGGTAAAAAACAGAAAGGAGAAGAGTGAAACTCGTGTTATTAACAAAAATCTTTTTTCCAGTAAAGACAGCGATGTTTGATGAAAAATGTTTTGTGCCTGCTCTGTTTTAACAGAGGTGTTTTGTACCAGTAGAAGTTCATGCGGTATTTACTGTGGATGTAAGCAGTCTTGTGCTCCAAACCCAAGTACCCTTTGGCATCTCTACTCACTAAAATTATCCAAGCATTAAGAGCCTACTGGACTTATGTGGCTCACAGCTTCTGTGTCCAGTGCATTCACAATTGAAAACATGAAGATTAATATCTCTGATGTGAACTGCTTGAGTTTGACAGAAAAAGAATATCAGAAGCAAAGGCATGATATGAACTGGCTCAGCTTTAGCTATGCTGCGTATAGACAGGAATTTTAAGGAGGAGCTCCAGAAAGCCTACTGCCCCGAAGTATTTAATCTTAAAAGTACTTAGAGATCTGAATTTAGACACCTAAATGTAGATACCACACATGTTCGGAAGCAACCTAATCTGGGATTCAGCTCTGTTGTTATCTAGCTCTTCATGCCTCTTTACCTGTGGCCCTTCATAGGCCTTATCTGAAAAGTGTGCCCAAAGGAGGCCTCGTGCATCACAGCTTTGGAGAGGGCAGAGCTGCCAGGCCCCACCAGGAACCTGAGGAGGAATCATGCCCCTTCACTTAGAGCATGCAAGGGGATTGCCCCCCTCCTTACAGCACTCGGATGAAAAGGAGAAGAATCCATTTCCAGGAAAGGATGCAGTTTGCAGTGCACCTTTATTGGATGAAAGAAAAATTGTTCAAGGAAGCTGGAACTGGAGCCCATATCTGCCCACATTCAGGGCTGGGGACCTCTAACACTACAGCCTCTGGATCAAGGTTGTATTTTTTTGCTTTCCTTCTGGCCCCATGACTCTTAAATTCTTAGGTACTCAGCACAAAATAAAGGCAAGACATAGCTGCTCAGGAATTTGAATGCTCTGAGCACAGGGCTCCTGAAAAAGTGTGTGTCTGTGTGTGCACTTGTGTGTGTGTGCACGTGTGTGTGTGCACATGTGAGATACGGCTCAGGGAGAGGAGGGAGACCACACTGAAAGAGAGAAAAAGCAGCTTTGGCAGCCTGAGCAGCTCTGCTGTGTAGACTTGTGGGAAGCTGGAGGGGTGACTCTTGGATTAAGGTTCTGGCAGAAAGTCTTGAAAGGGTAAGAGAAGAAGCTGTCAGGTTGTTTGATTATTTTCTGTAGTCAAAGAGGCAGGATTTGTACATTCCTGTATGTCAAGTTGCATAAAAGACCCATGATTGAATCCATTGCTGTTTTCTTCCCAATTGGCAGTCCTAGGAGGTCCTGACTTCTGAACAGCTGCTTAGATCAAAGCACGTTGCTAACAGCAGTAGCTTGTTTTCCTGCCCACTCACAGGGAATGTGCAGATATTTTTTAAGACTTTTTGTATTTTTACCTGTAAGTGCTGTGCTTACTACTTACTCCTTACCTTATTACTCCTTTCCCTGTTTCATGGTATTCAAAGATGCTGTTATTTTATAAAACCAATCTATAGTTCTTCATTTTGATCCCATCATTTTGAAGTGAGTCTGATGACTCTTGAGCACTCCCTTTCTCCCAGGAAGAACAGAGGCTGGCTTCCCACGTTGGCTGTGCTGTTGTAAAGTTTAATCAATTGGCTACCAACTGCCATCAATTGACTCTAAGTTTGAAATGAATCCTGCAATTCAGATCCACTGAGCTACTCCAAATTTATACCAGAAATAAGAGTCTCAGTTGACAAGTATAGACCATAATGGTATGTGTTACCTGCCTTTTCTGAATGTTAATTGCTTGGCTTATCACCCACTGCTAATGAAGAGGGAGAGAGGCTGACAGGGAGGTGTACAACTGGGAATCCTAAATAGGCTGGGAGAGGCTAAGGCTACCTCTTGTTCAAGGGAGGAAAGATGGGGGGGAAGGCAGTCAGATTTCTTCTGAAAGCAGCCAGGAAGGCCTTTTATGTTTCCCTGGTCCTCCCTCTGAGGCAACTCTCTGGCTTTTGGAAGAAGG
Organism: Heteronetta atricapilla; assembly: GCA_011075105.1. NCBI lineage: Eukaryota > Metazoa > Chordata > Aves > Anseriformes > Anatidae > Heteronetta > Heteronetta atricapilla. Next base: position 23,966,042 of record CM021733.1, read on the forward strand.
AACCAATCTGCAGAAAGCTCAAGAGAAGTGAGTGAAGTGCAGGCTGGCTGCCCTGCTGAAAGCAGTGCTGGCTTCTGCACAGACGAGGGAAGAAAGCAAATGGGTACCTTCCCTCTGAGCCCAGCAACCCAGTAGTACTGATGTCTTTTAAGATGCCCAATTTGTAAGTTGTATCATCTTGGCTATAAGGTTAATTTATTCACAAATGATGCAGCCCCATGTGCTAGAAGTGAGGCCGTGCCCTGGGTTCATGTTCCCAGTCTGCATGAGCATCCAGGTGAAATTCCTCCCCCTCGCTGTCAGTGGTGGTCTGGGTCGGGCTGAGGCTTGGCTTCAGCTTCATCCCATCAGCTCCCAGTGCTGCAGACTGGACTCAGTATGGCTGGAGAAAGCCAACATGGAATTTCACTGAATAAATAGTTTAGCAATGAATATTACAAAGTAACCTTTTAGTTGGTCTTTTTTTTTTTTTCTTTTTTCTTTTTTTTTTTTTTTTTAAACAGGGGATGGATGTTTTGCTGCCAGTTTGTGTGTTTATTTTCCAGTTGCCATAGAAAATAATTGACCTATTTTCTTCCAAGAATAAATATCTTTATTCAAGCTCCCTAAAAAAAACACACAGCCAAGACTTGCAGTGAGGCCCCACCCATGCTGTCTGCTGCTACAGCCCACAGCGGACAGATTAAGCTTTGCCATTTTTACTGAGGCTTTTGAACTGTTGGATGAAAATGTGTTTCTTACAGTACATTTATCCTGCTGACTCCTACTGTTTCAGACCAGTGATATGGCTCTAATGAGAAGCCTGAGGAGACGCGAAATGTAAAGAAGTCAAGATGCTGAGCAGTGCCATTGCCCCCAGCTCATAACGATGTTCTTACCATTGCTGTAACTCCCCCAAACAGATAACTAAGCCACCTTTCAGAGTGCTTCTCCCAGTCATTCCTCTGCCTTCTCCCGACTCTGGATATATAAAGGCTTCATCAAAAGCCCACTGAATTTACAGGAAGAGTTGGTTGTGTTAGGATTTCCGTGCTAAGTTTGTTATCTTTTGTTTCTGGATCATCTTCTTTCTGTTGCTCATAGATATAAAATGAGGAGAGGGAAACCTTTGGAGGTCCTCGTGCCGCTTCCCTCCGAGAACTGAGCCATTTGCTCGGTTAGCCTTTCTGTAACTCCCGAATGCGTGTGCTCAGGCACTAGGCACTTTCCCCCCTCATGCTATTCCCTTAATATTAATCCTTGTGCATATTTTTCATGTTTGCATACTGCTGTCAACTTGAGATCATTCTAACATTCTTTCTGCCAGATTATAGGCACTGTTTCTATTTATATTATCGTGGATTTATTTTTTCATTGCTGCTAAGCGCTGCACTGAATCTTTGAGCGTTTTACCTACTGCCTTGTCCAGCAGCTTTTCTGTTCAGTGCTCAGTGTGGCAAGTGAGGCAGGCTTGTCATGATGAAGAGTGCCTGGAGCACTCCTGCCTTATTTGCTGAAAATGTGGGAGTGTGTGGCAAATGCAGCACAAGGAGACACAAAATGAAAGGACAGTGTAATTCTGTTAATTCAGATCCGAATTTCTGTTCCTGCACAGGTAGCTGCTATGAACAGCAATGGCCTCTTCTTCTGTTCTTCTTGTGAAAGAGAATAAGCACCTTGATGCCTGATTACAGGGCAGCTACAAATATGGCCCAGCGCTGAAAATGGAAGGAGGTTAGGTTGAAAATCCCCAAAATCATGTCTGTGTCCTTCATAGGACCACGTTTGAGCCCAGACTTGCTGCTTCATGTCTGAATGCCAGGCGGGACTCGGCAGCAGGATCAGGCATATACTCTGGGAGAACATCAGGCTGTATCCTGCACCCGAGCACCAGCTCAAGCATGCCTTCAGCTTCCCAGTGCTCCTCGACATGGCACAGAACAAGGGGACTTCTGTGCCTGGTTCTCAAGCCCATCCATTGCATCTGCTCTAATCCACACCCGACCTCCCACCGCCACTTACGTGGCATCATGCCCGCTTCAAAATGCAGTTGTTTAAGCCAGTCCAGCTTATTTGTAAATTCCTTTTTTTTTAAAATATGCAAATATACAAAAATGCTTTCTTAGTGCACATTACAGGATTGTTTCGGATATTAAATTAAAATTGAGCATAGCTGGGATTCCTGAGGTAAATAAGATTGATGACCACTGGGAAAAGGAAAGGGAAATTATTATTTACTCAGTGTTGGCTCTAACGCCAAGTTAAAAAAGACACGCTTTTGATCTTGTGTCTTCCCACTATGTTTTCATGTATGAGAGCTAAGTGATCCCAAAGATGCTCACGAGTCTCCCCATTCCAGCATTACAAATTACTTAGTGTTCTCCATGGATTGATAGCCAGATAAATAGAGGCAGTGTTTATTTTACCACTCAGCAGATCTTTCAAATATTATTACTGTGGCATATTTCCTTTGTTTTATTTTATTTCAAGTGGAATGCTATTTAAGACTGTAGGTCACTGCTTTATGCCCTTGGGCTGGGTACAGATCTTTAAGCAAGCCACTACAAATAAATGGTAGAGATTTTCATGTGATTGTGGATCGTGACAATGCTGTTGGAAACATTTTATTTAAATGCCATGTCACTTTCACCTACTGCCTTCAGGCCAGTGCATGACATGCAGTAAGTGTCAGGCAAAATGTCACATCTGTAAGGAAGAGCTTGTGTGAATGTAAAACTGGAATGTGGAAAAATGGTGTCACATACCCTGTAATCTAATATGGTTCTGCCTTAAAAGGGATGTTTTCTCTATGGAGATATGTGTTTAACCAGAATGACTTCTGCTTGAAGTTCAACAGAAATTAAACTTATCTGTTTATCCCCAGCTTTCTTGGGAAGCTCTTGCTACAGTGGTTCAATTCCAGGTCTTTGTATATTTTGCTGACATGATAAGAGCCTTTAGCAAATAAACTCAAAACATGAAAAGAAGAGGACTGAAATTAATTTTTCTTATGGCATGAGAATAGCATCTTTCTCCTACGGCTTCAGGGTAAAGCTGAGAATATATCAATTCCATGATGTATCATTTTCTACCTAGAAGACAGATGTTCTTCATTCTGCCCCGTGGACTCATCATTCACTTAAAATGTAGGTCCCCTTAAGGAGAAGTAATAGGTAAAAAAAACAGCTGGAGAACCAATGGACAGAAAGAGAGAAAAGCTATTTTCAGCCAATGGTAGATAATGGCTCAGTACCCAGCCAGCGATCTTACTCTGCTTTACCTGACAAAGTCAAATGGAGGTAGGCAGGTACCCACGCAGTCAACCAATATGATATTTTGTCCTTTTTCCATTTGCCAAGACCTTCATCCCCCACCGTCCATCTCACTACCTGGAGCAGCATGCCCCTCATGACGCTGCTGTTTCACCTGTGGTGATCATTTTGTTTTCTTTCACCACAGACAGAGTAGGAGCCCCAGTCACGCTCAGGAAGGGAATGCTTTCCTGGCAGTGGCCAGGAGTGGAACCAATCTAAGAACAGGGTAAGCATCTAGCAAGGTTTCCCAGGTACATACTCGGCTCGAGGATTTAAGAACTTGCGGTGCATGATGTGTAGTATCTCTTTTCTATTTCTTTTCAATCTGTACCCTGCTAGGTCTATTTGATATCCATAGGTCTTATGTTAAAAAACACCACGGACAATTGCCTCTTACCTTTCCATTACTATTCTTTGGTTAACTGAAGTCTGTCACAGCACCCCTCCATTGTTTGTTTTTTTGTGGGCTGTGTGCCTTTCTCCTCAGGGAAGTTAGCTTTTAATTTCGACAATCCTTGTTGACCATCTCTTTATCTTTCTGTTTTTACAATAAACATTTTGAGATGAGGGTACTGGAAGTGCACAGTTTTCACATTTTGGGTCCACTATGGATTCATACAATGCCCTATCCCCAAAAATCCTCAGCATTTTAGCAGCTTAATTGATCATTATTAAAGACTGACCTTTCAAAATCTCTCTCCTGAGTGAAAGAAACCATATCCAAGTCTAACATGTATATAGGATTGTTTCTCCCACAGGCATTACTTTACATTTATGCATTCAGTTTCATTTGTTGTTTTATTATTCCCTTAGCATCATAAGGATCTCCTGCAAATCTTCAGAGTCAGCTTTCATTTTGATTACCCTGAACAATATAGTACCATCAGCAAATTTTGCCACTTCACTTTTTAACCCCTTTTCCATCTCACTGATTATATTCCCTGTTCCTCTGCTTACTGGTTTACCTGGTGTTTTCAATGGTTTTGATTTCTTATTTCTGACAAACATATCAAATTCTATTCACTTGGTGTCGAATTGGTTTTAAACAAGAAGTTATACTCAGCAGTTAATAGTTCTGTTGTCTCAGACTTGTGTTCCTTCACAGTTCTGCTCTGAACAATATCTGGGTATGGTGATTTTTTCCTATTCACTTTGGTGATGGTTCCACTTGCACTGACAATTCAGTCAGTGACGCATCCTCAGATACAGCCACTACGAAGGAGTCTGATGGAGAAATATTCCTAAAGGCTCCAAAGAGAACACAGCATTAAAAAAAAAAAAAAAAGAAAAAAAAAATGTTTACCCTTTCTGTTATGACCTTATGTTCTCTGAGTACTCCCTTTTATATTTGGCCATCTATTGCCCTGCAAACTTTTTGGCTGACTTTTCATTCCTCATCTGTTTGAAAAAGAATTTATGATGACATTTTATGTCTTTTTCAACTGTTCCTCAAATTCCTTTCCAACCTGCCTTCCCATGCATTTACATTTAACCTGCCAGATTTTTTATTATTTTCCATTTTCGTCCCTTCAGTGCAGCCTCAGATACTTGAAAACCGTCTTCTTACTTCAAATACCTTCCATTCACCTGATATTAAATCATGTCAATTGACTAATTTGGACTTAGGATGGAGTATGTTGTTATTTTCAAATTCTATATGTTCTGAGCCTTTGATTTCTGGCTTATAAGTAGTATTCATGTTAACTGCAAACACTTATTCTTATAGTTGCCCCTTTTAGACATTTTTCAATAAGATGTCTTTTATGTATATATTTTTGTTTGTTTGTTTAATCAACTGCTACTAAAGACTTACTGTTCCCCAAATTTTGCTTCCTTAGATTCTATACCTTATAGTCAGTGGTTCATTTTTGTCCACAGAGACTCCTCTTAGACAGTTTTTTTCCTATCACTGTGCCATGTACTGTCTTGTCTGCTCACCTCTCTGTGTCTCATCTGGTGCCCTGTGTTGGATATGTTAGAGTTTGGAGCTCCTTGGTCTTTTTACTAAGTAGCATTTGCTTTTTCCACATTTCAGCTGATGAGAGCTAAAACCGTGGCTGAAGGGAGTTTGAATGACTAGCAGTGAAAAGCTTAAAATGTCTGTGGAGACCAAACTGCTCATGGATACCTATTGGTGATCTCACCAGCACTGATACGGCATTCATTGGTACCAAGGGGAACATACTTTATAATGATATTTTGCCTCCAAAATGCCTATCTGCTTATTTTCCTTTCCATAGCCCTTGCCATTGCCTTTGGGACGGTGCTACTGCCTTCTCGCTTGTCTGAATACCTGGCCATAATTGTTTGTCTTTATATGCTCCTTTCAAACATGAAGAGAGATTCTGTCCATGCCCTACTTTCAGCTGAGGTCACACACCCAGCGATGCATTGCCTAATTCAGATGGGATTCTCTGCACTGCCACTACACCTTCTTCCAGTGAAATACTCCCTTCTTCAATCTATTTAATTGCATCAACATGCAACTTGCCCGTTCCTTTCTAGACAGAAGGATAATTATGTAGCGTCATCCCAGACTCTCAAATGAACCTGTCAGTCATGCAGTCATGTCTTCTCACTGCACTCGATAAATCAGTCACAGGACTGCTCGTATATGCCAACAAGTCAGCATCGTTACCTCTGCCCTCAAAGTGGTCATCTTTTCTGTATGCCCTCTTCATCTACCAGACACAAATCTCTTAAACTCAAATTTTTCACATGATGGCATAGAGCAGAGCAGTGGGCTTACTGACCTCACTTAACAGTTTATTAATGAATAACTAAATTATTAAAACACATGGAGGAAGAAGGAGAAAAAATGGAAACTATGCTATAAATAGAATAAGCTTTTTGCTTCAGAGTAAAGCAGTCATCCATACTCATCTTCTAAATTATTTATCTCACTGCTCTAATTCATAAGTTTTTTTTCAATTATTAAAAAATGCACTTGTTTCTATGGCAATCCTCTGAATTTACATTGAGATGTTCTAGAAAGCCTCTGATGTTTCACAGTTTTTTTTTTTTTTGACTGTTTAACAAAATCTACAAGCTTGAGTTTACCTTTAGTTTTTGAAGACATCCTTGAGGTTAGCACTGGGTCTGCATACTGATGACAGCTACAACACAGTAGAAAAATTAATAAAGGAGGTTTAAATTGGTTTCATCAGGATGTTCCAGCCACAGTAACCTTGACATAAACCAGCTGTGAGCTTTTCAGGCTAAAACGGCCCTGAGATGAATCAGCTTTAATAATACTTCTGGCTTGTGCACCATTATAACTGGTCTAAAAGTCCTCCGGGTTTATTGAGTTCAAGAGATAATGTTATTATTCAAACAGTTTTATTTGCATTAGTCCCACAAAACTCAAGCAATAAGCTCTTCACATGCTATGTACTCTAGAAGCTCCTAAGTGACCCGTAAAGGAGTCTGTGGCAAATCCCATATCTCAGAGCTGGGCAGACAGGCCCAAGTATAACCGTAAAGCTCAGAACAAATCATCCTTATTCTCAGTTGCTTCCTTTAGTTATCATTAAGAGGTGGGCCTGGAAATGCCAAATCCAGCAGGAGTTGTGCCACTGCCCAGGACCTTACAGACAGGAAAAAGTAATCTCATTTACCCAGTCTTCAGGGAAGCCCACTTTAAGGTAGGCAAACGTATTTACAGCTCAACTTCTGTAGAGTCCTCAGTGTCACTAAACTAGTCTAGGAGTGATTGCTATTCTGTTTGTTTATTGTCTCGAGTAACACAAAGTATGCTTATTTTAACAAGCTTCCTTAGCGTACTGTGGACTTCTGCAGCTGTCACTGTGTTTAATGTTGATGAAGAGTGAACTGAAAAGTTTGGGGGGGCTGAACCTGTATTACGGCTAAGTATGCACTGAGTCTCATGCTGAAGACAAATTTAGTTGGTTAACAGGTGAAGTTTGATGGTAGCAAATTCTTGTTTGATATTACCAGAACATTTTGCCTCTCCCTGCCTCATGTACTTATTTCTTCAGCAAGGAGGCAAATCAGGAAGAGTCTTGAAAAGTAAGTCCCATTGAGTTTTGATTTGTCTCAAACCAAGCATTACTGAGTCCAATTTGGATCATGAAATTTGAATCTGAATTTACCAATCATCTGAAATTTAAAAGATTAAAATCTTAAAATTCTAGTATACCAGTCTTTTTGCAGACAAGAAAATTATTGAGTATGATCCAGCAGTATTGCCCACAGGTTTTTTTAGAAACAGGGAAGATTTTGCATCACTCTGAGACTCTACTTGGTGCAAATCCACAAAACATGAGAACTTCCATGTGCATGGTCTTGGTGGTAATCTTAGCTAAGGACTGCAGCATTAAAATAATGTGCATGGTACTGCAGTTTAAAATGATTTAAAAACAGAAAAAAAAAAAATCCAAAGACACTCCCTTGCTCTATCATCAATATCCTTAGCCTATGATACAAAGGACTTAGGGGTAGGAAACTGGATGTAGTCTGTACCATATGATTAAGAGTTGCAGTAGTGGAATAGAAATAAATGTAGCTGAGAACAGCACAAGTAGTGTGGTAAGTCAAACAGGTAATACTGCACACAGATTCTAAATACTCAAAGAGAGAAGTTCCGTTTGAATATCCCACTTAGCAGTATTGCAAGTGTCTCTGACTGCTTAATATTTGGGGACATGTCAGTTTAATCACAGCATGGGAGGTGAATTTCAGTGAATTCCTATTAAGTCTGTCTATTCCTACCTTACTGCCTCAATTGGCCTTCAACTAAGACACACACATCCACAGATGTTGCTTTTACATTTGCAGAATGGGGTTGTAAGGGTGTAAGCACCCTGATTTCTCGTTTTTCAGCTCAAGGTAATCATCTCAACCTTCCTGTCCAAAAATTTCATCAACACTTGCAGTTTGTTGCATTTGAACAAATGATCTCACTATAAATGTATGCCTTTGGTGTTCCTCTTCCTCAGCATCTTGTGATTTTCCCTTCAAGAAAGGGAAATTTGAAATTCAAATTGCAATTTTAAGTAGTGGCAAGACCCTTTGCAAAACCTTCTCACAGCTTGAGAAAGGTCCTTTTACAAAACTGTATGTGCTGTCTGGCAGGAGTAGATGATGATCTAATTCCTGTCACTGAACCAAAGCAAAGACCTGCCTGGAGCTGTTCAGGAATTTTAGGACAAAATGTAATGTCACTGGAAAATGCTGACCTGTCAAAGACAACATATTCTTTGGAAATAGTTTGGTTCCAGCTAACTTTTCTCAAATGACAGTCATATTACCTTTAAAAACTTGTCTGGTTTTCTGATGATTCATGTAGAGATCTGCTCAGGAGTTTGTGTTTCCAAGGTCTAAAGCTCTGGCCAGCTCTGGCAAAGCTTAAGATAAGTTGGGCCAGAGGGAGCTGAAGCCCCAAAGTTTACAGTTTCTGAACAGAAAGGTGGTTTGCAGAAGAGGACACTTGAGAAAATAATCAGAAGAAATCCCTCTACTTGGTTATTGTTTGCTTCCCAGACCCACTTCTGGGTTACAGCAGCTGACGAGAGCTTGTGCAGAGAGCGAGGAAGGTCCATTGTGGAAGGAGAGAAACAGCACCTCAGAGAGCAGCTCTTCATAAATCTTGCTGCCACCCGCACAGAGCTGACATGGGGCTTGAGACATCAAATTCATTTGTGGACAGGGGATGACTATTGGCAGGTTGTTGGCAGCCCCATGCATGTTCACCCTGTGTTTACAGAACACGCAGAGCACTGATGCCTACTGTTCAGGCAGTCCCCAGGACTTGAAGCCTCCTTCTCCTTAACCCCCCGCCTGTAACACAGCGTGTGGCAGCACGGACAGCTTCAGGCTCTCGAGTTCAAGCAGGGCCTCTCAAGACTTCCAGTCTCCCCACGGCAGGACTGGGTGCCAAATGTAGACGCTGCAGTTTTTTGGCTGCCGGCTCTGGGGTCAGGAGCCGGGGGTGTCTGAGTGCTCTGGGCCGCTGCCAGGGCGCTGCATGCAGTGCCAGCCCTCAGGGCCACGGCCTTGCTGGGGAGTCCTCAAGAGGCAAGTCAGCTTCGTTGTGCTTCTGGGAAAAATAATAACAGAGCAAGACAACCAGAGAAATATGGGGGGATGACACTAGCTGAAGTTGCCATTCCAAATTGGGGGAGATCTTTCATGTTTAAGAGTGTAAAAAGCTAAGTTTTAGGCAAGTCTAGCCACAATCTCAAGGCCTCAGTCTATGCAACTACTGAAGCATCTATAGATTCGCTAAAGCAGAGGTAACCAGATACTTGTTCTGCCCCTTCACCAGGGAATGTTTCTAACACATGTTCAGTCTTCAGATGGCAAAGCGTGTATAGCTCACAGTAAGCCAGTCACTAACTCCTTCAGGACACTGACCTTCCTGCCTCTCTTGCTGTGAGTGATCAGTCAGAATATTGTAGCCAAATTATCAGTGCTTCAGATAACTGGATGTATTGTACATCCTAACCAAAGCAGCACTCCACCAGTACTTTCCTTGCTCTGTGGCAACCATAGAAGCAGGACAAAATATACCTCATACCTTCAGTAGAACCTGCCAGTCTTCACACATTGTGCTCATGCTGGTGTTATGTCCATAGATGCTGGGAACTTATCGCCATATTTTCATTTGAGCTTTGCATGCTGCATATATGGCAGAATCACTGGAGACTGTGAGAGGCCACCCACATGCTTGGGCCTTCCCATGAGGACTTTTGATGATCCCGGCACAGGATGCAGGTTCCTGGCTGTGCTTCTTTCTTCCTCTACTTTACTCACGGTCGGTCCCACAGCAGCTCCTCAGCCCTGACTCTGCACCACTCCACTCCTCACTGGGCTGGTGCTGTCTCAAGGGACCAGAAGTTAGCTTTGCAGGGCATGTTAAGCCTCGGTGACAACTACACTCTGTGTTGTGAAAGCTGAAGAGTTTGTGAAGCATTTGGAGGATCATAGTGTGTAGAGTGGTCTCTAACGCCTAAAGTCATCCTGGCCTTTGCTGCCTCAGTCAGAGTGAAAGCTGGTGGTGAAAGAGAAGGTTGGAAGCCACAGTTTTGAGCTGTTCTGGGCAACAAGCAATCTTTTAAAACTGTTCACTCAGGAAAGATCTGCCTTCTGGAGCACACATTGTTTACAGGCTGAATTCCATCCTGGAGTTGATATTTATAGCTACTATGAATCTTTTAAAGGAGAAGGGCCTCTAATTGCCAGAAGGTATGAGGTTTTAACAACATAATACTTACAGACGTTGGGTAAGAGATAAGAAGTATAATAGCCTTTTTTCTTCCCCCCCCCCCTTTTTTTTTTTATTTTTATCCAACACATTGCAAACAAAGAAATATAAAACAACCTGCACGCTTGCTGGTTCCAGCAATAACAATAAAAATTGCATACAAAGCAAATTAAGACGTACCTCTTTGTCCTACGGCAACCTAGTTGGCTGTCTGTTTTTCTGGTTATTGGCTGTTCAGTACACACGACTTCTTATTTTAAATAGTTTCATATACACGGGAGGATAAGCAACCTGACAGTTTCATTAAAAGACACAATAATTACACGCATTATAAGAAATTGAGATGCATTTGTTTCCTTAATAAAGCAGCCCCAATCTAGCTGCATTTGTAGAGAGACAGTGCCTCCCAGTGGCACTCAGGAAATATAACGGGCTGAGTTATATTTGGAGTATGGGATCAGATCTCTGTTAACCAGCTCATACGCACACCGGGATCAAAAAAAATCCCACGTATGTTGTGCACTGATGGAAATGTGACTTTGTGTCCATCTCTATTTTATACATTTCATTGAAGCTGCTAAACTAAAATAAAACAGAAAGATACAGTGCTAATCATGCTAAGCAAAGAACAGTAAAAAATGTCACAAGTCTCCATTTGCTTAGCTTAGATTTTGTACTTTCTTCTGGAAAATTCCTTTAAGAAAATAAAACCATACTTCTCTTGATTTTTCCAGCTTCCCGCACTATCCTGAAGCTAATGTAATGTTTTCTCAGCAGCCTTACTAAATAAAATGCTATTGGCTCAAGTACAATTCAAATAATTCACTATTTTCATTTGTCACAACACTTTTGCTAAAGTCTGTTGGGAAAACTATTTTATATTTAGGGCACAAGATGAGATGTTTTAAAATCATTTTCTTTCTCCATCTTTATTTTCACTTTCTGGCTATTGAATCTGTTCTTACAGTTGATAATGTGTGAACACCACTTCATATTTTCAAGTGCAAAGCTGTCTTTGCCCTTAAAATGCAGATAGGAGGTCTATTGGGATTTATATTTTTTTTTTCAGGAGCCAGATCAGGCTTCAAAATGGAAACTCAGTGCCAAGTTTAATTAAAAACAAATTGCTATTGCTTCATTTTAACAGAAATGAAAAGTTTGCTACTTGAAATGAGATTAATGTTGAGGAGTGTTTCCTAATCTAGCAATAGCAGAGTCACTGATCATTTATGTAGAGCAGCAGCTCAGTAATTCAATTATTTTCAACCTGAAAATTTTGCTTAATCTTTACTTAAAATTCACAGAGGTTATTCTTAAGCTCAGCAGAATGAGTACAATAGTTTAAGGGTGGTTCTGTGCTAAAGATGCTGGGGATAGCTAGAAAGATGAATCTGCAAGGTATCCTAACTTTACTTACTTACCATATTGCAGCATGTAGGATTCAGGGATCTTTTAAGTTTAGCTAAGTCACCTATGGAACAAATAGAAAGTAACTACTTACTCATGTTAGCAATATAGTTTCTTTTCCTTTCTCACAGTGATTTTGGCAGAAAAGAAAACAGAAGATATTGCAGACAGTGTCTTTTAGTGGAAATTAAGGGGCCACTCTCATTTCTCAATTTGCCACACTGAGTAACCAAGGCTGAGAGGACTTGTAGGGCCAAAAGCTGGAGTCTTTGGTCAGGTACCTGACCAAACGTTTTCTTTCATTCTGTTTTCTCACAAATGAGAAGATAGCAGAGTCTATTCTTGTAAAAGAGAAGAGAGAAATGTTGGTGATGTTGTGATTATTGCTTTCATTGAAGTTAAGCCTAGGAATATGTTTCATGTACCAGGACCATATTCTGTTAGGCATGGTGTAAGTACAGAACAAAATCTCCCTGCATCAAGGGGACCTGCCTTGCCCTCTTGCCCTGAGTGCATGAGCTTCTACTGGAGTTTTCCCCAAGAGCCTAATGCTACTAGCAGTGCTAAGGTAGGCGTGCTCCACATTCCTGCATTCAAGCCTTCACTTGAAAGTATTTTGGGGTAATTCTGAGTAGAGAACCTAAGGGATTGTGAGTAGGCTCCTGAGACATTGATAACACTATGAAGCAGCGATAGGCCTAGTAGTAAGTAGATTTCTGCAAGCATACCCAGATTAATGAGATTGCTCTCTGGACACTGGGATATTCATGGGCTTGAAAACAAATAACCCTTTCCTGTTTTCTCTGTTATATTTTTGTAGTTTGGAGAACTTTTTCTGAGGTTTTACAGTGACAAACCCAGTCTTATTATTTTCTACCTTTACGCAGATGGCACAACTTGATCAAAATGTCAAGCTAATTTTTGAGGTCCTAGTGTTGAACGAATTTGAGCGGATGCAGCTCCCACAAAATAACTTGATCATTCTTATTTCCCAGTTCACACATTTAGTTAAAAACCTCTTTGAATTAAGAAAGAAAAAAAAAAAAAAAAAAAAAAAAGTTTTTTCAGGATTGTCAGAAAGAGTCACAGAGGAAGAAAGGAAAAGGAATAGAAAGGAGTAAAGTGAAAGGAAAAAAGGAAAGCAAATACAGAGGAGTTTAGTTAAAGGCTTGCTTCCTGTATGTGGAGGAATCTCTACTGTTAGAAATAGGCCCAGTCATGCTTTCCTTCCACTGGAGCCCAGCATGTTTGCACACAACAAAAGTAACACGATAAGGAAGTTAATGCTCTTCTTGCGTGCTAGCTAGTTATTAGAGACTCACAGTAATGAAGGTGATCAGAGAATACTTGTCACATGCCCAAACTACCCTAATTCAAGGAAACTGCCACCTCAGTGCATCATATGAGTCAGGTCAAGCCTCGGGTGAAGCAAGCTTTCTGTGTAAGAATTTTAATTAGCTATGAGCACGATAAAATACATAAGCTGCTGAAAGTTAACAAGTGCTACTGTTTGAGATTTATGCTCAAATCCATGCTGTGGACTTCCCTTTCCTCATCGCCATAATGGATTAGCAGTATACTGGATAGTAATCTACAAATATTACAATCATCCTTCTAATCTTATTAAAAAACTTGTAAGAAGCATTAAGGACACATTTATACCACTTGTGGGAAACAGTCCAAATACAACGAACCAAAAGCTGCTTATCTGCAAGCAAAAACAGCATTATATGACTGAAGGGGGGCAAGTTAATCAGAACTATCAAGGGACTAATTCAGGTCCAGAGGGCTGGGAAGACAGATTAAACGATCGTTTGTAAATCATTGAAAGCATACACTATACAGTATTGTAACAACAAACAATGATCTTCTGTAGGGTGCAGTTTCCTGCTTTCTATATATCTATGTTTTGACATTTTAAGTATCTCATCAGCATCATTTTATCCCTAAGTTGTGAATGTGTAGCAATAGCATTTTGGCTCAGCTTGTTAATCATCAGACCTTTAGGAAGGAAAGGGATAGACTGTAAAAACAAACCTAAAATTGGTCATGTTTACAGCCACTGCTACTGTGCTTACTACAAGCATGTACAAAATGGAATATGATCCAAGATATTGTGGACAAAAATGGGGGAGAGCAACTGAGGGACTGTGAAATATCAGTTTTATATATACCTTAGCCTCATTTGCTTTATAGCAATGTGGGGTGGGCACTGCTGGTTATTTTTGCTTTTAAAATGTTGTGTGGAAGTACTAAATGTGCTGTTTTAGTAAGGAAATCAGCACAATAATATGAAGGCTTATCCGCTGACTCCACTATGTTTGGCATAACTGGAATCATTCTTTACCTTTCTTCTAGTAGGATTGAGACTATCCACAGGCTGTGATTACTTTTGATTCGTCTTTAGAACTGTCTTCCAAAGGCTCAGTTACCCATTTTTGAAAGTGGTTAAACCTTTTCTCTTTGGCTGCTTGCTTTTTGTCCCCTGTAACTAAAATAGACTTGTCTGCTACATACCAAAAGCAAAGGATTCTTCCAGGGACTACAGTTAATCGCATTTATTCCTGATCTCAAGGCATGGAACAAGTTCCAGTTCTCTGTACAACATAATCTTCCATGTTTCTAGTGCCTGATTTTCCATTGCTCTATACTGTACCTATTTCTTTACATCATATAAGGAGGGCAAAAGGCTGCCACTGCAAATTGCTCTCTATGGAGATGTGAAAATCCATGATAAAAGACTAAACAACACACTAGGGAGAAGAGGAGTAATCCTCTAATTACAGCAGTTAAATTATGCATATTTTTGTTTGTTTGCTTGCTTGTTTCATAGAAAACAGAAGAGTCTTCAGTCTGCAAGAACAAAGCTGAGTAGCATGAGGATCTAAAACAAGTCAGTGAAGACAGCAGTTCAATTAGACAGCACTGTCAGATCGGACTTGTACAGATTTGTCCTGAACATCACTTGTTCATTTTCATGACTTCATGGACTTGTTTTTTCCTTCTCTTGTCCTTTCCTTTTCTCCACCAAAAAACTCTACATATCACAGTTATAGCTCTAGGAACGTGATTGCCTTGGTGCTGAGCACAGCTCTTTGATTTTCAGCATAGCATCAGACATGAGCCCTTATCTGGCTCTCTGCAGTCATTAACCAAATCTGCCTCCTCTGTGGCTTAGCTTTCTAGCTTGGTCCTCTTATTTCAAGATGCCAACTGCCAATAAAATGCCACAAGCAATTGGAGTACAGAGTATTTTGGTCATTCCCATTTCTCAGCATCTTGTCCTGGTTTGCTCTGAGCTTTTCCTTAAGGTCCCTTAATTGCAGTCATCCTCAAGAAAGGATCACCCATCTTCATTCAAGCTCCAGGACTGAATTTTTACCACCAATGATTTGCTTTCCTATTCTGTTTGTTTACAGAACTATGCATTAATTTTCCTATAACCTTTATAATTATAATTTATGTAAAAGATTTATACAAACTTTCCTTGCTGCATTTTATCCCTGCTGACTGAAACGCATTGTGAACCAAAGTGTTTCCAGTTTTATCCCTGCATACTTGTGGTCAATTTTCACTTGTCTTCTCTTACACAAATATGTTTTGATTTTCAAAATGCACATATTCAGTTTTAAAGTTACTATTAATATTCTTACCTAGAATTTCCACAGCATCTCTTGAGATACAGTAATTGACTAGTTGGATTTCTTCAAGTTCACTTAGTTCATCAGAGACTGATCTTACATGTAGGTTATTCCATCCCCTACAGCTGTCAAGTGACTCATGTATATTAAACAGCTTTCTCAAATTTCTGATACCTTCAGCTATGAAAGACAAAAAAAAAAAAAAGTCACATTGCTAGGTGAACTATTCTGATATGTTTATAATGTTTTGATCGCAGCAAATGGATAAACAAGATTAGATGTTTACTGCCTATTTCAGTGCATCTATTTACATTTTAGTGCCATCAAATATACAGTGGATTTCTTCTGCAGGAAATGATAAAAGCTGTCTCTTGCTCAGCTACTGTGTCATGTAATTAATATAAACTGTACCTCAGCCCAGAGAAGGGAAGTCATAGCAGATCAAATGTGATCTTCCTGTGGAACAAATCAAGAAGAAGCATTCTGTTACCAAGAAGCATATATGAAGAAGCAATCTGTTACATCAAAGAGAGCGCTGGTAGACATATGAATTTCCATCTCCATTTCAGTTGCTGGGCTGTGTGGCCCTGGCAAGTATTATTCAAACTTTTCAGCCTTGGTATCCAGTGACCGTGTGTGCAGAAAGTTAACAGTAGGTCAAGGAAATGAGTGCTATCTCCTGACTTGTGCTTCATGCAGTTTAGCCAGTCTGGGAATTGGTATGTCAGATCTCTGACTATAGTGTGCATTACTAACTTGAAAGGAGCACTCTCATACTTCATGAAAACCAGCATACAGAAGACATCAAAACCTCAATGCAGATATGTAAGAAATGACTTCACTAAACTGTATAATAGGATTTCTAACCCTGGTAGCGTACAAACTTTGGACCAACTTGTTAAAACATTCAGATTCTCAGCATTGTATGCTTGATTATGGTGTGCAATAGCAAAAGGGAAATTACCTGATTTTTTTTTCATCACTCTCATCTATACTTATGTTGTCACATACAAGTCCTTCAGCATTAACAAGGTTCTTTATTCCATCAATAAGTTCACTTGCAAAAAAGCATAGATTTATACAGCATGTTATTATAACACATTAAAAAAAATCATTTGTAGAATGAGATACACTTCAGCAACCTTAGATTGTTGTGAAAAGTAACAGTTTTGTATGAAAATATGACTGTTGGAGACAACCAACCAGGCAGCCAAGGTAGACAGACCCTTCACCTGAATAAGTATGGCTGTTGTTATATTCTTAAACTGTTCTCCCTAACAGTCTTGGCATATGGGGTGTGTATGAAGGAAAGACAGTTATAATTTAACGGGGGTTCCAAAATAAATCTGGAGATAGATTCTATTCTGAGATATTCTTGAGATAGATTCTATTCCATCATTTGATTCTGTCATATAATGCAAGAAAAAAACAGGTTAGCACTTCTGAGGTCATCTAGTTCAATTTCCTGCTCAAAGCAGGGCAGATTTTGAAGTTAGATGAGGTTGCTCAGGGCCTTGTCCAGCTGGGTGTTGAAAATCTCTGAAGACAGTGATGAAATGACCTCTCCAGATCCTCTTCCAAAGTTTGACCGCCCTTCTGGTAAAAATAAATAAATAAATAATGTCTACCTGGAACTTCCCTTGTTCTTGCAATTGCTGACTCTTCCTTTAGTTGTGCACTTCTGAGAAAATCCATGTTTTCTGTAACAACCATAAGGTAATGGAAGACTGCAATTAGTTTCCCTCTTAGCCTTCTCTTCTGCAGGCAAACCATGCCCAGTTCTTCTAGCTTTTCCTAGTATATCAGGTGTTCGAGATCCTTGACCATTGCAGTAGTCCTTCATTGGACTTTAAACAGATTTTAAGTGTCCCTTTCATATGGGGCAGCCTAAAACCACACATAACCCTCCAGCCCAATGAGTGCAGAATAGAAGGGAATAATCACTTCCCAGGATACGCTATTGCTAATGCAGCCTACTGTTGGCTTAGTCTTTCCCACTGCAGGAGTGCTTTGCTGACTCATGATCACTGCTCTGTGAAATTTGAGATCATCAGTGCTTCTGTTTCTCAAGAGAAGACACATTCATGAAGAACCTGAATGTTGAAAAGCTCAGAGTACAATGCAGCAGCACATGTCCCAGTCCTCCGTTAATGCCTTGCTCTAACAGTAGTGCTGAAGAATACTGGTCTGTGGGATTCACAGCACAAGGAAATGCAAGTCCCTTGTTCTTATCGCAGAATCCTTCACTTCTGGTATGTCTGGAGCTTGCTATTCTATAGTTACTACATTCCTCATTATTATGCCATTGTAATTTTTATATGAAACAAATATTCAGGCTAGAAGCATTTAATTAGTTATTGAAATGACATCCAAAGATACAGCAGATTTTCTGTCTTACAAAATGTTAGCATCAACTCTAAACATCTTTCAGAAAGATGCTTACCCAGAAATTATGACTGGGACATAGGAAGCAATGAGGGCAAATTCCCATCCAACGTTGCAAGTCTAGATTAGGCTATGTTAGCACAACACTCTTTGGCAGGTTACCAAAAATAAATGCCTCTGTTGTGAAAACTAAGTTGAAGAGATGCTATTCTGTATTCCATTGCACTTATAAAATGTAGCTAGCTTATATGTATAGTTGCCAGCTTTGTCATTGCGATGTGTTGCTGGTATTCCACAGTAAGGGGTGTGGTATCCACAGCACAATCATTTATCCACAGTGGCTTGCTGTTAAATTAAAAATACTTTCATTGAGCAGCAAATTGTCCTTAGGATTATCAAAAACTGACTCCATATTATCTGTATGGTTTCTGTGCATGTTTTCTTCTGATACAATTACTTAATATCCTGTTTGCTTAAAGAGTATGTTGTACAATACCTTTCTGTTGCCAGAAATATGTGGACATAAAACAGTGTTCTGTGACCTAAAGCAAGTTCCAACACATAACTAGTTGAAATTTTTGGTTACAGCAGTTCTCAAAAGCCTAGCCTTTAGTCCTGGATTAACGGTCAAGTTAGTAAATCTTTCCACTGCCCGTAGAAACGAGTGCACATAGGAGGCATTTACATCCTTCCCTGTGTAAGGCTCCCAGAGGGATGGTGACTGTATTTGAGCAGCACGGGGTGTGCTGTGGCCCGTGCTTGCTGCACAGCCAGGCAGGCCCAGGCAGAGGCCCGCAGCCCTGGATGAAAACACAAAAGCCACTTCAAAGTGGTTGATTTGTGCTATTAGTGTAAAGATTGGCCTAAACTGATACTGCTCGAAGATGTTATGAGCAAGAACTGCCTGGCAGCTCGGCCTGCCCCCCCTGCCGCAGCAGCCGGCTCCGGGCTTTCCCCAGAAATCAGAGCAACACCCGTGCCTGATTTTTTTTCACACATTAAGTATTATTACAAAATGTTCCAGTAAATTCGTACCCCACATGATTCCATACTTCTAAAAATTAAACCAGAGCCCTTCCTAAAACAGCCCTGTGTGAACAGACAGTGTCTGGGGAGCCGCGGCTGCATGTGAGGAGCTCCAACAGCCCAAGCAGCACAGTGGGCAAGTGGCAGCTATTTGAGACATCTCCGTGTTTTTCCACACAGTCTGGGCCTTCGCGGTACGGGAAAAGACCTGAAATGGTCCGAAACCTATCCGCAGCATGCGGGCGTAGCCAGGCACCTAAAAATCCTGATTTCTGTGTAATTTTTTTCCTCAATGCCCGGGCCGGGTCCCCTGAGCAAAAGCGGGGCGGGCGCGCCCCCCGCTGGCTGCCGGGCCGGGGGAGCCCGAAAGCTTCGCGCTTGGGTAAACGCTGAGGAAAAGCAGCTCGGATCGAGGGTGTTTCTCGGTCTTCTCCCTTACATGACAGGAGGGAGGAGTACCGTGTGGCTCGAAAACCTGCCTGCGGTCCTTACTTCTGTTAAGCAGTGGCAGAATGGCTTCCCGCTGCCTCTGGCAGTGTGTCCTCTGTGGGGAACTGCAGCTGGATCTTAGCTGGCTAAAAAGGTCTCAGAAAAAGAAAGAACAAGCTTCTTGTATTATTAAAGCCATGTCTGAAACAAAAATAGTAAATGACAGCAAATGTCTTTATAAATAGACTATCGAAACCAGCTAAATCGAACTACTTCTGTGCCCTCCTTCATGCAGAGATCATAGCCAGGCTCACAGACAGTGAGAAAATATGAAAAATATTTCCAAATAGCAAACAAGATCTCTTCTTTGTGAGGCATCCTGAGTGAAGTTACAAAATTGTCTTCCACGTCACACCAGCCTGCACATATTTCAGTTGTGCACAGAAAATCACAGCACACGCACAGCATTGAGCCTGCTGCGTGACACGGTGAAAATAGGAGAGAAAGAAGTAGTCGCTTATCATGCAGTCCAATTTGTCACTGCCATTTGGTGTCACTTCTAATAAAACGTGAGTTTGTGGTGTGACTCATCTCGTCACACAATATTCTGTCATTAATTATCATTGTTCCAAGTGTATTCAACACTGATCTAGTTTGAGACTTCATCTTTTTCTCCCCCTCTGCCATCCCTTGCAGTGCCCTTATAGCTACTCCTTATGCTTAGCAAGAGGTACATTACTTTTGTCCCACACACCCCTTATGTCGTGTTCTAGTAGTGCAACATTACTGCTCTTATTTAGGAGACAGGTACTAAAACCCTTAAAGGTTTTGAGACCCAACAACAACAAATAAGAATTACAATGAAGCAAATTAAAGTTTTGCCTTAAGCACAACCCACTCTTTGACATGGCACTCTTTGTTGTCATGGCTTTATCTTAGTCGATAAAATAAAAACAAAGGAGCCTAAATTTGTCCAATGACAGATGTGTCTGGCATGCTGTGGAGGGCACAGCTTCCAGAAGCATCAGAGATATCCCAGCAACAGCAGGGAACAGCACAAGCACAACTGTGTAGGTAAATGTAAGTGTAGCTATAAAGAGGGAGACACATCAGAAATTGAAAGGAAGCCTATTACAAAGGTCTTGTAACAAACAAGTTCCACATAATAGTTCAGGCAATGAGTTACTCCTGACAGATGTCTTGATTGCTCAACTATTTAAAAGGGGAGTCAAATTGCATAAAAAGCCATAGGGCCATTTTGTATTATTAAAGTTTCAGTTAAAGATTTTAAATTAAAAATATGTTCCATACACTTTATACGTGGTTTTTTTTTTTTTTTTTTTTTTTTTTTTTTTTTTTTCTATTGCTGCAAGAAAACTGATAATCACTGTAATATGTCCAAACAGACCCCAAACAGAAATTATATTTCATATAGACCCAAACTTCAATTGTCTTTGGGTATGGAAAAAAAAAAAAAAAAAAGGTTTCCAGTCATGCTCTCTCTGTAAAAATCAGATAGGCTTTTACTTGTTCAAAATTACTTGAGATGGAACTCGCATTGATTTCCTGTAATGGGATATGTATGGGAAAGGATGTTCCTTATGCAAATCAAACCACTTCTCTAGAGCAACTTCTCTTCCTTTAACCTTTTCAGTTCCAAATATATCAATATTTACAAAGGAGATTCAGACTGGACATTAAGATTTTATTTATTTATTTATTTATTTATTTTACAATGAGGGTGGACAAACACTGGATCAGGCTTCCTAGTAAGGTGGGTGATGCCCCGTGCCTGTCAGTGTTTAAGAGGCATTTGGACAATGCCCTCAATGACATGCTTAAACTCTTGGCTAGCCCTGAAGTGGTCAGGCAGTTGGACTAGATGGTCTTTGTAGGTCCTTTCTTTTCCAAGGATCTTTTTAACACTTCCTGTTAAATCTTAAACCTTAAAAAGTGAGATCTTTGTTCCTGATTCTTCAAAGTATAGACCACATACAGAGCCATCATGCCTGTCCCCTTATTATAACAGGGACTAGCAACAGCATCTCAGTGATATTATTTTAAAACTTGTTTAGCACTACATTCAAAAACAGTGCATCATAGCACTCTGATGAACCAGGCTATGAATGGAGGATTTGGTGACGCTCTGCAAGTTATTGCAGCTGATGCCGCCTGGCAAAGGATTTATCTTGGATATATCAGCTTGAACCATGGGAGAACTTTGGGATGTCCTACTCCATTTTTGCGTTGTTGCACCAGGGGAGGGAGGTTCAGGTTGGCGATGAGGAGACATTTCTCCTCAGAAAGCGAACCCAGATGGGACGCAGGCTGAGGAGCTCCCGCCGCCCCCTGCCGGCCGGGCCCCGCCCGCCGCCGGTGCCCGCTGGCCGCCTGCTGACGCAACCCCGGGGGGCGGTGCGGTGGAAGGAGCCTCCTGCCCCGCCCGCCCTCCGGCTCGCCCAACCGGCGGAAGCTTTATAGCGGGGTCGGTCGGAGCGGCCCTCCTGGCAGCCAATCGCGGCGCGGGGCCGCTGGGTGTACCTCCGTGAGGCGGCTGCGCCGTGGCCGTCGGGCGCCGCTCAGCGCCGCGGCAGCCCCAGGCCAGGCCCCGCCGCCCGCACCGGCCCTCGGCACCGGCCCGCAGCCCCCGCGGAGCGCGGGGAGATGCAGCCCCCGGGGCCACAGCCGCCGCCGCTCTACGCGCCCAGCAACGGGGACTTCACATTCGTCTCCTCCGCCGATGCCGAAGGTGAGCGCGGGGCCTTCCCTTCCCTTCAGGGGGTGAGGTGTGCCCCGCGGCCTGCCGTTGCCCCCCGAGCGGTGCCGTGCTGGCATGCTGCGGCGATTTCTGTCCTAGCACCGCAAAAACGAAGGCGCAACAGGCAATGCTGTGCCGCCTTCTTTTGGCAGAGGGTGACCCGTTGGGCTCTGGCCATTTAAACAACAAGCGTTCGACTTTGTATGCGTAGTTACTTCTGCGTTTGTAGACAAGGTGAGGAATTGTGCAAATCCTGGTTCTTGTGCCCTACCCTGGAAAGAAAAATGTAAGTGAAAAACTACTACAGAGTGCTGTACTCTGAGCTTTGGTGAACTTACCAATTGCTTTGACGAGGCATACTAACCAGTAGGTACAACCCAGGTTGCTTTTCCTTGATTTCTTTTTTTCCCATTTTTTGCCTTGACCTGAAAATGGATCCAGGATCTGGATTCTGGGAGACCCCTTGATTTTCCCCCGGAAACATTCAGGAGCCCCATGGTTGTCTGTCAGACCCAGTGTGTTATAACCACCCGCCCAGTAGGACGCGTCGCATTGCACTCAGCTCTGTGTTTTTTATGAGCACAAGGGGGGTGTAACCTCATGCCTGGTCAGTGTAGTCCTGTCTGCAAAGTGCCACATAGACCTGTCCTAACAAACAGACATAAGGAAAACTAAACAGCTTGATGTTTCTAAATAAAAATACTATACGTTGCATTTTAGTTCCTTGTTATTTCCCGAATCTTGATCTATGCATAGAATAATATGTGTAAGCTTTTTTTTTGTATTATTTGAATAAGAGGTAGCTGTTTGTGGGAAAGAATGGCGGAGATTAAGTGGATGCATATGGGTTAAAGAACAGGCTGGTTTTTGTTTGTTTTTAACCTCTTGCACAGCTTTGTCCCACCTGAGATGTTGTCTTGCAATGTAGACTTAACGTTAATCAGTTTCACAATGTAAAAGGTGGTCGTAGGTATTCACTAATCATCGAGTGCTAACAGGAGCCTTGGTAAAGAAGACTTGGATAGAAGATTTCCAGCCTCGGGATGGGTTGTCAGTCATCACTGAGAAGACAGAAAGAGATGGCTCATTAGGCTGTTGTGGTGGCTTGTTTTGGCAGCCACAGCTGTGCACAAAGAATTGCAAGAACACCTCCTCGTGAAGCAGAGTTGCCCTGTAGCACAGACAGGTGTTTTTTTTTTTTTTTAGAATGACAGAAGGGTCCCACTGGTAATAGAAAACCTGTGAGGCTTTCCCTACCTTGATGTTCAGGCCTTAAGAACACATTTCTTCCCCCAGGCAACAGCAGAAGGCTTTGTTTGCATCTGGTGGGAACAATGTGTATGTGTCGATGTATAAGGAGTGCAGAGAAATTCCTTTAAATTACTGCGATCTTCATGAGGATCCTGTGCAGATGGTGTTCTTGGATTCAAAGCAACAGACCATTAACTGTCACGATTGTGAAATGGCTGAGAAGCACTAATGGGGAAGCTTAAATTTAAGCTGGCATGGCCTAGCAAGCTGATTTGGGACAGAGTTCTGTTAATTTAATTGTGGTGCTGAGTGTGGAGTAAATGCTTCAGACATGCTGCCTGAGCACTGTAGGACATCCTGTCACTGGGAGAGTGTAGGTTCTATAAAATTATGCTGCATTTAGGTAAATGATGTCTTGAACATAATCCACAAATGAGGCCTGAATTC
Source organism: Heteronetta atricapilla (assembly GCA_011075105.1). NCBI lineage: Eukaryota > Metazoa > Chordata > Aves > Anseriformes > Anatidae > Heteronetta > Heteronetta atricapilla. The sequence continues at coordinate 23,989,904 of CM021733.1, forward strand.
TCTGTAAGGGTATGTTGCAGGAATATTTCAGAAATAATTGCTGTAGGTAGGTGTTTGGGGAAATTTGTATGTAGCATTTTGTGTGTGTATAAAAACACACAACAATAACAAGGCAAAACAAGATTTTCTTCAGTGAGGCAAAAAATCTTGGTAAGAAGGGAGCCTTTGCCTCTCAGTATATTTGTAACAAGGTTTTTACAAATAATTGGCTTGCTTGTTTGTTGTTGTGTTTCAGGCAAAAAAAGGAAATCCATAAATTCTTAATAGAATACTTGCTCTCTTTTTATTCCATCCTATTTTATTTCTTCAGTATATATTTTCATTTACTGTTTTGTATTCTTCATCTGTAGATAACCAGTAAAATGCAAATAAAACTTGGACACAGACTGAACATATATAAATGGAGGGGGGGTTAATACTGTGATAGAGCAAGATGATAGTGTATTAAAGAGTGTTCCTTGTATCTCCTTATTGAACAGGCCATGGGGATCTCTGATAGTGTTCTTTTTTCTACCATTTCTTAACCTGTGTTAAAAGCAGGCTACAAATCAAAGCACCTAGAAATATCTTCTTTCTGTGAGAAGTTGGATGTAAGCAGAGAATATGTGCAGGAATGGGCTCCAAGAGAGACAGTGGGGTCAGAAAAAATGGTAAATCTACAGCTCAGCATGATGAGACTTTCATAGTTAACTCCCTTTATGCTTCTGAATACTTACTGATAGAGCACAGATTGAAAGGTGTTGTCATACCGCTATGCTCTGTCCCAGAACAAGTGCTCCATGCTAGAACTTCGTAATTTAACCACCATTGTTCCTATTCATAAAACCAGAAGTACCCTTTCAAATTACATGAATGTAGAACTTTGAATATTTCACGATGATGACCAGCACATCTAGCTTTATACATCTGTTGTCTTTTTTCCAATGCTTTTGAAATCAGATATTCTTAGCAAGACAAATATGTTTATCTTTCTTTTCCTTTTTCTCTAAGATCTTAGTGGGTCCATAGCAACTCCAGATGTTAAGCTAAATCTCGGAGGAGAATTCATCAAAGAATCTACTGCAACTACATTCCTGAGACAGAGAGGGTATGGCTGGCTTCTGGAAGTGGAAGATGATGACCCGGAAGATAACAAGCCGCTTCTGTATGTAATAATTATTTCTAGATAGTTCTTTCTTAGCTGTGTAGGTAAAGGAAACAGCTCCTAGATTCTCAAATGGTCCCACATTCTTGAATTCCATTTGATGAATTACTTGAGCAATGAGTCTCTTTTGGTGCAGGAATGAAAACATGTTTTCATTATGGTGTTTTCTTAACTGCAAAAGAAAGGCTTCTTACTGACTGTAGGGGAGGAAGGAAGAAGTAAGATCCATAATTTTATTAATTTTCCCATAATCCATGTTAATCCATAATTTTATTAATCAGTACAGAACTTTCATGGTTTTTGTGCTCTTATCTGTTGATCTTGTCATGGTTGAAAAAAATACTATTCTGCAAGAAGTAAAGCAGCATAAACTTTATATTCCTTGATGCTATCTTATGTTATAATGTTGTGTTAAAAGGAATTATTGTTGAAAGATAGAAATGTCCTAAAACTGCATACATCTACATCCCTTGTTCTGTTCACAGAAACATGATTGTCTGAAGACAGCTTGTATCTTAGGGCTGTAGCCCTGTGAGTCAGGCAGCCTGGCTCTTAGTCTGTGTTCTGCACCTAAGCACTTTCATTCTTGGTGTCTCGATGTTTTCCTGTGTAAAACAAAATGATGCTTTTAAAAATGGAGGGGAAGGAAAGTACTTTGAAGAGTTCAAATGAGGGTGCTAGAAGAGAACAGATGCCTGGAGAGCTTAATGAAATTGCCACTTGAGAAGTACTTGAACTTAAAATGTGCAGGAGTAGCACCTGCGTGACTATTCTGAAAACCTGTAACTTTTAATTAAGAAATAGACTGCTGTACTGATGTGACAACATGTTTTTTGTGGTATACGACATTACACAACAGAGAGCATTCACAAGTTTGTGATTCAAAAGCAGCTAGGTGTTCTAGCTGCCTGTTGTTGGAAGGGAGAAGAGCGTACCAGGGCATTGATAATTCTGTAGCGCACAGAAGGAATATAATCTTGCTAACAGAGAACCTTCAGCTGATTTATGTAGCAGTTTTTATGCTGTTCTAATTATTCCTAGAACACGGGCTGTAATGAAGCCTTCTAGTCTAAATGCTTCTATGGATTTAAAGAATAGCAGACAGCTAAGACAAGTTCACTGATGTGGTGGTACCACAAGAGCCTTTTGTTTAAGTGAGGCTTTTTCTTATTTGGGCAGCCTTGCTCTTCACACTTGTCTCCTGTTACAGCTGCCATCTCATCTTTGGTGAGGTGACTGACAGTGTCATGGGGAAGGCAGTTTATTACAGAAGGAACTATGAGAAGCCTTAGGCAATGACAAAAAAATAATTCCAGAAAGAAAGTATTTCTGTTACACAACCTTCAGAGTAGAATATAAAAAGGCTACCTACTGTTTAGATAAATGCAGGAAAATAGACACTTTTAACACAACCCTGAATCTAAGGAGTGGGCTAAAAACAATTTTGGTATTTAGTTACAGGTTAGTAGCAACAATCCTGACATAGGCTGATAATGGCGATCCTGAAACTGCCTGGAGAGAATCAACCAGCAGTATTTCACTTTGGAAAGAAAAATTGCAGTGAAACATGTCATTTTGCATTTATTTCTTGCTTCAGCTCTTCTAAGGAAAAAGATGTAAATTAAAGCCCTTTGCAAAATTTTCATAAGCAGATTTAGAATATGATGTACAATTTCCCTACTGCTTTAGGGTTGTTACTAAATGTAGAGCAGAGCAGAGTGATAACTGCCTGAATCTCTTGCAACTCTTCAGAGTTTCATTCATAACTGTGTAGGGAAACCATCAAGGTACAGTTCTGTCCCAAGGTTCCACAGATACACTTAAGCAATGGTAAGAGTTGCTGGTTGCTTGGGAAGCCTGCTTCCTTCCACTTGTGTTAGGAGAATCACGACAATTTACCAGCCTCCCTCACAGAAGACTCTTCTGGTCGATTTATAGCTGCTTAGAGATGTTTTCTAGCCAGGGACTGGAAAAGGCAATTACAGAGGAGCAAGATCTCTTGCTGGAATTTATTGCTCGTTTAAATGACTTTCATTTATTTTTACTCATATTGGAAACAAGCCAGGGATTAACCAATTGGCATAAACTGGTCTGTTGAAAACTATTGTTGCTGAAGCATGTGAAATCCCATTTAAAACAACAACAAACAATGGATGTACTTTGAATGGTTTAGGATTGGTGACTGTAAATGTTTTATTTGTAGAATTGGAAACAAACCATTTTCATAATAAGTGTGCTCCTGGCAAGCTGTTTAACACAGGAGCACACAGATGTCCCACTTCTGTGTGTGCATGTCTTTGACTTCGGTTTACAACAGTGTGAATGTCACATTTGTGGCGTGCCAGAAAATAGATCTGCTGTCCTAATGTGGACTGCTCAGATGTGTTGTGGATGTTTTCAATTCTCAGTCATGGAATTGATTTTTGTATAATGAAATACCTCTGTGTCATACTGGCTATTGAATGTGTGATGAAGGTAGGGTACTGCTTCATTCTGGATGAACTGTTCTTTGCTAGTCACGGCTACAGAAAGCCTTATGGTGATGGGTTTGCTTTACAAACTGTTTGCCCTTGACCTTACTTTTTATGCCCTATTTCATTCCTGTGATAGTAATGCTCCCTTGCTTTCCAATTTCAGGGAGGAACTTGACATTGACCTGAAGGATATTTACTACAAAATTCGATGCGTGTTGATGCCTATGCCATCTCTTGGGTTTAATAGGCAGGTAGTGAGAGACAATCCAGATTTCTGGGGTCCTCTGGCAGTTGTCCTCTTCTTCTCAATGATTTCATTATATGGACAATTTAAGGTAGGTAGAAGCCTCCTGCCTAAGCAGAAATCTGAATGAAATGCGGGTACATAATCACTAAGCAGTTTGCATTCTTAAGAAGGTAGAAAGTGTTGTTTTTTCACATACTGATGAGGGGCATTCTAAATACTGTTTCCTAAGATATAGAAAGATAGCAGCAAGGAATGTATTAAATAACCCACAAATAAGTTAATCATGGTTAAAATGTCAGGTGTTTATGTAAGAAAATAAAGGTGTGGTTTCTAGAGGAAACGGATTGATGCTGGTAAGTTTATAGTCATGTTAGTGAATATCTCCATTTTAATTCTGACCTTCTGTTAACTTGCTTTTTATTACTAAAAATGTTAACCCCAGAACATCCATCTGGATGCCATGAATTTTAACTTCTTGACAAATAAGGCTATTTGTTTAACTTGTACTGTACTGGTGTTAATTACAGCTGCTATCTTGTACATTTTATCTTCATTAGTGCACAGTGCTCTTCTGTCCTCCATGCTCAATTGCAGTAACTTTCCCCTGGTCAATAGAATTTGTCCATAATTCCATTTGAACTCTACAGTGAATAGCTTTTCAAAGGCACTGTGCAGATTTAATTGTCTTCCATGAACACAGGCAAGTTTTTTCTTTAAATTCAACTTGGAAATAGAGAAGTTTAGTTGTAGTCTCAATTTGAATGAGAGCCTAGGTGGGCTTTTCCAGTAGTTAATTGTATCTTTGGAAATCTTTGACTGTTTGTGTACTTAGTTGTTCTAAAGAGAACGTAGAATAGCAGTGAGCCATATATGTAAAGTAACAGTGTGTAGTTATGCTAGGACTTCTGAGAAAGGTGAGACAAAATAATTCCCTTTGTGGCCTCTGGCTTCCGTTTGGTGTACCAAAAGCTGACTAAGAGTTTACTCCCAGGATCTTGTTTCTGTGAGACATGAAATGAGTAGACTAAACCCTGTAGTATTCAGGTCTTCTGGGTGGACCACGTGGCTGTCTTTCAGACGAAGCAAGGACCATTCCTCTATCTTGTGACGTACCAATTCTCTGCTGTAGTTTGTGTAGCTTCTGTACATGAACAATTGGCCTAATACTTATTAGGAACAGTGCTTTTTATCATACAGATGTTAGTGCTGTATTTGTGGTAGGAGGGAAAGCTGGCAGTTAGCAACAGGATGAATGACGGCAGCGAGGCCAGATGAGCTGAATGGTGGCCTGTAAGCTGGAGGGAGATGAGTGATCCTGCTCTAAGACTTTAATCTGTTTCTCTTCTTTTAGACAGTGGATGAAAGCAGGATGTAAAAGGAGGCCATGTGCTATTTTAACAAATAGCATAATGTTATTTGCCTAATTTTTTTTGAAGTGTTATGTTTTTTATTTCTTAAAAATAAGATTAGTACACAATTCAACTTTTCCCACTTATTTAAAAGTTCCAGATTGACAGGAGAATTGAATAGGGGATTAATTTATTTTTAAGTGCAACAGTTGGAAACACAAAGAGTGGACCGAGATTGTTGTTTCCCTCTAAAAAGGTATTTCAAAAGAGAGCTTCACTTCTAATCCTCCCAGTGGCTCAACTCCAAGGACAGCTATGTTACTTTGAAGGTTATGTTAAGGAATCTTAAAATCATTCTCCAGCTTACTCAGTTAAGGAACAGAGCAATGAAAGAAGCATTAAAAATAATTACAGACTTCTTCCCAGGACTCTGGGTCTGTTTCTTAAATCTCATCATCATCAAGTTCTACCAAGAGTTAAAGGCTTCTCTATTCTGAGTGTTCTCAGATCAAATAAAGAATAAAATTGGGCTTTGTGGATGAAAGAAGTTGAATCCCTACACTTTTTGGAGTGTGAGGATGTGAAGATGTTTGTCTAGGGTGATCTTAGCTTTATATTTAACTAATCTTTTCCTACTCTGATGCAATATTATATTTAGAAAACACTGAGCTTTCCATCTTCACCAATTTGCTGTTACTGTGATTTTGTAAATGTAACTTCTGAATTTTATTCTCAAGTTTTGTTGTAATACTGAGTAAAACTATTCTTGCTGCAATTCAGAGTTCATTTTTATATAATGAAATTCTTGAGCACAGTGAAAGTGATTAATATAAATGAGTTATCCTTTCTCACAGTGAAAATTATTAGAAATGAATTGTCCTTTCTCTTTTAAGGTTGTTTCTTGGATTATAACTATTTGGATATTTGGATCCTTGACAATTTTTTTGCTGGCCAGGGTTCTTGGAGGAGAGGTAAGTACCCATGAAAAGGAAGTAGGGGGAGGTAATTAAGGTCTCTTAGCTACATTGTTCAGTAGTTCTTTGGTTTTCATGGTGCTTGGCTTTGGACATTGTAGCCAACTAAGAATGGATGCAGTTGAGAACCTTAATGTGTACATTTCAGGTTCTTGGCCACCAAAAGTAGAATCTAAAATGTAGAGGTGTGCATTGTACTCCTGTGCAATGCATGGAGTGCTGGATGTGGTAAAGAATCTAGAAATTCATGCTGCAAATCCTGGAGATTGGTACAGGTGCCTGTGATCCAGAGCTGAAGTCCTTTCTTGAGGACAAATGCTTTCAATTTTTTGGTCACTGAGCTAAGTGGGGCCCTTTCTCCTCTTTTGTGTTGTCCTTGGTTTCACTTTTTTAATTGGGCTGACAGCAGTTGTATAGAGCACCCACCAGTGTTTGTTTTCATCCTTGGCCTTACGGAGTTCAAACCCATTAAAGGATGAAAGTCAGTGCATGTTTTTCAGCTGTGAAGCCAATTGAAGTTCTGGCCTACATCCCTGCCTCCAGCCGCTTGCATCAGCAGGGCTGGCAGGGCTCTGTGAGCGAGTGGTGTTTATAAACTGAGTCACTGAGTGATTCAGGTGTGAACAACAGAAAATGACTTAGAGCTAGGCCTGCAAATTGCCACAGAGGAAGAGTCAGGAGGATAGAAACTTCTTAAAATGGCTCTGCAGCTTAAAACTGATTGAATTGTCTTGTAATAGGAATACTTGATTTCTATATTTCTACTATGCGTTTTGCATTAACAATGGACTACTGTTACAGACTTGCTACATTACTTATGCTTAGTGTATTTTCTTGAATTTTAATTTTAATAATAATTGCTACAGGCTTCTTGTGTGAGAAGTATTTTAAGAGAAAAAGCTTTTATAAATGTGATTGCAAGGTATCTTTGCCAGCATAATTCAGATGCCTTTAAGTCAGTACATTTTGTGGCTCAAAATGTGAAATGATCAGAATGTATAAACTGGTGAGAAAGGGGAGAGGGGTCACTACAGAACTGCAGAGTTCACTGTGAAGGATCAACTGCCGTAAGGTTTTAGTTACTTGTTTTGCCACTGTTTTACCTGTCTTTCAGGCAAAGTTAAATTGAAGAAGCCCAGCTGGGCAGAGGGGTATTTCCAACTGTAGTAGGAGAAAATCAGACATTTTAATATACATTTAATAACCAAACTGAAAGCATTTATGGAAGTACTCTAAACTAATCTGTTTAAGACAGTCAGTCATAATAAATTTAAGCTGGAAATCAGAAAATTTCTATACCTTAGGGGGATCAGGTTCTAGGTCTTCTGCTAAGGCTGGGAGTATTTATATACTTTTGAAATGGATATATTAATATCTTAACGCAGGAAATCATTTCTTTGCTGCCTGTGACAGCCAGGTCTGTGATTGATGACTGAGAGGTCTGTTCTAATTCTGTGCTCCTAGGTTTCATTTGCACACTCCATGGAGTGGCAGTTGTGAACCACTTAAGGTGAAACATGGAAATATGTAACTACCCATCCCTCATATTTTTGTGTGTAAATGTTTCCCATGCAAGTGTTAAAATGGCCATTTGTTTTTTTAAATACAGACATTTTTCTAACAAATTGAATGATTAACTACACAATTCTAGGGAATAGTGTAGAAAAAAAATCAAGCTAGCAAATTTCCTTTAGCTGACATTTCATTCACACTCTTATGACATGATGAAATTGCTTGGTGACGAAGATTTTGTACTACAAAGTCTGTTTTTTTTTTTTTGTGTGCTTGAAAATTTCAGGTTGCTTATGGCCAAGTTCTTGGTGTGATAGGATATTCTCTACTTCCCCTCATTGTTATAGCACCTGTACTTCTGGTGGTTGGATCATTTGAAGTGGTTTCTACCCTAATAAAAGTAAGTTTGGTAACATCTATTGAGAATTTGTTTATAGTTATTCTAAGTCACTTTCCTAACACTTGAAGTATGAATCCCTGCAGGACAATACAACATGTCAAAATATTCTTAAGTGCAACTTGAGCTCTGATTCTTTTGGTTAACACGGTGGATATGACTGCTAAGCAATTCTGTTTTAAATGTTTCTTTTGAATGCTTGTGGATATACAATCTCCAGGGATATACAAAAATACCTGTTGTTATCAGGTTAGCTTCTATTTAAGTATTTTGCTGAGTTATATTAGCTGCATTAAAAAGTAACTAGGACTCTCACTGTAGAGGTAGATACGTAATTAAACATCAAAATGAAAAATTTAAAATTAAGCTGTTCTTTCCCTCATCATCCAGTTTACTTTTGGTTATTGCAACATGAGTATGATGTTAGCCATTGTTCTGCGGCCTTCCCGTAATGGTGGTGGTACAAATCTCTCAATATCCTTTGCAGAGAAGGTGAACATTGCTCTGACTCAACAGATGTGGGATGCGGGGCACAAAGCAATAGGTTGCCTGATACCACCTGCTGTCAGACACCTTCAGTGAAACTAGCAACATTCCCTGATAGATCCTAGAAGTGCATAATGTTCTTGAACACTTCATACAACCCATTTAGGTACCCTGTGAAGTTATTGCTTCCACTTCTGGAAGGTTGACTGAGAAGAGTTACTGGCTAACCTGTATGCTTTCTGAGTTCCTGTGCTGATGATTAATTTCTGTCCTGTTGGCTTGCTGTTTTACAATATAATTGAAATACAGCTGAACTCTGATAAACAAGAATAATAGCTGTGTTTGTGATTTGTTAACTTACAATTACTATTAAGTGATACATTCGGAAAGCAAATTATTAACCTGGCAGCTAACTAATATTAACTTGTATTTATTTTTAAGTTACATGAAACCTCTGTTACCTGATTACTATTAGCAGCCTTATATTAACTTCAGGACAAATTTGTGAAAGGTTCTTACGTTTGGATCGTTAGTGGGAAAAGGCAGGACAAGCTGCATATAGTCAAAACTGCCTATTCTGTGACATGCACTGCTTCCTGTGGCTTGGGGAAATAATCCCCAGTCTTAAAGTCAGGGAACTGCAAGTGAGATTTCAGTTCCAGTCACTTTTCTTTTTTCAGCTGTGATCAGCAAAGTAAACTAGTCAAGTAATGCACCTTGATTGTTTTCATTACTGCAATTTTCCTAAAGTATCTTAGAAAATGTAGTCGTGATCTTAATTTTCCTTCTTGTCTGTCTCCACTGTGCCAGTTTAGGCAGCAGAATCACAAGCATGCAGGGTTTTTTGTTGTTTTCAGCAATGATGGTTGAACCAATAGCATAATCCCTCAACCAACTTGAGCTACTCTGACAGAAGCATGGACGAAATTTTTTGCTGAGATTCTATTGTCTGCCTTCTCCTGAACAGAACTTTGGTCTTGCTGTTTGCAGGAGATTCATGGCTTTGTTCTCATTCAGTTTTAAGGATTTTTTCCTTTTCATTAATATTCAAGTTGCTGCCTGAGGATAATAGGTGTCTCATTATTTTTTGCTGTAACCTCATTAGCTTGCGGCTTGAGTCAAGTTCACTGACCTAAAGACTTTTTTTAAAAAGTATGTATACTAACTTATGTAACATAGTGGATATTTACATCTAGTGATACTTTCTTACTAGTCATTTGAACTAGTTAATTATTAACTGAGGAAGCAGTGAAGTTTTTGCTACAGATTATATTTTGGGAGACTTTTCATTGTATCTGAAATGAATGGGAAGGTGAGTTTCAGTGACATTGAGGTGGGAGAGCACCATAATTAAAGCCAGAAGTGTAAAACAAAACAAAAAAGTAATTTAACCTTCTAGTTCATAGGAGAAAGAGTCAAGTATACCACTTGTCTCTTTTCTTAAATAAATAAAATAGAAATAGTGGAGTTTGAGATGGAGAAGCTTACAGCATGCATTATGGTATCATCTTACATTACAAAAAGCTTACCATACATCCTTAGCTGCTTGCCTCAGTAAAAAAAAAAAAGTCTTAAAGTAAAATAACATGCCTCTCTTAAATACTTCCTTAGACTTGAATGGATATACATAGTATTATTCTCCTCTGTGTGGGGGCAGAAGGATTATTTGGTTATTTTTTTCCACCTGAACTTGTATGTTTCTTTCTAATTATATTGAAAAGCCTTGATTTTTTTTTTTTTTTTTTTTTTTGTGGTATTTAGAGTGATTTTCTTATGGTGTCAGCTAAGACTGTTCATCTTCTTTTTTCAGTTGTTTGGAGTCTTCTGGGCTGCATACAGTGCCGCATCCTTACTAGTCGGAGAAGAATTCAAGACCAAGAAACCCCTTCTAATTTATCCAATCTTTTTATTATACATTTATTTCCTGTCCTTGTACACCGGGGTGTGATCTAGTGAAAGATGTGGCCAAAACCCATGTTTTAGTCACTTGCAGACTGAATACGTAAGATTAAGGAGGCTGGAGATAATACAAGTGACTGTTTTGTATCCAGTTGTCAAGATGTTTTAAGATTGAAGAGCATATTTGTGTATATTATTTAATGAAGTAATTGTAGCTATATAGATTTGTATTAAAGTTCTAGGTTTGTTTAAGACTCTTCAGATTTTAATGAACAAAATAAAAGAATCTTGTGTTTTATAAGAAAGTGTAGTAAAAATACAGCTCTGTACCTGTGCCAAAAGCACTAGGACCAGATTATTATATTTGAGGAGAAAAATGAAAAGTTAACTGTAACAATCTCCAAGTGCAATTTTTCTTTTGAGCTTAAACACAGCTGGCTTTTTTGGCACAGCAAATTCTGTAGATAATATATATATTTATGAAACAGTCCTGATTGTTCACAGAATAGCCTGTATAATCAAGACATGAAGATACTACTTTTAATTTAGTGCCTCAACAGCATTGATTTGGCCATTGAGTTTTTATAAATTCCAATTTGTTTCAAAACATGTATATACTGTGTATTTTGTATCTATGGCTTGTGTGTAGCATAAGTACTCCTTGGTTAAGGATGTATATTGGGTTTTTAAAGTTTAAAAATTACAAGTATTTGAAGTCTTCATTCACTATCTCTGACCAAAGGAGCAAGACATTTACTGCGTGACATAATTAAATCGCTTATTTAGAGAATTGAATTAATTTACTTAAGTTTAAATTTACAGAGAAACAGGTGAACACATTTCTCAGTTGTAGCTGGCTTAATGTCAGAGGAAAAAAAGATCTCTCAAATTTGTGTGACCTCTAAACAATGTTATTTTACGATGACAAAATAAAAAGAATGCTTCCCTAACTGTTTTACAACATCTTGCTCTATTTTGTTTTGAGTAGCATGGTGTTTAACCTGCATCTTTTTTTTTTCTTTCCCACAGCTGTTAATCCCTTGCAAAAAGAAATAAGAGCTGTAAGGTCAGATCCTTCCCCCATAAGTAAGTTAGAAGTACAGCCTCAGTAACAATTCCAAGTCTTGCTAATTTTGACTATCCAAGGATTATGTAATATGATGACATGTTAAATATTTCCTGTGTACTGTGTTGATTGCTTATGTAATGGTCCTTATGGTAATGTTTCTTCGCAAGGAAACTCCACGAAAATTCACTTTGCATGGTACTTTAGTCATTTGCAATCTTCAGTATTTAGTATTACAAATAGATCATAAGTATCTTTTTTTGTAATCTTGTGTCTTGAGCGGGGGTAGGTGGAAAGCATTCCCTGTGTCTTTTTTCCCCTCTCAGTGCTGGAAATAAAAATCAACCATGACAAGGTAATAGCAAGGGCTGTCTTTGATCCCTGATGGATGTATTTCTTTATCATAACTGTAGTTTCTCAGCTTTTTAGATACTACAATGGCAAGTTAAGCTAACTTATTTTTAACACTCATCATCAATGGCAAAACACATACTGAAATTCCAGCTCTACCACAAACCTTTACCTTACCCCCCGGCTGCTTTCCTGGCTGATGCTTGCATTGCTTTTAAACAGAACTACTTAAACTTGATCCTGGACATAAACTGTAAAATAACAATCATACAATACGTTAAAGGAGAAAAACTGGTTGAGTGACCAACTCTTCACCTGATTTTTTGATGTATGTGGAAGTTTTGGTGGAATTGCTGTGGAGTCATACTAAACCAATTAAGCGAAGCTGGCAGCCTAGTGCTTGTCTGGAAGTGTTTTGAGAGTATTCATACAACACTTAAAAAAAAGTTTATCTAAGAATGCACATTCATTTTGGAGTCCTGTGCAAGAATCTGCTCTTCTCTGTCATGGCTGTGCTTTTTTAACAGGAATGTCAAACTAGTAGACTCCAGCTACTACACAGTGAGAATTAACGTTTAACATCACAGACAAGGGCACATTTGGGTTACTAGGCTGCCAGAAAGCTTTAAGATGAGCTCCTCTTTACATAGCTATTCATTTGGAGTTTATAATGGATGTGTGCATCTCAAATGATTAAGAGGATACAAGAATGCTCTACTTAATCTTGAAATACCTTCATTTTCTCTCTACTAATGTTCTGTGAAATTTATAGCTGCAACTTAACTGTTCTTCTGACAGATGTGGCATGTGTAATATACAATGTCGATATGCACTTAACATAGTACGTATTTTGTACACAATTGCAGATTTGCACCTTTTAATCTCAGTATCTATAGGGTCACCTTTTGCATACGCTGTGCAAAGAAATATGTACAAACAGCTCTCAAATGGTTCTCATAGTTTGTATTAACTTTGCATTCAATAAAGTTATTTTTAGATAAGGTATGTGTAAATATAAGGTAACTTTTTATAAAAATTTTGAATTCAACTTGTTTGCAGAATGTATGTTTACTGAATTAAGACATCTATATTCCTATACCTGTCATCGATCTCAAGCTTTGGGCCTATAAATAAATTCTTGGGATAACAAATACAATTTGTCATGCATGGAAACTTTATCTCCCTCCAGCAGACTGTCCTGTTTTCAAGATGAAACACCTTATTTCAAGGTAGAGAATCGTGTCTGTAGAAGAGATTTGGACATGAAGAAGCTTTGGACAGGCTTTTGCATGTAGCAGGAAAACACACAAATCTTTTTCCCTATGCTACGTATCCCCCAGATTGTATTATCCAAAAACTTACACCTACCTGAAAATTACATGAAAGCAACTGTTTGGACTTGGAGACAACATGCGGGTTGAGGAGGTCAGCTTTTAAGTTTGTCTTAGTGTGAGTAGTAAGGTTTCATTTGAAGTAGTGAGGCGAGCTTCAAAGCCGCTTTGCTCTCAGAACATTTTTGATTAGCTTAGCCGGCGCAGCTAGCTGTGTGTTGTTGTGGTGTTTTCCTGACTAGTTCTTTAAGCAGACGCTTTCTCAATGTATTTTCATCCTATTGAAGCCTCTGCGAATTGGGGTCTTTTTGATAATTTTAAAAAAACATTTGTAGGAGACCCCATGAGAGGTGGAACTCCGTGACCGTTGGGCTCAGCAGTGCAGGTTGCAGGCTGAGCCCTGCCCTTCCCCTGCGCATGCGCGGCAGCCCCGTGCCCCCTCCCCTCCCCGCAGCTAGCGGCCGCTCTCCCCCTCCTTTCCCCCCTCGTTCGGAGCCCGGCGCTCGGTTCCGCATCCGGCGCGGTTGCGTCACTTCCCGCGCACGCTGGCGCTCTCCCTCTCCCCGTCTCCCCGGCCCCGGCTGGTGACTGGCGGCGGCGGCGGCGGCCGGGCCTGGCAGCAAGCGGCGCCCCCGGGCCTCCTCTCCTCAGGGCGGCGGCGGCGGCCCGCGACATGGCGGCGGCCTCCTGCTCCTCGGCACCGGCTCCCCCCGCCGGCCCCGGCCCCGGCTCCGGCTCCGGCTCCGGCTCCGGGCCGGCCCCGGCGTCGTCGTCGTCGTCGTCGTCGTCCGGGCCGGGCCCGTGCGAGTGGCTGCTGCTGCGGGACGGCTGCCTGCGCTGCGACGCTGAGGGGCTGCGCAGCCTCTGCTACCACCCGGCCCTGAACGCCATCCTGGCCGTCACCGCGCGCGGCGCCATCAAAGTCATCGACGGCACCTCCGGGGCCACGCTGCAGGCGTCGGCGCTCAACGGTGAGCGGGGGCCGGGGCCTGGGCGGTGCGGGGCGTGGGGCGCCGCCGCGGCCGTTCCTCGGGTGTTCCGCTCGGCAGCGCGAAGCTGAGCCCTCGGCGTGTGCGCCAGGGTGGGTGCAGCACTGCTGCTCGCCGCTGCCGGGGGCTGGGCTCAGTAACACAGCTCGCAGAGCTTGCGGGGTCTTCGTGGAGACGCACCAACCCTGCCCGGCTGCCATCCTGTGCAGCGTGCTACAGGTGATCCCGCTCGGCACGGGGGTGGACCAGATGATCTCCAGATCGCCTTCCATCCCTACCTATCCCTGATCCTCTGATATCTCGTGGCACAGATTTTTTTAAGAGCAGAATCCTTCTAAAAGTCATTTGATTGTACATTTTAAATGTACCTTTGTGTCACTCCTCAGGCTGCCACATCTCTTGACTAACTGTAGTGCTAGTAGTACTCCCTCGGGTGTTACGGTAGGAAGGCAGGGTTGCGGACAGACTCTGTGGAGGCTAAACTGTAGCATCTGTGTGGCTGTGAAGTGGTGTTCTTGGGTGCCCATTGATGCTTGAACACTATTTGCTGTCTAGGTCTGTAGGAAAATATCCACACGTGATTGACGCAGCCTTTTTTCCCCTAGTTCATTAATGGTTCTTAAGCTGTGGTACTTGTCAAAATATTGTGGGTTTTTCTTCTGGTATGTTGTGAGACCAGTCGTTGGAACGGAAAGATGGCCTTCTTACTGGTTGCGTGTTTACACGTTTAGTTTCTCCTTGGAGTTGTATAGTTGAGTGTAACTAAGAGGATCTGGCTCTGCTGAGTGGTGTTAGTGCAGGATTGATGGTTGTCACCTGCACGTGGCGCAGAAATGTCAGGAACGGTGCAGCGATGACAGAGTCCAGGTACTGCGTGTCCTTTTACTTTAAGAACAAGCAACTGTTATGTCAACCTGAAAAGAACAGAACAAAAAATCTGTCATTTCACAACTTAGAGTAGATGTGTTGTTAAAAGGTTGGAGAAAAAATAACTTTTGTGGAATTATTAAGCAGCTGTCAGCTGCTTTTGTTGTAGCTTGGTTATATTGAAAATCAGACTCTTGGGTGGTGTTTCCCACTTTCTTCGGAATGCAGATCACTCTGCTTTTAAAATTGTTTTTTGTTTTTTTTTTTTTCTATCTTCTTCTCTCCTAAAGCACTTTTATTATTATTAATAACTCAATTTCTTTTTTTTTTTTTTTTTTTCAAACTGTTGCCAGCATTTGAGAATTGCTTCTGAGCTTTGGAGGAAGAGGGCACAAATCGGGGGCTTAATTTGTAATTGGCTGTCTGTGTAGGAAATGCTTAATTCTCAGGGACAGAAGAAGGAGTGAACATTAAATCAGTCTGAGCTTTTATTTTTTCCATTTTTCTGTGACAAAAGCCTTGCAAGGGATTTGATTTAGTATTCAAAATGCTAATGGTAATTCTTCTCTGAATAGTAACTATTTAAAAATAACTTCCTGCTCTGCTTCTGTTACGCACATTCCCCATGTATACCTCCCTTACTGTCAGTCTTCCCTGTGACACTCAGAGCGGCTGCGAGGGGAGGATCCCACTCCTCCTCACACCAAACAATGGAATTGCTTGCAATCTGCCCAAATGTTTTCTGCTCCGATGTGACTGATGATTACGTTAATGGAAAAATTTAATAACCTTGGTTTAGCCTGAAGAAACTTGAAGTGAACATCCTTACAGGTTCACACTGCTGTGACTGTCAGAAGTCAGGTGCATCTCAGGAGTTGGTCCCTGAGGCTGTTACTGACTGCATTCACTCCTGTTCTGTCCCTCTTCAGCCCTTCTCTGGGAAGAGGAGGAAAAGGGAATCCAACTGTTCTCAGATGTCGGCGTGCTCTGTACAGCACAAACTCTTTTAATGTAGGGTAGCAGTAGCTGAACACTCAGACCGTAGAACGGCTCTGTCCCCGTTCCCTCCACTGACATAAATGACAGGTCAAAGGATATTGTTGCTACAGGGACTTCTGGTGCTGCAACTAAAAATAGAGTCTCTAGGAATTAAAGCTGCTGCTCTTGGGAGACTGCTGCCCTCCTTGGTCACTGGGGCTGCAGGGCTTTTGCCCTGCCAAAAGTTTTATGGTGGGCAGAAATGCTGTCGCTCATTACCTAAGGAAACATATATATATATAACCATAGCAGCTTCTTCATCTAGAAAGTGGAGGAAGAAAAAGGATCCCCTACTATGGGGAAGAATAAAATAAAATAAAATAAAATACCACCAAGCCCTGGTGTTGCTTTCATCTGCAGTTGCAGTCCGCTGCACCTATATGAATAGAGTAAGCTTTGAGCTCCTTCTTAGTGAAAAGATTGGGCCTGCGGAGCACTCAGTCTGGTAGAGCAGCGGAGCCTGCCTTCATTAGGATGTAAATGCTGATTGCTCTCTTCGGTGTGTTAAAGAACAAGACAAAAGGCTCAGAGCCAGCAGGCAGTTCAGTTATAGATCAGGTCTTCCCCATGCTTCCCAAGATCCAGCTGTAGCCTCTGGCCTTTGTGCGTCATTTTCTGGTGTTAACATCATTGGTCTGATGTGTCTGATGAGCCAGAGATTGTCCTGCGCCCAAGCTGTAGCAATTCAGTGAGGAATATCCATGCTTTTTGCTCCTATCCCATACTTTCATGGGCTAGAACACCGAGTCTTCATCAGACCTGCCTACTGAATGTGTGAGCATCTTTCACTGTTTCAGTCCATTCCCTGTGTGGATGTTGCAGGTGTATTCAAGAGCACCAGGTCATCGCTTGGAGCATGAGGGTGAATAAGAGCACCATTGCTAAGGGGAAAATCGGGTGATCCTGTAACATTAATCTTTGTCTTACCTGGCTGTGAGGCTGTTCTTTCTGTTCTGCCAAAGCTGTTACACGATGGCTGGCACGCGATGCTCTTCAGAGAGACTGGCTGGGAAATGCAAGGACGATTCCTGTGATTACCGGATATTGCACATTTCTGTGTGTTTCTTGGTAGTGGTCAGTCAGGACTAGCAGGAAGCTGTCATGCACGTCTGTCAGGCTCTTTATTCCCTCTTAAGGATTTAAGTATTTGTGTATTTCCAGTTTTGAGTTGAACACTCGTACCCGAAGAGCATTAATGATCCAAATGTCAGTCTCCAGTACAGAGCTCTAAGGAAGAGCCTTCTCCTCTGCCTCAAAGAACAAACCAAAACAGCCAAAAAGAATAACAAAAGCAAAGCAAACTTCCAGAATCGTCTCAGGTGACTCTCTGAGTGTCCATAGAGATGTTTCATGTATCAGATCCTTTTATTTACAAATCAAGGAAGAAAATGACTTGAACTGGGAGAGTGCTGTAATTCCCAGGCAAACTTGACCAGGAACCCAGTAAGGAACTGGAATGTGCTGGCTGATGGGCAGTCACTGTCTTGAAGGTTTCTGTAGGTTTTTTGAGATGAATTTCTCATAGTAATGGCTTCAGATCCATTTGGGGAGATTTGTTCAGTGTGTGTATCTAACAGTTCCTGCAGGGGAAGAAGAGGCTGCGTTATCTCCAGAAGCCCCTTAGCCACTGGTCCTCCTACAGAAGAGTTGAGAAGGAAATAGCCCAGGAGGGTCTGTGGCAGCAAGCTGGGGAGTGCTGCTTGTCCTCAGCAGTGTTCCTCTGAATTATGGAGCCTTGGCAATCCCTCTGGGGATATCCTGTTCTGTTGCTTTTTGTTTCGCTTCCGTGTGGTGCAGGAGGCAAACCAAGAAGAGAAAATTCTCTTTTGCAGCTTGGAAATCACAGAGGGAGTGTGTGCTTTGTATAATCTCTTGGAAAAACCTGTTGGGATACTCTGCCACCCAATTCTAGGCTTGAAGGAGTTGCAGACAGCAGCAGCAGTTCAGCTGTTCCAAGCTCACCGCAGTACCACTGCTCAGTTACCTACTGCTCTGCTGCGGCCCACCTTGCTTTTGAGTGTGCTTGGATGTGGCTGACACTGCTAACCTGGGAAAAATGTTTCTCAGAGAGATCATTCCACTGATGTCTGTGATCTTAAGGTTATTCGTGAAGAGTCTTAAGCACTAGGAAAAGCAGAAAAGGAGAACTGTTAGATTTGAGTTATGCTTAGTACCAGTAAGAACTGGAGACCACCATGTGCTCCGTTTCTTGGCTTAATCAGGGGGTGTCACACTTGACATGCATCTTGCCAGACTATCAAGTTACTTGTAACTGGTACTTCCAGCTCTGTGGGAACACATCTGGATTGTCCTCTGCAGAAGCTAAAATGAAATAAAAATAGCGAACTCTTCCCATGTCTTTAAAGGAGTTCTGTGTTTATTGCAGGGACCCAGAAGTAACAACAAACAGTGATGCAGGCGTATGCGATGTTGCCAGACAAGAGAGCAAAACTTGACAGATTATTCATATCTGGCTGATGGATTCATGGCTGTCATCACAACAGTAGCTCTGTATGAGTAAAGGTTTCAGAATGCTTTGAAGTCAGAGAATCAAAAATTCCCTAGACCTGTGCAAATGGACTTTGAAAAAGGTTTTCTGCAGGCAGGAAGATGTGTCTTGAAACGCTTCTAGCTGACCTGAAGAGGAGATACTGTGCTCTGTGTCTGGGATTTGAACTTTGCCTTCCTGCTATGTTCCATCTCTGGTAGTTGAGGTATATCTGATGGGTGTGAAAACTCCCAGGGAAAATGCTGGTTTTCAACCTCAGTACCGTCTGTGGTCCCTCTTTGGTCAGGACAGCTTTTGATATGCTTATGTGACAAACCCTACAGCTCAGCTCGCAGTCATGTCATACACCAGATTATGCAAAACGTAGAAGAAACCTGGCAGAAATGCGTTCTGGCAGAGAGAACTGGTCAGGTCAAGTCCAGAATGCTGTGAAAGCAAGCAGATAAAACTGTTGGACCTTAAGTAATGGCAGCATGAAGAAGGTTTTTGCTTTGGATTGCTTAGCTTAGAGAGCTTATCCTTTTGATCTTTTGAATGCTGGGGTGCTCAGTGGTCTGGATCTGATGTGCTCTCCTGTGCTGTAACTGGTCCTGTCTAGCAGCTCACCACGATGCTAGCTGGCTCGAGAGAAGCACCTTTCTGAGTCCTTCCTAATACAGCTTATAACAGTATTTTTATGGCTCCTGTTGCATTGGTGTCCATAACTGAAGTGATACACAACATCAAGGATTTTATAACACAGAGTATAAGAAAAATGTATCCTAGGCTGTAGATTCAGTCTTTGTTTCTGCTGATCTTTTAACAGCGATCGTGTCTGGTTTTTGTGTGTGTGGTGTTGACCTGTTAGTTCAGGTTTTCTTCCCAAGTTATTTTCAAATCAGGAAACAAAGCTGTCTATCCTCGCTGTTAGGGGATTCTTTAATTCTCTCTGAACAGTATGACGTCCTTCAGAAATGCCTCTTTAGGATGTCTTGGAAATGGAGATAAGGTTTACAACCACATGCAGACTCTAGGACAACCTTTGAGTATATCATGCTGTGCCCGGGCGTGTTAGGAGATAGCTCGTTGCATGTCGTCAGTTCCCCTGGGATCAGTAGCTGCTCACCAGTTCTGTGTTTTTAAATAAAAAATTTACATGTGGATCAGCTCACTGTCCTGATGGCTCTTAAGTGATGCCCCAGTATTGCTTTCTGCCGTTAGGAAGCTGTGCTTTAAATAGTTAATGCTCTCTTAATTGCAGCGACTGCTTGCCGGCCGAGCCTAGCACCAAGTGGACAGTTGCAGAAAGAGCAGCCGCTGCCCCCTGCTCTTCCATTTGTGGTGTGCTTGTGGATACCAGTACTCACAGCTTCTTTTGGGTTCTGTGGAGTCAAATGTTGGGTTTGGTGTTGGCCTGATGCCTTTGCTGCCTTGTCTGTGGGAAGGCTGTCAGGATTTGGCAAGGCCCCGGTGCGCACCGCTAGTCAAAAAGCAGACGGGAAGTCTGCTATAAGCAAAACACTGTTTGAAGATTTGCATGTATGTTGGGGAAAGAGCACTCTGCTGATAAGGATGATGCATAAGAAGGGGGAAAAGGGCTAGCCTTTGTTTTACTGCCTTGACTAAAAGCGTAAAAATAAGGACGTAACAACTTACCTGTCACATAATTACAAACATTGTTATGCTTAAAAATGTCTTGGGATGTCTACTAAGGCTGTTGAGAGTGTTTTACTGATATTTTTAGTGTGCTACTTAGAGGAGGAAGAAATTTGCTCATCAGTTAAGTAGTCTTGAAAGTGAGTATCATTCGTGGAAACATGTATCCCGCCTCCAGTGCAGGTTAGTGAAGGCTTGCACAGCACACTGCTGGCCAGGCAGTGCTTCAGTCTGCTCTGCAGTTGGTGGAGGGAAAGCTGTTTGGTCCGCTGCACTTCCCTGACCCACGTGAAGCAATCATGATCCCGGCTGAGCATTTGGCAGCTGTAGAAGAAGAGTTTGGTAAACTGTTTACTGGGCGACAGGCTCCAGAGACTGGCAGGAAAAACTACTTAAAGAAAGGTCAAGCTGGGAGGGTGGAGGATGGCACTGAGAAATGCGATGAAGTGGCTGGGTAACAGTGGGAAAGAGTTGGAAAAGGTTAGGGAATTAGGAAGCTGGGCAGATGGCAGCGAAACAACGCTGGGAAGAGAGGGAAGGTTTTATTGGAGAGCCAGAAGGAACTCTGGGTGTTGTGGAGAAATGTTGTGGCAGCTTCCATTGACCCCTCTTCTACTGGATCCTAGCTCCATGTTGAGTTGTAGATGATGGTACACGACACTGCTAGAGAGACTTCCTTTTAATAGTGGATTTTTTCTGTTCAGTTTTCTATAGCTTTTGTAAGCCAGAATTAACAAATAATCCTAGGTTTCCTCTGTGGGCAATAGCACAGGAGAAGGCCGCGCTCTGAACTTGTGGAGGAACTTGCTTTCCATTGAAGGAGCGCGGCAAGACCAGTCTTCCAAGGCTTAAGTTAGTCTTTGGGAATGCCCCCATGTAGTGACACTGAAGTTCAAGTTGCTTAGTCACCATGTTCAAATATTCTTATGCTGCACATGGTCGTCTTAAATGTACAAGTTCTTTCATTTTTGCCAGTTCTTATGTAGCATTTGAAAATTCATCCTAAAGAATCATTTCACTTGTAGATATAGCTTAAACAATGGATCTAGACTGTTCTACTTCAGCTTTCTTATATGGAAGCAATTATCAGGAGAAGACGAACTCCTGTGAGAATGCATTTAATTAATTTGAGGTCCTCATAAGAATTCAGTGGAGCTGGAGCCTGGTGTACTGGACTCTGAACTGACTCATAATGACAGAATGAGATCTTGGAGTTGTGCTAGAAATATGGAATACCAGCTAAATGCTCAGTAGCAATCATAGAAGCAATTACTAGAGAAGTCAACAAAAACCAGTCTGAGAATATAAGTGCATTTCAGTGCTGTCATGTGTGCAATTTTGATATTTCTACCTCAAAAGGAGTATAACAGAACTACAAATATAAGGTATGCCGTGGGTTATGCGTGCAAGACAACCCAATAAACCATGAATGTTTAACCCAAAAAAGATGATGGGGAGTTGGAGATGGGAACGTAAGAGTGTGAGAGAGGTTTTCAGAGTTCTGGAATTGTGGAAAATGGAAGTTTGGATTGAATTGTCTCTTCCAGTATGATCTGGGGGGCACCAAAAGAAATTATTAGGTCCCCAATTTAAACCAATTGATAGTACAATATGTAACTCTTGGCTACAAACAATTGTGGATACTAGATATGTATGTGGAATCACAGCAGCATTGGACAAAGAATATGTTGTACAAGCACCCTTTCTTAAATTATTTACTAAACATTTTGTTTAGACCATTGTCTTGGATAAAATGTGCATCCTTCCTCTGATTCAGTGTACACTAGATAGTAATTCAGTTCTCCAACCTTACTGTTGAACAGCTCCTCCAGTAATGGAAGACCTCTGTTAGATTTCTTCTAAACCTCTTTTTCTACAGGCTAACCAAGCGCGGTTCCCTCAGCCTTCCCTTGTGTGTGGTGAGCTCCAGCTCCCCAGCTGCCTTCGTGCCCCTGCACTGGGCTCTTGAGTGTGCTGCCTCAGATGGAGGGCCAAAGCTGGACGTGGTATTCTGCATGTGGCTTCAAAATTGTTGAGCAGAGCTACTCATGTTTGCCCCTGAATTCCTGCCCCTGTGATCCCTTGTGTGGCGAGTTTTGACCTGTAGAACCTTGCATTTGTCCTTGGTGAAGTTCCTGAGATCACTGTCAAGCCATTTATTTGGCTCTTTGAGATCTATTTACATGGCAGCCCTGCCCTTTAATGCCTCATGTGCCCTTGGTTCCCTTTCTCCTCTCATTTGGGGTCATCACATTCGAGCTGAAGGTGCCTTCTGTTCCATTGACCAGGTCACCGATGGAGATAGCAAGCCCTATCAACCTTTGCTGAATGCCACCCGTAGCTGTCTGCCAGCTGGACGTTGAATCATTAACTCCCAGCTTCAGGCCTAGCAGTCCACCAGTTGTTCACTTGCCATGCTGCCACCCATCTCCCTTCAAGCACTTGTTGCTTTTCCCAGCTTGGTGTTTCAGAAGCTCCTTGCAATTTTGGGATTCGGACAAAGAAAGGGGGGGAAAAAAAGCAGCCAGACCTGTTTCTGCCAGACAGACCTGGAGTTTTCAAGGTGCCATAACTGGAGTGTTTGCTCCTGTTAGAGACTGCAGGGTACGTAATGGGTGAACTCAGCTCCTCTGGTCATTTTAGTGACAGAAAGAGGAACTGGAGGTAAAAATTTCATCTGGCAACGGTTTTGTTGTGAAATGCTGTGATGGGAACTGTTCTAGAAGAAAGGGGACTTCCTGGTGCCGAACTGCAGAGTACTCTTTGCCTGTCTCTGGGTCCACGTGGATGCGGTGTAACCTGTCTGAAATTTCCAAAAGACATCTTTCCTGAAAATCATAGTTTTTATTTGGACAAAAATAGTGAAAAAGACACTGTCCCCAGCGCTATGTTTCCAGGAGAATTGCAGGGACATAGCTTTTCACAGCTTACCTGAGTTAGCAGGAAGGATTGTAGACTGCCTTGTGAAATCTTTCATAATTACTTCTGAGGTGTAATGGTACAGAATTCGGTGAGCATTTGCATTCTGTGTAGTATATAGGACAGCAGTAGCGTTAGACTGCGGTCTGAAACAATGTGAAGAGTGTGGGTACAGAGCTCCCCAATGGCTCGGTCAGAGCAGAAGAGAACCATGCCTGCAAACCTAGAGGTTGACAGGTGTGAGCTGCCTTGTCTCAGTGGGGTTTTCTTTATGGTCTGGAAGCTTTAAAGTGTTAATGATAACTGCTGGTATTAATCGCTTGATCGGACACGTCTAGTTAATATTCCTGTGACGGCCTCCCATGTTTTGGCCCAGGTCACACATCTTCCTACACCCCTTTAACAAGAAGCATTAAAACCAGCTATCATACAATGAAACTGATACTGAAACTATTCTGTCCTACTTGTAGCTAAAGGAAAAGATAAACCGTAAGTCACGTGTCTTGTTCTTGATTAACGAAATCCAATTTTGGCAAATGCTGGGGTTGCAAATAAAGCTCAGGCACTTCGCAATGCTGAGCTGGGTGTTTCTGCCTCCTCTAGCATTTCTGCTGCTAGAGATCAATTGTAGTGTTTTTTGTTTTTTTTTTTTTTGTTTTCCTGTTTCAGCTCTGAATGTCTTTTTGGTTGGTTCATTCATTTTGGACTGCTATTCCAGGTGATAGATGGAGGTGTAAGTATTTAGTAGAATTTAAAAGTGAAAATGTTGCTTGCGTAGGAAACAAGGAGATTTAAGCGTGTCTACTTTATTCACCTAAAATGGTAACTTCAACTTATTTTCACCCAGGAGATTGCTTTCCACCCTTTCCCCAAGTTTAAGAATGTTTTTGTTTGGGGAAAGAAGGGGCGCACGGAGTGTCTCCAAGGTGGCAGCAGAGTGCTTTGCTGAGGTGACGTTTAGAGCAAATTAGGGGCTGCTGCTGGACCTGGAAGGTACAATGCGCTGCTGAAGTTTCAGCTGAAGGTGCAGGAGGAATACGGGAGGATTTATAGCTGCTAAATTCAGCAGTGATGAGCCTGGTTTGCTGTACTGCAGCCTTTTTCACAATACTGTGATCCCAAATGTTCATAAGTGCTAGGTCTTTGTTTCCATCTGAGCCATTGATCACACGACTTTAGAGAGAAGTTTGTCTTTTTTTAAAAAAAAACAGATGATTTCAGTGGTTTGTCTTTTGCCCTCTTTTGTGTGGAATGTTACTCTTTGCACCTAATCCTTAATTGTGGTTTTATATAGTATTAGTTCAAAAGAGATTTCTGCAGGTAAAACAAATTTTTGTGTAAGTTAAGACCTCTTTACTACTTGTATTGTAGAACTTGTGCACCCTGTAAATGTTGTGCTACACTTGCCTTAGCAAACATGCATTGCTTAGGTAGCCTACGAGATACTCTTCCAAACTGGATTTTTCAGGTGTTTTTTTTTTTTTTTTGTTTGTTTTTTTTTGTTTTTTTTAATGTGAAACAGAGGCAGTAGGAAAGGCACCTGCCTAATGTAAAAATGATTACAACTGATACATATATCAGTTTTGGTTTAAATTCTTATAGTAAATTTTAAGGACTTCTACAGTTGTACCCTTCTCTTCCCTTGAGTTTTTGGGTTCTCTTGCCTTTAAACAGCTTGAGATTTTCAAATCTAATGATGCAGAGTTAAAAGGGCAGGTATTTGAACTCTGAACCTTTAGGTGCTTTGAATTCCCATGGCTGCAGTTTTTTGAAGTGGGTGCAGGGATCTTGTTTGGGTGTTTCAGTTCAGATTGGAAGTGGAAAAAACGGTATTGGTGCACATAAAATGTGTTGTTTTGCTGAGCTGATGGGAGTTGAGTTTCTCCAAAAATATTACTTGGAGTTCTCAATAGAAAGACCTAGCTGCATCCGTACGTAGAAGTGATGGATGTTCCTGTAGGTGGCTGGCTGGCCTTGGATCTTGGCGTTATGGAATCAGTGCTATGATGCATGCATTTACTGCTCTCACTTTATAGCTGTAGGTAAGTCCTTCTTGGCTGTAACTTAGCCATTATTTGTGTTTTATTTATCTATTTATTCATGCTGTGTATTGGGAGCATCCTGTCAAGTGAATTGCTGTGCTTCAGTGCCATTCCAGGCTAGCAGTCTTCAAGGTGGCTTGACTTTTTTTTTTTTTTTTTTTTCAATATTAGAAAAGACAAAAGGTGTTACAGTAACCTGCATCTCTTTGTGTTTGTGGCCGTGCGTGTTCATGTCACAGCCACTTTCCTTTGAGGCTGTAGCCTCACTGGGGCTAAAATATAAGCAGCGAAATTGAGAGAAGCTTTTTAGTTCTACCCCTTGAAAAGCAAGGCCAAACAGGTGCTTGGTTTGGTTCATCATAATGCCTGCAGACAAGGGGGCACAATAGAAGCTGCCTAGATCCTTAGGTATTCGACAGACAAGCTGGTTTTCTGTAACAGATTTTTTCATAGGTCAAATTTTTGAGCACAGGAAATTGCTAGTCTCTGTTCTGTGCTGTGTGACACAAGGAAGGTGGAGGGGAATGTTCCCTTTCTCAAATTCTTCTTTTCGGCAATCTGTTGTTTGTTTGCTTTGGTTTCGGCTCCTCAGGTCACTGGTTCTGATGTTGCTGTAGGTGACGTACCATAACTTAAGGCGCTGTCGGGCTCTCACTTCCAGCGTCCTAGCAGCCTGGCAGGTTTCCTTAAAGGAGCCGACAAAAGGCTTAACAATTTCTTTATGATTTGTGGTGGTTTTAATCCTAGACAGCTAAGCCAGAGATCCACTTGTGCTGACTGAAAAGCAGAGTTGTTCAGCAATTCAGAGGCTACTCATGTTGTAAGCCAGATGATTGCAGAATGTGGTTTCCCCAGGTTTTGGAACAATGCTGAACACCGATGGCATCATTTCCTTGAAGTTTCTTAGGCTTAGATTAAGGTAGCTTGTTTGGGGTTTATGTGCTTCAGATAAAATGCAGCTGGCAACCATAAATAACGTTCTAGAGATAGTTTAGCCAAAATCCTTCTGGCATGTAAATAACCAAATATTCGGAAGCACTATGAGAGTCACAGCTGTTGGGTCTTGGGCTGTAGTTAGAAAGTTCTGCTTTGTTTCATAACAGCAAAAATAGTGTGCTGACTAGGCGTGTTGTCTACCTCAGAAGTAATCTTCGTTGTCCTGTAGAACTGGGACTGCTTACATTGAGGGTATTTGTTAGCCAGTTGGAGGTTCAGACAGGAGATTTCTTAAACTTCTCTGCAAAAATGATTTAAGAAAAAAAAATCTAGCCTTGAAAGCCATATGGGAAGAAGGCTCCTACAGGCCGCTTAACTCATACTTGCAGGGCACGAACATACTCCTGTGGTTGACAGGAAATTAGACGTGGTTGTGCTGTTGGCACTGCCTGAAAAGGTGAGCTGCTTTTCTCATCTTCACTAAAAAGAAGAGAAGTGATGGGTTAAAGAAAGTGTCTTGTTGTGATCCAGCGCTTGGGTCACACTGAGCAGATTGCAAACTCTGTGTTAATCTACAAAGGTATCTTGGTTAGGGCAGATACTTCTCATTTTGATTATATAATACTTTCCAGTACGTCGTTAAGACTAGTATTTGTAAAGAAGTTACAACTTCTGTTTGAATTTTTGTAGAAACCATTATTTTTCTGTAGAATGACTTACTTCCTTGCCTGCAGCTGTGTTGTCTGTAGAAATTCTTGTGTGAGGAATGGCATCCTATTGCCAAAAGGACCCTTTTTTAAAGGTGAGGTAGGACCAATAGCTTCCCAACTATTGAGTGATTCTGTGGCTCTTCAAGTATTTCTGACTTCTATAGCAATGATTACAACTGAGTATACTTCGTACAGACCAAGGCCTCTATTTTGTGTCCTGTATTTTGGGTATGCATGAGTCATTGTTTCACAAAATTTGGTGACGAGGGCAGCTGACATTTATTCTTGTACTGTTTACAAGAGAGGATGCTACAAATGTAGTGTGGTCAGATTTGTGTTTCCTCCATTTGAGAAGATTTAACTTCTGTTTATCTGTGTCAGAGTGTGAAGATGAAAGAATTTGGGATTGTATTTGTTTTTATCTGGATGCTGTCTACCAAAATTATGTTTTTAAATTATTTGTAATAAAAACATCATCTAGCATCTGAAGAAAGAGGAGAACAGGGACGGGATTTGATTAATGCAAAATTTAAGGAAACTCCTGTTCCTGTGCAACAAGAAGAGCTCTGTGTTGCCCACCCAGAGGTTTCAGCTTTGCCCTTTGCATGATGTGTCTCTGTGCTCCTAACATGCTTACAGCCTTCTTATGTAGCAGCAGCTTACATTTTCAATTAATTTATGCACTTTGCTTCTTACACAGGTAGCGTATCACGTAGCTTTAGTTTTACAATCCAGCCAGCCTTTGACACATGACAGCATTGAGTGTTTAAACATTTCTTGGGCTCGTGCCCATTGCCACAGCCTCTGTTTACATCTGCTGACAGCCACCCCCGGCAAACATCTCTGACCTCTCCCTGGCATCGTGTGTGCTGTGCAGAGCAGAAATAAACTACCTGAACGTTTTGAAGAACACATCTGTCTTGTGTCTCTGACAGTGTACAGGTGCAGGCAGAGTGAAGCTTTGATGAAAGGTGTTGGAGCCAATCTGCTAGTTTTGCTAGCTCGAGTGTTACATTACTTACCAGAATAGATGTTAAAGGTGTCTTCTAAAAGCTATTTTCTAATAAGACTTTGTCTTTCGCTTTACAGCTAAACCAGGTGGACGGGTGAAATGTCAGTATATTTCTGCTGTGGATAAAGTGATCTTTGTGGACGATTATGCAGTAGGATGTAGGAAAGATCTCAATGGCATCTTATTGTTAGACACAGCTCTGCAAACACCTGTTTCAAAACAAGATGACGTGGTTCAGCTTGAATTGCCGGTTACAGAGGTAAGATACATGAGGAAAAAAGTATGTAAATAACTCTGTCAGAAATACTGAAATGAGATGTTTGTCCCTGAGTTTCTCGTGCGGTATTAACAGCATGTGATGGTTAAGTTTCTTAGTTATTAGCCATCACAAAGAAATAGCTTCTTGTGGTTATTCCCATCTCAAACAAATGATGCCTTGCCAGATTAGGAGCACGTTATTTCAAACAAAGGAACTTTAGTGAGCAGAAATAAGGACATATTTCCAGAGCATTGTCAGTGCTTATGTATTATGGCATATGCTCTTCTAAAAGTTGGTCTGGGCTGCTAGTATCCTTAGTCTTTTTTGATTGTTTTTTTTTACATAGGCTTTCAGGGAAAAAATGTCAATTAAAAAAGTAGTTAACATGATGTTGCTACATGTGAAGAGTTAATGCTGGAATGTAATTTCTCTAATTAGTTCAGTTGGCCTGATGATTGTTTTTTTTTTTTTTTTAAAAAAAAAAAAAACTTTTTATCTCTGCAAAATGGTTTTCCCTTTCACGTTTGGACCCCTACATTCTTTGTGATTCTGCTTGGTTTGAGACAATATAACCAACCATGTAGAATCACTGTAAGGGAATCAAATGGATACATTTTCCCTTAGGTGTAATGCTCAGCTGTGTTGCTTGGTTTACCTTCAGCTAGTGAAGTGTTTATTGGACAGGTAGTATGTACATTAATACTAAGTTACCTAATACAAGATAGCTAAGAAGGCCTTTGGTGATGAGGAAAGTAGCTTTCACCTGTGTATTGATCATGAAGTAATAGGGAAGGGATGTTGGTCTGTGCAACAATTCAAATTATGAGTGAGATGAATTCTTTCTTTCGGAAGAGCATAGAGCATCTGCCAATGCTAATATTTAGACTAGTACATACAGTACAAAAAAATTAAAAAAAAAAAAAAAACAAAAAAACCTGGACTAGTGGATCCAGATTCTGAATCTTTAAAGCACTTTGTGAAAAGCACAATTTCCAATTTAGGATGGGATAAATTCATACTGAGTGCTGCGTGCGCTACCAACAAAAACTTAGCCTGAGCAATGATTTCAGACATTTTTGTGCTCTTGGAGTATTGGATAATAGGTGCTTAGTAGGAGTAGTAGCAATAAATTGTTACTTCACAGAGGTTTCTGCAGAGACCTGTTCAGGTTTCTCACATTTGCTGCCACTGGAATCAATTTTAGACCCTTTGTGGTTACCTACGAAATCTTGGTGTGTGTGGCTAAGTAGGAGGAGGCTGACAGGTCAGCATTTCCTTTCTAAGTTTTGCTGTCATGGGTTTGTAGCCTCACCGTTTAATACCAACTATGTTT
Organism: Heteronetta atricapilla; assembly: GCA_011075105.1. NCBI lineage: Eukaryota > Metazoa > Chordata > Aves > Anseriformes > Anatidae > Heteronetta > Heteronetta atricapilla. Next base: position 24,019,383 of record CM021733.1, read on the forward strand.
GTGTCAGTTTAGCTAACCTTGCAAAACCTTATTTCAGGGCTAAGATAGTAGCATTTCTCCGTAAAGGTCCTTTCTGTAGAAAGAAATTGGAGAATATTATAGTTTGGTAGGAGCAGGCTGGGAGAGGTGAGGGCCAAATTGGTGAGGTGGGAGGAATATCATTAGCAATCTTCAGATCTTTTAATTGTAAACAGGAGTTATGCGGACCTCAGAAAGTTGTAGCAGATATTAAACATCATTCAAATGCATCAGTCCAATTCTTTCATCATAGGAAGATTAAGAACCTTTATCCAAGCAAGAGTCTTTATTTTTTTAAGTCTGTAGAACGTCTCTGCAAATCTTTTCTCCCGAAGATTGGTCTGCTGGTGATACAGTGTGTTGTGTGTGCATTTCTAATAGGCAACGTTGACAAGTTGTGATGTTGCCTTTATGCTGTTTTTACTTCTCCCTAAAACACTGCAAAATTATCAGCTTTTACAGTTTATCTGTTGATCTTCTATCTTCTGTGAGAGATTTGTGAAGTACGAGATGTACATAGTGCTTTCACTGAAATCTGAGGAACAGACACAGGCTTAGCTAGGGGGCTGATTGGCTTTCTGCTCTTCTCCCTGAGCTCTCCAAGCCTGTAACCAAGTGGCCATTTGGCCATTCTGTTCGGAGCAATTCCTGACTGTTTTTCAGACTTAGCCTAAAGGCGTACCTTTAAATCTTACCAGTGGACATGAAACTAACACTCAGTGGGGCAAACCAAAAACAAATGGGACATGGAAGGAAAAAAATTAGGTGTATAAATGGATGTTTACAGTGTTCTTTTCTAGTTGCATTAGTTCTGAGTTGTAAAAATTCTCTAGATTTCAAAACCAGTCAATTTCTTTCTGCCTCATTTTTCAACTTAATTGATTACACTAGCATTGTAAGTAATTCATGTATAATTTTGTAACAGTGTTGTTCTGCTCTGTATTATCTGTTACTTTTCTTTGTATATAAAGATACTCAGAAAAATGTCAAAACTTGTGAACTCGTTTTTTGTCCCTGAAGGTAAATGAATCATTTTGAATGGAAAGCACTGGGTAATACGTGATTTTGTTTTGCTTGGCTTTAATATGTGATGTGTTAATTGTTTATGTGACTGACTTGTTTAACATTTGGTAATACGGTACCTGAGGGAACTTGCAATAATTACTGGAATTACTGCAGATATTTATCCATTGGTTGGGCTACAAACTAAAATCTGGAACTGCTTGCTCAACTTTAGGTCTTCTATGGGATTGTGCTGATATAACTAACATAAAACAAACCAGGTGTGCCAAAGTGCATTTCCCAGAATAATGAAACAGTTGTAGTTCTCGTGTGTAGGTATTCAACGTGGGTGCTAACTGTTCTTGCACATCTGCATTTTAGGCTCAGCAGCTGTTATCTGCTTGCATAGAAAAAGTAGATGTTTCTAGTACAGAGGGATATGACTTATTCATCACACAACTGAAGGATGGTTTAAAAAATACCTCACATGAAACAGCAGCAAATCATAAAGTTGCAAAGGTGAGAATTTGTTTTCCTACTGTCTAGCATGAATTCCCAACTCTAATTTGCTTGCCTACCATTATCGATGCATACAGAGTGCTTTACTTGGTGTGATGGATTTCTTTTGAAGAGGATGAAATGTATTATGTGTTCCTTAGTTCTTCTGAGGGGAATTTTACTTACTAAGCAGGAAATTAACAGGGTATTAAGCATAACATTTTGAAGATACTAAATTTCCTTGCATTATGTCCGTATTGCTTTTGTGAGTCTGTTCTTATATTACCTAAATTAATTGAAATCATGAAAGAATGCAATGTGTGTATTTGTTTTTGCTTTTGACACCTTTGTGAACTATTTATTGTGTAGATGTTAAAATCTTAAAATATATTTACCTGGATGGTTTTTTTCCCCCTTAACTTAGTGGGCAACGGTTACGTTCCACCTTCCTCATCATGTTTTGAAGTCTGTCGCCAGTGCCATTGTAAATGAACTCAAGAAGATAAATCAAAATATTGCTGCCTTACCTGTAGCATCCTCTGTGATGGATAGGTTATCTTACCTCTTACCCAGCGCACGACCAGAACTTGGTGTGGGACCTGGTCGATCTGTGGACAGGTACGTTAAGGCAAAATAAGTGATGAATTTGACCCCTTAGCTGGATCAGAATAAGCTCCGAAATGACCTTAATTTATTTGCTGAAAGGGGAAAAAAAAAAAAAAAATGAATTAGTCCTGCTCTGTATGTTCTTGCTCTTATACAGCTAATCAACTCTTTAATGCAAAATGCACTGTACCTATTACTAAACAGAGAAACCTTGGCGTACCAAACAGCTGTTACGTTTGGATTCTGACTTCAGTGCCTGTCAGATGAATTCATTTTCTTCTCACTCCCAACATACACGTTCAGAAAGGTGACAATGCAGCCCTAAGTTTAGGTCCCCCAGGTGGTACCATAACATGTTAATATGTTGTGTTCATCCACATTTTATTCTTCATAATATGTAGTTATATTTATGTCTGGACTGTATAGTGCACTTGATTAGTTACTTGAGTTACTGGCTGTATTCAAGCTAGTACTGTAAGCCTTAGGAGTTTGCAATGTTAAAATATTCAGAAACTGCATGGCTTTAAGAGCTGATGTATGCCTCTTTTGTACACAGAGTGCACACATTTGTATACCAAAGTTAGAGCATACACACTATGCTACATCATGAAATCAATTCCTTTTCCTTCATGCAGGAAGGAGTTATGCCCTTGCTTTGTGTTTTAGAGGATAAAGTTTAGAAAGTTGTTACCTTTGAGTGTAAATGCAACTTCTGAACTCTAGTCACCTGCTATGTGTTTGGGATCAGAGAAACTTTACCTCATAGACTGTTGCTTCATCTCTTTCTGATCCAAGTGATAATGTGTAAGTAAGTGAGTAACCTATTATTTTAACCTTCATAAGCTGAGACTAGTTAGAATACTGATAAATCTTCAAAGTCTATAAATGAATGCCTTCTTGAAAGTTTCTATATAAATACTATTTTGCAAGTATATCATTATATGTTATAGTTCAAATAATTTAAAAATATGTATCTGATTGCATCTGTTACCTCCCCTCCCCAAAACTCCAGGTCTACCCATACCCTGCCATATTGTATTGTTGATTAGAGTGCTCTCAGGTCAGTTTATGAAGACGGTATAATGTCAACTTAAGACACCCTTTTGATGGGTGTTGCAAGAACAATTTCCCTTGGTGGGAAATGTTTAATATATCCATTCTCTTGCAAGGCAGCAAAAAGCTCCTGACACTGAGGGGAAGAACCAAGAAGAGAGGCACTTTTCCATCAAGCAGCGCTAGGTCTTCCAGCCATATGTACCTTTCTGTGCCGGATGGCATATTATGGGATGATACTGGAGAACTTTAGTCAAGGAAAACCAATAGATGATAGCTGTTTCTTATGTGCTATTTCAAAGAGATATACACTGAATTTAAACTGGGAAGGTGGGAAAAAATTGTACTTATTTTCCTTGTAGATTTTGCATTTACAAAGGATTTCAGATTTTGTAATATTTGAGAATTACAAACTATTAAATCACAATATGCACTGAGTGACAAATGTTGGGAAGTTTGTACAGCATGTATTCAGTCAAGCTTAAAATATCCCTTTATCCCTTTGGGATATTTTAAAATATGTATTTTCTTATCTGTTCAGTTGATAAATCCAAATTTCTGCAGTAGTCATCATTTAAAAAATAATAATTAAAAAAAAAAAAAGCACATTCTCTAGCAGTTCTATTGGGCTAGATTCTGAATCTTCCTTAAATGCAGAGAAACTCTGGATATTTGTTGCTTTGCTGCAGTTAGATCAAGTAAGTTACACAGGAGCTTATTTTGTTTATTCCACTATTAAGGCCTCTAGGTTGTTGTGTACTGCTTTTGGTCTTTTGCTGAGTCACTTTAGGCACCCAAGTGAGAAAACTTTGTAACTTTTCTGTAACTGTTAATGATAATTTTAAGTGTAAGTTATAAATAACTACCTGTGTTATTTCTAACAGTTGCTAAAGAATTGAAAATATCTCATATTTAGTTTACTTTATTGGTTTTTATTTAGTTATTCTGACTGGCAGTTTTGGATAATGTAGATTTTTTTTGCCTTTATAGGTCTTTGATGTATAGTGAAGCTAACAGAAGGGAGACGTTCACTTCATGGCCTCATGTGGGTTATAGGTGGGCACAGCCAGATCCTATGGCTCAAGCTGGGTTCTATCACCAGGTAAATGGTTTTGTTGTTCTTAGTATTTGTTTCCTAAGTGACTTTTTGGGGAGGAAAAAAATATTTTTTTCCCCTTAATGGATTTCCAAAAAGAATGTAGAAAGCATAATGAAAAAATGTCATTCAGCTCTCTTGCTGTTGTTCCATTTTTTTCCATGCCTTGAGATTTCTTCTTTCTTGTAGAGATTACAGAAAACATTGTTCTAATTTAAGCATATAACACTTATAAGTATCAGATAAATCTGAAGTAAAGAACAACAAAGACGAACTTGGTATTTACACAGCATCTCTTTTTCTTACTTTTTACGGTGCAAGTGAAGTAGAAAAAGCAGTAAGCCTGACAGAGGGTTTTTTTTAACTACATTTTCCCAGTGGGACTTAAAGAAAACTGTATTGTAACAAACAGCAGTCCTAGATCACATTACCAAGTTATTGAGCTTACTGAATAATACAACCTCAACGTTTTACTCCACTACTCTTTCTATTCCCATTGTTCATTTTTTGAGGTTATTTTCACTGTATAATACTTACTTATGGTATGGATTTACACAGTGCATGTTGTTTGACATCCATACTGTCTGCCTTATTATGTCATCTGCAAAACTTGATAGGTGCAAATGGATAATTTTTTTTCTTAAGCGCTCTTGAAAAGAGCATGTTTAGGAGGAAAAATACAAGAAATAAATGTTAGAATTTTATCTGCATGTTCCCAAGTGTATCTTGGTGACTTGAAATGTAGTCATGTAAATGCTAAATTTTAAGAGAACTGTAAATTCTATCCTTTTCCTCTGTCACTTCAGCTGCTAACAACCATCTTTGCAGAGTGATACAGAATGCTTTATATTTCAGCAGATTGAAGGCATAATAGGAAATGTTTTTTCAACTTGTATTTTTACAAGCATACAAATATACAGTTAAAATTTTGAAGCCCAGCAGAATTTTTGAACCTTATGAGTTTTCTCCAAAGAAAAAGATATCTTAATAGTGAAGCTGTTCACTTGAGTTCCCATCTATTTCTGTGTGGCTTTTAATCAATAGCTTGGACAGGTGTTGTTTCTGGATCTTTTCTGTAAAAATGTTGTGTATCAATTTTTTTATGTGAAATATTGCCATTTTATGTAATTTTTGGCCTTTTATACGTTTGCTGTTGTGCTTTGCTATGCCACTAGAAGAAGGAGTGGACTTGATTGCCTGGTTAGTGTTTTGTGTTATATAGCTGTATGAATTTCAAATGTTCCTTCTTATTTTTATAGCCTGCTTCATCAGGAGATGACAGAGCCATGTGCTTTACCTGTAGTGTGTGTTTGGTGTGCTGGGAGCCTACAGATGAACCTTGGTAAGTTTAATAATATTTGAAGTAGACTTAGGTTTGTGCTGAAGATATTAGAAATCTTGGAGGACAAAGGTATGCATATGTCGATAGGATTTCTGATGAGTTCAGGAAGTTACACTGATGAGAATGGATTTCCAGAATGATTCCATGGGATTAATCAAAAAATATTTTATTGTACTATGTCAAACTTCTGTATGATACTGAAACTGAGAAATTGCAATTGGTTTTCTTAATTCTGATTTGCTATTTCATTTCAAATTCTTCTGTGACAAAGATGGCAACCAGCATTTCTTTGTGTGGTTCTAAATCCAGTCTTCTATATGATTGTGAAAAGAACCGAGTTCTTAAACTGCAGTGACTGTGCACTGTGTATTTGCCTTTTACGTAAAGTTGCAAGCTCCACTACTAGTTTCCTGCATCAGCTAAAGTTGTGCACAGTGACAGAAATGCAGGACCTTATATTGATTTAAAAAGGGTCCTTAATGTAATTTTTGTCATGGCTATTTGATAGTTAATAATCATTATTTCAATGCATCAGATTCCTGACTTGCTGGAAACTCCTTTTTAACATGGTGTTTCACAGTCACCGTATCCTTTTCCTTGTTAATTTCCAGACATTTTATAGTAGTGTAATTAATTGCGCTTTGTCAACTTTCTGCTTCCTTATGTATCAAAGTTAGAAGTTTGTTGTTTTTTCTATGCTTCTAGGTCAGTGTGTCATTCAGGGCTGATTTCAACTTTTTTTTTTGGGGGGGGGGGTATAGAAATAAAAATCAGACATGGCAGCTTCTTATTAAGGCTACTTATAATAATATCTCATCATATTGGAATTCTAATGTATGCTTTTTTTTTTCTTCATGGTAATGTGATGAGTCAGACTGTGAAAAGTCTGTAGAACTTTTTTTTTTTTAATGTAAGATTTTTAGGACTAATTATGGGACAGATTCTTCCATTTGAATTTGACTACCCATTAAATGATCAGAGGCTTTGATACACTTTGCTTTTAAGAAATAGCAGGAAAAAATGTTTTAGTAAATTTCTTATGTGTTTGACTACAATACGGTTTAAATGTTTCAGTTAACAGGGTTTCAACGGCTGAGTTTGTATATGATGTGTATGTTTTTGAGAGTAAGAAATCCATTTTGATATGTTTGTTTTTAATATGAAAAGGTCTGAACATGAGAGACATTCCCCAAACTGCCCGTTTGTCAAGGGTGAGCACACTCAGAATGTACCTCTTTCAGTCACACTGGCCACAAGTCCAGCACAATTTCCCTGCACAGATGGCACTGACAGAATAGCCTGCTTTGGGTCTGGAAGTTGCCCTCATTTTCTAGCTGCTGCAACAAAGCGAGGAAAGATCTGCATATGGGATGTTTCCAAACTTATGAAGGTATACATTATAACCAATTTTTATTAACTAGTTACTTCTGATTAAGCATGTCTCGATACAAATCAAAGATCTCTTCTGCTTTTTGTTGTTGTTTCTCAGGTCCACTTAAAATTTGAGATCAATGCATATGATCCAGCTATTGTGCAGCAACTTATGTTATCAGGAGAACAGAGCTCAGGGGTTGACTCAAGGAGACCAACACTAGCATGGCTAGAAGATTCATCTAGCTGCTCAGATATACCAAAATTAGAAGGAGACAGGTATGCCACTCTAAAAAATTAGCAATGAGAAATTCTGCTTTGTAAATGGTAAATGATGTTAAGTCATGTTTTGTGAAATGTAAGATCTTTTTTTTTCATGAAGTTTTTTTTTTAATTTAATTTATTTTTTTAATTAATTTAATGTGTCTGTACACAATTCAACACTTGAAAAAAAAAATCCATCTTTAAAGCTAGTTCCAATTTAGTCTCACTGTTTCAGTTTTTTAATCTCCACTAATAGAGATACCAAATCTTACTGCTGCTCTACGCTGATGTTCCAGAGACAGAAAAGAGCAAGGAATACAAGTTTGGGAACAGCTTTTCACTTTAATTTTGGATTATGTATTTCAGGTTTTGAAAGCAAAGGGTACTTGCAGGCTTTTAGAATATTTTTTGCTCTGATTACTTCTCCTTAATTTCTGGTTGTGTCATTCTGAAAATAAAATATGTGGATGTGGTAGGAATTGCTTTCATTTGTACTTTTAGCGCATGCATACAGACTCTAAATGGTGAGATAGTCCTGTCACAAGCTTTTAAGCAAGTTACAGGGTATGTTGACACTTAGCGCTGTATGAGAATAAGCAAAATTCTTTTATTTATGGTTCTTACAGTATGATACTGTAAACTCCTTTCTCGTATTATTAAAATTCAGAGAAAAGAGTGAATCATTATGGGAAATCTCAGGACAAAAGGTGTGGGGGGGTTCTTCTTAATGTTTCTTCTTAAAAATCTGCATCCCAGAAAGTAACAGTGCTGCTGCACATAGAGGAGTATAAATCTTTTAAGTTTGGTGTGATTCCTACAGTACTGCAGAGCTTGCTGTTTTAAAGAGTCTATGTAGAAATGTGGGCAGCATTAGAGGATGGGACGTAGCAGCCAATCATTGCTAAGAGCTGCTGAAACTTAGGCTCTTACTGTAGCTTTAGGGTTGTAAACTCCTCGCGAGTTAAAGAATTATGCCATTTTTAAGAAGTGGTTAATGGATAGTACAATGGTGCTGCTCAGGGCTAATCATCTTCCACTCTGCTAAATCTATATGAAGTTTGCTGTCACTTGCCCACCCAAGGGGAAACTGGATGATAAGGTATTGAATCATTGGTGTCTTCAAGTGAAGGTCGATCAGATTTGAATTTAAAAAGATGTTTTTTCTTCTTGGGCCTGAGGAGAAAGCACCTGATTTGTTGGAATGTGGGAATTGGACTGGTACTGTGAGTTATTATACCTGAAGGTGCAAAGGCGCTGCTGTTCTTTCTGTATGGAAAGGTCTCATAATAGCAAATCATTTTCTATTAGGAAAGCCAGATGGGTTAAAGCTTCATATATTCTTAGAACTACTGAACAGCATATTTCTCTTCAAGAGGGATCTTGACCAGAAACTGCTTTTATGAAAACATGACTCAGCTGGTAGTATTTTTTTAAGGCAACATGATGTTCATATGTTGTTTCTTTAAGGAAGGGGCTGTGAGGGACTCAAAATTTAAGTATTTTGAACCATGGAATGAGTGCTTATAGAATGGCTGTTGGTAGCTGCTGTGGTGTGAGAGAAAGTCAGTCCATGTGAGTGGAACAGGACTACCCTAGCTTCTGGGCTAGGTACAAAATCACTTGGTAGAACTGGAAACTAGTCTGGCAGCTCCACCTTTCAGATACTATTTTGAGGAACTTTGAAGAAGGTGTCGCTGTTTTTTCTAAGTGTTGAATGTTTGCTTTTGTGGTTTGTCTGAAAGATTTCTGAGAACTGGCTTTCATTTTCATTCAATTTATGTCTTAATTACAGGGAATGCAATAGTAGAATGAGGCAAATTGGAAGCCGGTCTAGTCTACATCATGATGAAAAAAATCATGATGTTAGCATCTGACATTCATCAATGGATATACAATGCTGACTAAAAGAAATGCAGGATAATAACCAACATTTGATTCTTTTTACTTTTTTTTTTTTTAATTTATTGAAAAATAGGAATGCAGCGACAGTGTACATGGTGTCATTCATACATTTTTTTTCAGTGATGACCTACTGGAAGATTCGGACAGTGAAGAGCATTCCAGATCAGAATCTGTGACAGGTAGGTTATATTTGCTTTGTATAGTAGTTTAGAGGTCAGAAAGAAAATTGTTTTTCTCAGGCTCTTAAGAAATCCCTGTCAAAAGCAAAGGATATGTGTTCATAGTATTTGTGAGGGGATGGGGGGGAAGGAAGAAAAAAAATGACTTGGAAAGCAGTGCCAATAGTTAAGTCGTCATTTGTGTGGTGGGGAGAGAGAGAAGAAAACACTTTGGTTAATAAATGTCTTATTTGACAACAAGCATTGCTTATCTTGCTGTCAATAAAACACACAAACCAAGTTAAAGGAACTTACTTAGAACAGGAACAAATTAGAGCTGCACAAACCCTTTAAATTGAGAGGACTGCTAGAGAGAGTTCCTGTATCTTGATTGTTTCTCTGTATGTATGGTCTTTGATAGAAATTTACTTTTTTTTCTCATCCTGAACAAAGCTTTCAAATGGAAGCAGTACAATGCTATATATGGTGTTTGCATTATTTTCTTAGAGGTCTAATCAGAAATTTTGATGAGTGGGAGGATTGCATGCTTGCTTTTCATAGTTCGTTTACACTGCTTAATCAAGAGCAACAGGGAAGGAAATAAAGAACACGTGCTTGTGTGTACACACACAAGGGAAAAAAAGACGTTTTTTTCAACGCAAGTATTTATGAAGATGATGCTTTATCATTTATGCTTCAGTCTCATCTGGATTTTTCCTTTGTAACCAATTAAACTTTTGCATTACTTAATTGAACTCTTCTGGTTCATTGTTATTCTTGCAGTGCTGTTTAATTCCATCATGCCCATCTGAACAGTGTTGTGTTTTATAGTAGCTTAGAGAGCTCTTCATATTGTCTGTTATGTGGTGGTAACTCAAGTTTTAGAGTAAAGTTAAGTGTATTTCAGCTGAGAGTGGAGAACAAATCTGCTGAGTTGCAGATTGTAGATGGTTCTGAGCAGTCCAGGAAGAGGGGTGGTACAGGGTGGAACATGAAATTAATCAATTGGATTAGTTGGGTTTTAGTATGGTGGTCTACTCTGACTAAAACAAATGTTAAAAAGATCTTACTATTTACTAGGAGAGCTATTGTCCTCTTTTCTTTACTTTCACACTTGTTGATAAAATCAGGACAACCATTAGCCTATGTGGAAGGAATGTTTCTAGGCCTTTTCTATTGTTTCATGACTAACGAGTCTTGAACTTACAGAATATTGCAACATACTGAAACTGTAGAGCAGTAACTTTTCCTTAATTATGAGAATAAGACCATAACATATGTAATGTGTTTCCTTTTTATTTTTAAATGTATATTACATTAAAAATTTCTATTTAAAGGTCATACATCACAAAAAGAAACTATGGAAGTCAGCCTTGATATAACAGCTCTCAGCATTCTTCAGCAACCTGAGAAACTTCAGTGGGAAATTGTTGCAAATGTTCTGGAAGACACGGTTAAGGATCTAGAAGAACTTGGTGCGAATCCCTGTTTGGCCAACTGTAAGAGTGAAAAGATGAAGGAGAAACATCTGGAACAACACAACATTCCCTTTCCTTGTTTATTAGCTGGAGGTCTCTTAACATACAAATCACCCGCTACCTCTCCTGTTAGCAGTAACTCTCAGCGGTCACTGGATGGCTTAAGTAGGACTCGAGGTGAGAGTGTCTCGGAACAGGGATCAACTGACAATGAATCCTGCACTAATTCAGAACTGAATTCCCCTCTGGTAAGGAGGACTTTACCTGTATTGCTGCTATACAGCATTAAGGAGTCTGATGAAAAAGCAGGAAAACTTTTTTCACAGATGAACAATATTATGAGTAAAAGTATGCATGATGATGGTTTCACAGTTCCACAGATCATTGAAATGGAGCTGGACAGTCAGGAACAGTTGCTGTTACAGGATCCCCCTGTGACTTACATTCAGCAGTTTGCAGATGCTGCAGCCAACCTAACTTCTCCGGACTCGGACAAGTGGAGCTCTATGGTTCCCAAGCCTGGGACTTTGGTTCAGTGCCTGCGTCTGCCAAAGTTTGCAGAGGAGGAGAACCTGTGTGTAGATTCAATCACTCCTTGTGCAGATGGAGTTCATTTGTTAGTAGGACTGCGGACTTGTCCTGTCGAATCTCTGAGTGCAATAAATCAAGTAGAGGCCTTGAATAATTTAAATAAATTAAACTCGGCACTATGTAATAGAAGGAAGGGTGAAATAGAATCAAGTCTTGCTGTAGTGAATGGCACAAGTATTGATGTAATCCAACATGAGTCACCAGCAGATGTACCAACAACTCCTTTAATAATTCAGCCTGAACAGAGAAGTGTTAGCGGTGGATACCTAGTGCTTTATAAAATGAATTATGCCACTAGAATAGTTACTCTAGAGGAGGAACCAGTAAAAATCCAGCATATCAAAGACCCCCAAGACACAATTACCTCAATGATTTTGCTCCCACCAGATATATTGGATAATCGAGAGGATGACTGTGAGGAGCCTGTAGAGGAAATGCAATTAGCTTCTAAAAATGGCAGTGGGAGAGAGAGAAGATCTGAGATTTCCACTCTTGGGCACCTGGTAATAACTACTCAGGGAGGATATGTAAAAATACTAGATCTTTCAAACTTCGAAATTCTGGCCAAAGTGGAGCCACCTAAAAAAGAGGGCACTGAGGAACCAGATATGTTTGTCTCTGTGATATACTGTTCGGGCACAGACAGATTATGTGCATGCACCAAAGGTAAGACTCTTTTTAAAATGTTTTTTAATGCTTTATATTGCTGTATTTGGATTGTATTACAGAATATTAGCCCAATATGTTGGGCTATAACTTTCAAGATAGTAACAGGCAAATGCCATTGAATTTCCCTGCAGTTTACTTCTGTTCTAGAGAGCATGGACTCCATTCCTCCTCTTAAATGTGGATTTTCATGTCTAAAATGGGGATTAATCTTGGGTATGTCCAGTGTATTGGCTAAAGTTGTTGTAGCATCACAGATCTGCTTAAATCCAAAACAACAGGATTTCTTTTTATGTAATTATTTCTGTGCTGGAAATAGGTGTTTTAGAAAAATGTCTTCTGTATGTATTGGAGATATTCAAGAAAGCAGAGAAGGTGATGCTTTTGTACCTTAATCCAGTCATAAGTTATTAAGATTGTGCCTTCTTTCAGATGGGGCTGCTGGTTCTGCTTAGGCCTTTTTGCAATTGAGATTACTCTGTCTTGACTCTGAGAGCCAGGACCATGTATGCGGGATTGTTAAATCCTTTTTAAGAAACACAGTACATTTTTGGGGATAAAGGGCAGGTGGGAGAGGAGCCTAACTGAAGTCCAGCCAACTGCTGCTTCACAGGAGAAGAGCTGAACCTGCCTCTGCCACCCGGAATTCCTCCATACACCAAAGTCCCATCAAGCTCTCCTGCACTCGAATGCAGCTACAGTGGAAACATTTTAAGTGCTAAGCTGATGGGATGGTTCACAGATCAGAGGAACTCCCACCATGTTGAACTTTATCTCCTCTAGAATTTCAGTTGTCACATTTACACCTTTCTTGGTTTCATCATGTTTATTATGTAGTCTTCAGATGAGTGGCTATTAAATCAGGCCTACTTGTTTTTTCTAACTGGTAGTCTAACTTATTGTAAACATTTTGTCTGCTAAGGACCCTGTGTTTATCACATACCTACTGTGAGTTTTGGTGGTGGAAATTTTATATTTATTTTAATATGATTGAAAGCATCAAGTGTTAGCAATTAGTATTGATATTTGCAGATTGCCAGTGGAAACATTTGGTTTTATTACATTGTCCTCTTTTGGTAGAAACAGCTATTGACCCATTTGAGCCTTATTTAATAATGCACGTTTTTTCCTACTTAGAATGGAACTCTACCCCAAAGATTAATTGCTTTTGAAAAACTATACATATCATATAGATGTTTCACATTCATATATATATAAAAAACATTTTATATATATATATATATATATATATATATGTACATGTGTCATGTTTTTACCCCTACTGGGCAAACAACAAATCCCATTTAAAAACAACCTTGCTAAGCATTTTCCCACAGGATTGTACTGCTGTTTGTTTCATTCTCACATGAAATCTGTTCTGTCTGTCTTGTGTTTAAGGTTAATGACAAAAGTAAAGGACTTAGTGTTTCTGTACATGCTATTTTCCCATCCATTGTTAGCATGTATGGTAATGATGTTCTTGTTGCGTTTGGTATTACCTAAACCTGTTTTGAGACCTTGAGTGTAAGACACAGGTCTGTTGATCTGGGAACACTTATTCTGTGTGCGTAGGAGTATTTATCTCTTCTGCCTTTATAATCACCACTTCTGTTACTGACTGGAGAATAGTTCGTCTTACTCATAATAGACAAGCACATCATTCTGCTTTTTCAGTAAAAACCTCTTTATTTTTTTCTGAGAGTGCTATAGTGTCCATTTAATAATTTAAAAATACCTTTGCCTGCAAGTTCTTTTGTTCTTGCTGCCTTTAAGATGACTGGGTGTTTCTTTTTGTTCTGTGGTCCTGTAAACCACAGGGATTCATTCCTCTGCCATCAAGTTTCCCCTTTTGAATATAGTACTTCAATAACTCTTCAATTTTTTTATTCATAAATTATTCTTGCCTTCGATTTACACCCACCATGCCTTTACTTAGAACATATTTTTTTTTTGTTCTGCAGCCATTTTAAAATTAATTTCAAAAGTAATTATTTTGGTTGTTTAAATGTTTTAGACGCTTTCAGTTTTTATATATATATACATATATATATATATATATTTAACATTTTGGTCACTTCTTTCATAGTTTTTCTCACTTTTGAGAAATTAAGTGCAAAGTCATCGCAAATGTTTAGGGACCAATATTCATTGGAAGTCTGGATTTTGGGGGTCTGGTACAATATACATCTGAAACCGTTGAGTCCTAGTATTTTATGCTGAAATTCTGAGCTTTTTAAAGAATGATTTGATCTTAAATGTTTATAAGTAACTGTACTACATAAAACTCAGAAATACTAAAAGAAAAAGCAAGCCAAAAAGCTCAAATACCTAACTTTTTCCATTCTATATCTCGGTGTATATTTGAACAGCAATGTAAGGAATAGATTTCCTTTAACTTCTGTTCAGTCATAACCATCCTTTAATCCTGCTACTGTAAGCGGGTAAAATTGCTTGCTTATCTGCCAGATGGCCAAAAAGGTTTATCATTATTTTATCTTAAACGCAGTTTTTTCTTAGGCTTCTTCCAAAATCCCTCCACAGTCTTTGCTCTTCTGTCTTAACTGCCATGTAGGGGATGTGCTGCAGTTAGACCGCGTTAAGGAAGACAGGTGTTGAAAGGAGAATTGGTGTATTCACTGGTGTATTGAATGTTAATCCTTGCAAGTAGTTCGCAGTGCAGTGACGCAGGTGAAAATGTTAAGTAAATGGTTTTAAACAAACATGCACTGGGGTGCTTGGAGGTCATGGGAAAAGTGTTCAAGAATATGGGCTAAGCAACATAATCTTTACTATTTACTTGCTCAGGTGGTGGGAATAGGTACTTGAACATCTCCAAGTTCTGGATGTAGAATAGCCAACTCTCTCCCTTTGCAGCTTGTTGTCCTTGGTAGATCATATAATTTTCTCTGTAGCTGCCCTTAAGGTATAACTGGAAAAAATACATTTGTGTGAATGGGTGTTTCAGGCTTTGAGTGTTTTTATGTAAAGATGTTTTCAACATGCATTTGACATCAGTCATCTTTGTGGGCTGGGAATAATTATACTTATCCCACTTAAAAATATTGCATCTTCGTGTCGGCCTCAGGTGCTTCTCTGTGAAGGAGTGTCTGTAGTTGACCTCTGGGGTGAGGTGTTGAAGTATATTCTTGGTTCCAGTTCTGTCAAACAAAGAGTAGACTTTAATCTCTCTGTATTTTGCTTTCTTCTCTTACCCTTGGCCAAGGTAAACTACGGTTAATATCCCTCTTAGCAGTGCTTTGTTATCACATGGAGCTTTTAAACATTTTTGTATTGTGTCATTACTATGAAACTTAGCTTAAATTTGGTAGCATCCAAAATATTCGTTATTATTAAACTATGTAGTAGGCTGACAGCAGTGGAGTGGCCTTCTAGTGGTACTTGAACTCCATTATCTGGTGTTTAAGAGGACCAGATATAATTCTCTTTGGATGAGTAAACCTCAAGGGCTACAGTTATCACCGCACTCTTTAAGTCTGCTTTTATCTAATTGTATTTCTTTTAATTATTACAGACCTACCAAA
This sequence comes from Heteronetta atricapilla, assembly GCA_011075105.1. Lineage (NCBI taxonomy): Eukaryota > Metazoa > Chordata > Aves > Anseriformes > Anatidae > Heteronetta > Heteronetta atricapilla. The sequence goes on from CM021733.1 coordinate 24,034,970, forward strand.
TATTGCTTAAGTAGACAGTCCACAGCATAGATTCTGCTGTTTTCTTTTCTTGGGTTGGTTTGGGTTGTTTCCTTAGTCTTTCACTGCTACTGATGTTAGGAACTTCAACATCTGAAGCTTTTGGAAGAAATACTATCAAGCAGGAAAGTGAGGTGGCATTGCAAATAAATCAAAAGGTATCAGAAGTAGAAACGTTCAGGGTGTTGCTGTGATAAATAAAGCAATTTTCACCCAGACTGTATGATTAAGGAGGTGCTAAAATCTGTATGGTGGCTTTTGAGTGCTTGGGTAGTTCAAGTCAGTGAAGTATTCTTGGATTGTGCTCACCTGAAGTTTGTAATTCAATTCTTTCACAAATCTAATTTTCAAATACTATAGTGAGTGAAGTTTTGCAGTAAATCATTTCCATATTGATTCCTCCTGAAAGTGTTAGTACTTGGTTTTGCATTACATCTGGCAAAAGTCTCAACAGAAGGTTGATTTGATTGTTTTAAAAAATGGTTCTTCAGTAGTTCCCTAAATTTAGTTTTATTTTCAGCTTAATTATTAATATAGTTGGGGAAAAAGCAGTGGGAAGAAAAAAGTAGTTTTTCTACTTTTTTCATCATAAGAAGGAAGAACTTTACTGCTTTTTTATTCTAGCAATCCTCTTCTCTACCTATGTTGCTTCAAAGTCTACAGATAAAAATTCCCAGCTCCACTTGCATGCAAAAAAGCTGGTCATGCAAAAGCATGACCAGCTTCCTGCACGTCACGTTTTCTAGAGCATGTTGGATCAGTTCTGCTGTCTTTTTCTAAATTACTCAGAATTGGAAACTGTAAAAGAAGACCACAAACATTGTATGTAATCCATCCTGCACATTGATTCTGTAGCAGTGTTTTACATGTTCATCTATAAGCACTTTTTTCTTTAGATGTCCATTTTGCCATGTTTTGGGGCGTTCTTTTTGTGTACCTAATTTTGTCAAGTTCTTGCCTGCGGTGCTGCATTGTAACAGGAGTTTTTGTCATTTTCCTTGGTTGAGAAAGTAGTGATTTTTTTAGACTGAAGTTTGGTCTTGTCAAAAATGAGTTGTATATGTTGATATTTTTTGTAGCAAGCTGGACAGAACTGGATGGCACTTCCACACATTTCAGAACAAATGCCACCAAATCTTGTGCCAATCAGCTATAACAAATTCCTTGCTCTTGAGCTGTATGTAGTGTATTTATCACTCTCTGTAGCTTTTTTTCTGTTTTTGTTTTTGTGTTTTATTTATCTCTGTCACTAGGCTTTGTCAGCCTTGTACATTAGCATATCTGAAGTTGAGGAATCAGTCAAGTGTTTTCAATTTTCTGCCTTCATAGGCGATGGGATCTAATGGGGATGGGAGGGGCTGAGGTTTTTTTGCCAGGATTATTGTTAGAAATGATCCTAAGGAGATCATCTTAAGGTCAGGATCAATTACACTTACCCTTTCAGAAGGAGATCAACCTGTTTTTGTATTTCTTCCACATTGGAGAGGTAGCAGCCTGTTCACAGAATTTCTGCTAATGCACATTGTCTGTGATGATTTATTTTTTTCTGGTCTCTAGTCTGTATTATCTGTGCTGATCAGAGTCAGTTGTGCTGTCCTTATTTGACATGGCAAAAATCCCTACAAAAAAAGGGAGTGGGGACCTCCAGCCATTTGTTTTCATCAACTGAATACCTCCAGTTGTTTTAAACTTCCCTCAGGGGCTTTGAAAGAAAAAAAAAAAGTATTGCTCTCCCTTCCCAAAAGATCTCAGGTCCACAGGCTTCTTGACCCAAAACCAGACACAGTAATCCTACAGATGTCTTCAAAGGAATGTTTATTTTCTATTTAATAACTCTGCACTCTGTACATACCGTGTGTGCATGTACACACTAGGATGTTTGCACTTTGGAGCAGGAAACTGAATTGGGTTTATCATATGACTCACAAGAGCCTCTTCTACAGAACTGCTGGCTAGCTGATTTTTCTTATTCCCATAATGCATTTAATTATTTCTTACCCACCATGGTAACTTTCACTTGTCTCTATTCAATTGCATCCTATTTTTTTCATGACCCAGGGTGGAATTTTACAGCTGAAATGTCCAAGAATAGGGAAAACTCTGTTAGAGTGAGGCTTTTGGGAAGCTTTCTTGGGGAAATTTTCCAGGTGGTCCCAACTGGTATGTTGGAACTAACCCTTCCTCTGCAGCCCAGTGGTGAGACAAGGAAGTCTGAAGTTGTTTAGTGGCTAGTTGCCTGTGATACGGCTTAGTGTTTATCATGCCTCTATCTATTTGGGTATTGTTTGATTGTGTGCTTGTGATGTGATAGCCATTGACATCTGTGTCATTGTTCCAAGTTCCTGCCAGGGTGCAGGACACCTTCAGCATATCAAACACTTCGCCAAATTGGCTTTGACTGCAGTGGCCTCATCTCCGACATGTCCTCTAACTTGTGCCAATGCTGCCTTCCTGGAACTGATGGCTGGAAGGAAGCTTGGGATCCATTTGGATGGATTTATAATTCTTGTGTTCCATTTGTATAACTAACCCACCAGGTTCTTGAGTCTGAGCAAGTCACAGATTTTAAATACAGTTTGGAATTAAATTACTCATGTTTTGAATGTGTTGCCTATTTTCAGGAAATATAGTGATACTTTTTTTCTAATTATTCTCCTTTATGATTACTGAGAAGGTCAGTGTGAGCTGTCGTGTCTTCTTGCTAGTGCAACAGAAGCATTTGTCATCTCTGTCCAAAAGTGATAGAAGCATTGAAGTCTTCAGGTGAACTACTAATTACGATGTTTGCTACTAAAATTAGAAAGTACCAGATGAGCGAGTCCCTTTCAGTCTGGTACTACACACCAAGAGCCAGTAAGAACTCAAATAAACAAGGAAGTAAATAAATAAATAAAGCAAGGATGACAAATCAGCATTGACTCTTGTACAGATTTTTTCCTGGCACTTGGCTGTAGGAGCTATGGTAACTCTACAACAAATAAGCGTGCATCACCAGAAGGTCATCTTCAGATGTTCTGTGAGAACAACTGCCTCTTTTGTGACAAAGAAGCAAAGCCACCTGCGGGGTTTTGGAAAGCTTGCAAAGGCACTGATTAATTTATAGGCTAATACTGTATTGCTGATGTTCATGATAAAATTTTTTTACAGAAGCTTTTTAAAAACAACAAATAAGTGAGATATTTCAAGTTTAGCACAGTTTTTCCTGGAAGTGGTGGAGTCTTTTAGGAATGCAGGGACTTGTTCTTCCTCTTGTTGTACGGATAAAAGCGTAAGGCAGTTTTTTGCTGCTGTTAATTAGCAGTACTTGCTATTATTAGCAATTTATTGGCAGTTCATTAGCTAATGATCAATTCCAGAGTGATCAATTCAAAATGATGTTTGGGTAAAGCAAAACAAACCCAACCATCTACAGAATAAGGGAGGCCTTGGCATAACATTCCCTTAGATAAATCTGAACTTCCCTAAGCTCTTCAGCCTTTCTCTTGCACTGAGCCGTACAACTGGCAGAAAGTCAGGTCAGTCTGAACTTCCATTTCACTTGGCTGTGCTTATTTCCAGGACAGGAGATTCTCAGGTTTTGATCACTGAGATGATTCCAGTCATTGATCTTTGAGCAGTAAACAGAATGGGAAAGAACTGAGGTTTGGCTGATCACCAAATGAAGCTGAGTTTCCTAACATGTCCCTAATTCTCATTGTTTAAGAAAATTGCTATTTGATTGTGAGCTGTATAATCTTAATTGCTGTAATTGTAAGCTATATAATCTTAAGGAAGTTCACTCTAAGCATTATTTACTAGAACTATTCTTCTTTTTCTCCACTCTTGGCATCTACTGCTGACATACTCTTCTGCATCGGGGTGGGTGTGTGGAGGGCAGAAGAGGCAGTGTGGGCTTCTTATGGGATTCAGTAAGAAAGGCCCAACCACAAATGGCTTAGTGGCTTAATAAAATAGCTGTTTTAAAGAGATAAAATGAAAAAGAAAAATATGGATAGTAAATCTTAGGTCCCTTCAGACACTGGGAACCCTATTTTCTTGCAGTATCACTCTGACCTCAGATGGATTTTCCCACAGCATGCAGTGCCAATTCTGGCTATTGGGAGGTTCCTCCTTTTTGATGATTCAAGCTCTAATATTCATCTTTTTATTCTGTCTTGTTAAAACAGCTACGTTACTAAGGCATTCTTAATGGGCCTTTCTAACTGAGATCCAGTAAAACCTTGCACCATCTCTCTCTGTGTTTTTGTCTCTGTGTTTCACTTCCTCCTGCTCGCCCAGTGCAAAACATGTACCTTCTGATTATGCTTTTATTTTGGATTTTTATTGCCTATGTTATCTCAAGTTTGTTTGTTTGTTTCAGTTTACCTGGACAGTTTGCCTAGCAGGGTTTTTCATAACAAGTCAGGTGCTGAAGGGCATTCTGCTATCAATTTTCACAAAGAAACATAGAAGGCCTTCCAGGATTTTTTTCTCTATATACATCCCAGTAATTAGGATTTCTGTGACTACTGAAACTGTTAAAAACATTCTTCCCTGACCTCACGTAAAATTGAACATTTTTTCTCAGTGATTTCTGTTTACCACCGGTGATATGCCCGGATGAATTCTGTCATTTATAATGGGCAACTTCTCTGAATGATTTCAGGATTCCACCAAAACATTTTGTCCACTGAATATTTTGGAATTGCCATTCTGACTGTTGTACTCACCAGTGGTGTTATTCCAAGTCTGACAAAATGATATAAAGAGCCCTTTAGTTAGGAGAGTTCAGTGGGAAAATGACTTGACCAGTTCTCAGATATCGAACCTGGAAAGGAAATTTATGCAATGTGTACAAACAAAGTAGTGAAGGCCTCGGTTGACGTGATGGAACATTTTCTGATTAACTCATGATTTGGGTTATGGAAAGTATCGCAATCGTTATGATCGGGGTTTCTACTGGGCCTTGTTTAGCTAATTGCCTTTTATCCCCCGTCCCCTAATATTTTCTTTCCTTTTATTACATTTACAACTGAAGTTAGTATTTTTGTAGTTCACCTGAAAAATGTTGTAGTAATAAAGCAGAATGAGTTTTCATGTATAATAATACCAGTTCCAAGTCCTATATAATTGGTCATAATTGTGTAGCACTTTGTCTGGAAGCTTGTCTTACGAATCAAGATTAACTGTATGCCTGTCTAAGTTTGCTTCTTTCATTGTCTGATGATTTTAGGTGGAGAACTTCATTTCCTTCAGATTGGAGGAACCTGTGATGACATAGATGAAGCTGATATACTGGTAGATGGATCCCTTTCCAAAAGTGTAGAACAGTCTTCAGAAGGCGCCAAGCCCTTATCTAACCCTTCTAGTCCAGGCATTACAGGTAAATTGTACATGTTTAAACATACCTAATTATAATGTTTTTATTATTCTTGGAAGTTGTGTGGTAAAATGATTGTAAGTTAATTAATAACATGTTGTTTTATATTTTTTTAATCATCCTGTGGTTGAGTACTATAATTTTTATGTATATTTGTCACTGCTGATGTACAAGTGTAACATTTTAGCACTCCCTGATTTTCAACAAAAACTTTTGTGTAACTGATTGTTTTTTCCAATCACTTCATGTTATCATAAGTAGGGTAAACACGGAAAAAAACAGGTAATTGTGCAGACACTGAACTTTCCTCACAATATAAATAGGCTTGAACTGCTTATTTGGAACAAAAATAATGTTTATCATCTGAAGTTGTCTTTGTTTCATGCAGAAGCTGTATAGCTCTACTTAAGAAAACTGCAAAGTTTATTTGATAAGACTTGTTGCACACAATGAAGTTAATGGTGTCTATACTTGAAGTAGTGCAGTTGCTGTTGTGAAGTAAACTTAAGATATTAACTCCTGGATTTCTGTTTCTCATAGTTGATTTAGGTTGAGCCTTGCTCAAATTATGCTGTCATTTACATACCAGTAATTCCATCTTTAGCTTAAACATGATATTTAGGTCTTTACTGCAGTTCTTGTACACCAGTTCTGCCATCTGCTTTCCTTTGTAGTATCCTGGCCCACTTGGATAAAACAGGTGTTTTGGTGAGAGGTAATATTTCTTTAGGTAGTCAGGTAAAAAGGGAGAAAAAGGGAGGGTATACTCCTGCTTGTAGGTGAAAACAGTGAGTGTGCAGATTATGTGAGCTCCTGTGAGGCCCTCACTTCTTTTCTCAGTCCACATGAAGTATACTTTGTTGTAAATAATTTGGCACTAAGACTTAACAAATTTAATTTTGCTGGTTAAGCAAGAGGAAGATCTGAGTCATGTTGAGGTTTTAGAATTATCTTTCTTAGACTAACTTTTTGATGTTGGTGGTGGTGGCTTGGGGGAATTGTTGATGCGAGAACTGTAAAACTACTATGTTTTTATTTTGTTTTAACCTGCAGCTGTAGTTGATAGAGACACATTATTTTAGTCGAGTTGGGATTTGGAGGTTTTGGTCATATTTGTTGGGACAAAAGTAGGGCTATGCGGGGAACCGATGACTTTAAAAAAATAAAAATCTGTAAAGTATGAAGACAAAGCAATGGTAGAATGTAATTTATTCTTGCAGCCATGACTGTCAGAGAAATTATGTCTATTTTTTGTGTGGGTGATGTTGAAGTGTCTACTGCAGGTGCAGAGGACAAAGAAGCTGGGAGGGACTGAGTGGCAATACAGGGATGGTTCTGGATAATAAATGGCATCTTCGCTGTCACCAGCTGACTTTCTGTCTCCCCAAAATCCTGCTTGCATCCAGCCTTGTGATGCATTGTTTGTACTCTGTTTGTAAGATCCCCGATTTTACTTAGCAGGAGGGAAGGAAAAGTTGGCTTTTGGTATAAGATTATCTGGAAGCAGCACTACAGCAGTTGCTGTCTTCTGCTCTGCATTAGGACTGAATTTCCTGTGCTGCTCCTCTCTTTCTGCAGAGGAGCTGTTCCTGAAGTTTGAAAATGCTAAGTAATAAGCTGCTATACATACGTGAGGGAAAGAAGGCTGTGGCTTTCGTCTGCATCTTTCTTCTTCTGGTAATGGCAAATAAAGCAGTAAAATCTTCATAGAGAATGTGAATATTCAGGACATAAATCTGCTTCATTAGATGCGTTCCCTCTATAATAACTTATCATCAGATTTAAGTGACTTCCACTCCAAGGGTAACTTTGACTAACCTGATGAATCAAAGTGATGATAATTACCATTTAAATTCTGCCAGCAATGTGATGGCATTTTTTTTTCTTTAATTCTCTTTCTCTTCTCCATTCAGCCTTCAGTATAGACTGTGCTTGAATATGGCTGCAACAGCTTTACTTATGCATGGACTTCTAAATAGTTATGTATTTAAATTGTCCACAAGTTGCAGGTCTTCTTGAAGCACTAATACAGTTCAGGGAGTGCAGTGTTGCTTGATCTTGGTCTGTACTTGTTCCCAGTGAGATGCTGGAAACAGCAGTGGTCAGACAGATGGAGTACTGTTCTGCTGTGGTCTCAGGCTGAGCTCCCAGAAGCTGTGAGAGAAGCTTAACCATCATTGGAAGCCAGCCCCCAAATGAGGGGCTAGGCAGGAGGTTGAACCTAAAAGATTGCAGAGCTCTTGGTCTGAGCTACCTGGGTTAAGAATACTTGGGCCCATAATACTGGAGTATTAATGTGTGTGAGAGTGATTGCTAGGAGTGTGCAAACATTCTCTGAAGTAATGAAACTGTCAGAATGATAGGGATCATCCTCAGATGTTGCCCCCAACATCCATCACGTCATTGTTGCTTCTCTTTTAATCCAGGTATTAAATGTCAAGAAGAAATGTTTTCATCCATTTCTTTGAATGTTTTTCAGACAGACGTAGCTCAGCAGAAAGCTTTTTGTTTTGGGGAACCAAACTTGTAGGCTGATCTGACTGAGCATAAAGCCTTAACCTATGTCACAGTTGGTGGCAGACAGCATTGGGGTGTTTTTATGAAATCGCTTGGGTGTTCTCTGAAACTGCAGCTAATAGCTACAGTGGTCAGGATAGAATCCACAGTGACAAGCACAAGTTTTTGTCAGTATGTTGTTTGCATTATATTGAGTATTTTGTTCATATGTTTTTTTCTCCACTGTAGGCATTCTGGAAGGGTTGCATTTACAGCTTGACTGCATTTTAAAGGGTATTGTTTTAGAAGGAAATCTGTTAATGCTATCAGGTCATACATCTTGATTAGGTTAAAATTATAATTTCCTTTTAAGGGAAAGGGTGTTTTTGTGCCAAAGTAATGTAAAAAATGCCTTTTTTTTTTTTTTAGAAGCAACTTGGAACCAGTTTGAAACACCTTTTCTATTTTGCTACTAGTACTTCAACTTACTGTAACTCATTATTACAGTACAATAAAAAACATGTAATTTTGCAAAAGAAGATAACTTTCCAGTGCTGTCAAGCATACTTAAATCTGTATTTTTTCAGCTTCAGGGGCTGATGTTACATGGTTGCTCTGAATCTGTAACTGTTTCTTCTGGAGGGGGAAGGAGAGCAAATTAGAAAAACAATCCTATCTATTGAAATACTGAGTGATAAGCAGTTTGAGCTATGAACTCAGTTCTTGTCGCAATGTCATACAGTTAATAAGGTTCATATTTGGCAGTAAAAGATCAACAAAATCTAAGGTGTTTTCTGAATTATTAAAGTTAAATGTCTAAAGCATTTTTAATCTTTTCAGCGTTTCCTGCCTCTTAGATTAAAATGCAGAAGTTACAGCTTCTGCAGTATGGGTGATTTTTCTGCCTGACCTGGGGTCTCTCATCTTGATTTTTTTCACTTTCCTGGAAGAATTGGATGTGTTTTCGCCTCTCAAGCTGGAGGATGTGTTGTTGTTATTCTAATTTCACTCATGCTTGCTTTGCAAGATAGTCTCTAGGTTCAGACTCTGCACTGAGGGTGTGGTATTTCTTTTGGTGGTGAGTTTTCCTTTACAACGAAGTTTTTTTCTGAAACATTTTTAAGAGAAAATGCTCGAAATCTAAAAAATGGACATTGTGCATATCTTCCCTAATATTTTCAAATTCTATGCTTAAGGAAACCTGATTATTTTTAGAGTTCGTTTGTTATGTTTATTTAGGTACTTGTCTTCCTGAGAAATTTTAATTTTCAGTACTTTTTGGGTTATTATCCTATAAACCTGTTTCCTCAGGACAAGACTTGAATATGAAGGCAAGATACTTGTTTAGGAGCAGAGTCTTTTAAGCATGCTTGTTTTTCCTTTATTCCTCTTTCAAGCTAAACTGAGAGCTTCCAAAACATTCTACTGATCTACCATAAAATTAGTCTGCATTGATAAGCAGGTGCCAAAGTAATGTTTTAAACAAGAGTGATAAAAATATTTTAATTGCATAGTAATTCTCTGTGCCTATTTTCATGGAATATAAAGATTATTATTATTATTTTTTTTTTTCTGAGCCCATAACGGTATAAAAATGTTTTAAGCAACTTTAAATCATCAAAGTGTAGCTGGCTAATTACTTTTTGGGATGCTTCTGGTTGAATCTCAGACAACATGCTCGGAGCTCTCAATACTTTGAAAGCTTACTCCAAGTTAGTTAGCTTCAAAGGATACTGGCTTCAGGGCTGCACTTTTTAAATCTTTGTGTCACAGATATTAATTTTACTTAAAGCATTTTGATTATATTTCAAACTGTTTATAAGTTGTTCTGGGAAAAAAATACATCTGTGTAACAAATATGTATGTTCTGTAATTATTCAGGAGTTGATCTTTTGGTGGACCAGCCATTCTCCCTTGAAACACTGACGTCCCTGGTAGAACTGACCCGTTTTGAGACCTTGACACCACGATTTTCAGCCACTGTCCCTCCCTGTTGGGTAGAAGTCCAGCAAGAGCAGCAGCAAAGGAGACATCCTCAGCATTTGCACCAGCAGCACCATGGAGATGCAGCTCAGCACACTCGAACTTGGAAGCTACAGACAGACAGGTAAATAGGGTAATGGTACAAAAAAGAATAGTATATTGCTTAACTAGCACATGTTAATCACAAATTTCAAGTGACTTAATTGTTATTAAATAGTGTGCAAGCTTAAGAGTGTGCTTTCAAAGATACCAATCCTTATTTTGTAGTTTGCAAGGAAGCTCTTCATGCCGTAGTTGTTGTAATGGACCTTGAAACAAATTGAAAAATCACGTTCTGAATTTGTATATTTTTATACACCAAAGTTGTCATTTCCTTATATAATTAGACAAGTGTATTTGCCAGAATTAGATATTCTTGTTGTTCTATAAAAAGTCTGTTTTGCTCTTCTGTATACACAAATTCTTAGCCATTTTTTAGTCAGAAAATGCAAGCTCCAGGTGCCAGTATGAATGTAAATGTAATAGTTGTCCTAAACCAAGTTGTGTTGCATTTCATCTTAAAATGTGAAAGTAGAATGTGGATCTATGTCTGTTCTTATAAGTAAAATCTTCTTTATATATGAGATGTTTACTTGAGCCAATATAGTGCCTTTGCTGTGCTAAAATTTAGGCAGTATTTTCATTGATATGAATTATGCTGACATAGTATGTGTGTGAACTTGGATCTCTTCTGGGATTTTAGAGGCTGGAACAGCAGTGTTGCAGTCTCCTTGAAGAGAAGAGTTGGTTAAAACCTAGCTGAAGTTGGTTTTTTTTTTTTTTTTTTTTTTTTTCCCTGAAAATTACTTGGAAAAAACAAAGCATAAATTGAGTCGTGCGGTGTGTTTTTGAAGAGAAGTGTGTAATAATGTACTACAAGGTACTTTGGGTCAAGCTGTTACACATCCATCCCACTGATGTATAAGTTTTAGATATTAAGGCAGAACCTAAATGCTCATTGATTGGAAACAAAAAGCCCAAAGACACTAGGGGATCTAGAGATCATATGTGAAGGGAAAAAAAGGATGTATGTAAGTAAGTGAAAGCTAGCACGTGTTAATGAGACATTGCAGATGGGTTAACAGGTCTGGAAGGTAAGGGTTGCAGGCATTCCAGGGCTGACACATAACAATAACTGAACTGGCTTTAATTAAAATATTCATAAACTATGGTTAAAAACTTGCAGTGCATTTATAGGTTTTGAAAGCTGTCTTTATCTTGTGATTCTGCTTTGTGTGAGTGAAATACTCTGTTTGTGCCAAGTGGAAAGGAGATCCTTCCATGCAAAATAACTTTCAGTTACAACTATTGATTATCCAGTGTGTCCAGCAGCGGTTGAAAAAGTGAAAATCTGCCAATGTGAATTATAATATGAAAAAATGAATAAAAAAGAAATCTTATTAATATTTGCTGAATTAGAAGAAAAGAACTACTCCTGCTGCGAAGTAAAATAGGAATGTAGAGAGGTAACGTTGAAAATTTTGGTTTAGTAATGGAAAACTTTAACAGCTGCCGAAAGACGCTTTAGAAAAAGATCAAATTACAGTCCCTTTGTAGGATAAAATGTAGGTTCTTAAGGTTGAAAGCAAAGTTAGTTTTTAATTAAAAGATATCTGGAAAGAAACTTTTTGATTTCAGGGTTTGTTGACTTAACATGAGGTTTCTTTTATCTCTTCTTTGAGTGTCTTATGCTGATTCTTATCAAGATGTGGGATTACAGGTTTAGATGGATGAGTAATGCAATTTGATAAGGTAATTCTTTTGCTTCCCAAATAGCTAGAAGGGATAGCTGTAAATGTATTTCAGGGAAGGGCATTATTTTACACTTTTTCAGTCTTACTTTGTTATTTTTAAAAGGCTGCATAACAAAGAAAACTGAAAAAGCAGAAAATGTTTTATCATATGAATTATCATCTAAATATCAATATTTCCTATTCAGTGGAAATGTAGCTCAAATGTTAAGTTGGGTGAATCCTTTTTTAAAAGGACATGAATTCCCCCTGTTTTTTGCTAAAACTGGGACATCTGAGTGTCCTGGCTTTTTCTCATTTTTTTTCAAGTGTGGGAGATATCTTATGTATCCATTTTACTCAGACACGTTTTGAAAATAAGTGAAAGAAGAGTTAGCTATTCATGTGGTTTCCAGTGTTCAGTATCTGGAAATGGATGTGCAGCTTAAAGCCGAGTTGTAGTGGAAGATCAAACATTGATGAGATGTTCTAGAAAAGGTATGAAGAGGGGTGTTGGAAAACATGTTGTAGTTAGTTGTAAGAGTGATGGTGCACTTGCATGTAGAACATAGTCTTGATTATGTATTCTTCTTTAAAAAGATAATATAAAATTAAAAGGGTTTCAAAGCTGAGAAAAGTTGTTAAAGTAAGGCTATCAGAGAAAAGTTACATTTGGAGTGCACTTACTGAAATAATGAGAAGATAACAAGGAAGTGAATGATTTTTTTGTCTTCTTTGAAAATTTGCACAGGAAAGTAACAATGTGCTTAAAGAGAGATATGGGGAATTCAGAAACTGGTTAAAAGGGAAAATGTTTTCATTCATGATGTTAGATTGTTTGTTGCCACAGATAAGAGATCTCTACACTATAGGCGATTAATGTGAGACCTACATGGAGGGCCATTATTCCCTGTATGCCTTTTGAGAGATACTTAAAACTTCCTTTAGGGCATCTGCTACTGACTTCTCTCAAAAAATATTTCTAGAGAAAGCAAATTGCTGTTCTAATCTGGTATGGCATTGTGCATCTTCCAACACACCAAGTACAAGAGACCAAGTGTTTTTTATTAATTTCTCTACTTGTACCAGAGGTTTGGTTTAAACTGGATGACTGGATGAGCAGAATATTACTCTGTGTTTCAGAAGGCTTCTGAATGCTTTGTGAAAGCTCCTTTGAATGTCTCATTCACTCCATATTTTAAATGACGCCTATAGGAATATCCAAACACATTTTAAAAAAACAAACAAAAAACCTCCAAATTTCTGCCTGTTTTGCAGTGGGCTAAGTGTCTTACAGGACAGAGGAAAGGTATGAATGATTCGGACATGGGTTTAGGTTTAATGCTTGCTAGCAGGCTTTTCCCTGGAGATGTAGGATGAATTTTCGTTATTTTGCATCTCTGAGTTTATACCATTAGCTGAAAATTCTCTGCTGTTCCTTCTTAAATCAAAGCCATGGGCTGTATTCTGTCATCTTTGACCAGCCCCCAAAACAAACAATTTTTGATCCTGCTGCTTCTGGAAAGCTGGCATGCGATTTCAGAAATCCTGTTACTGGTTTTCTGTGCGATCGGTGGTAAATAACTAGAGGTGTACAGCAGTGTGGTTTGTACCATGTTTGTCTGAATTGCAAATGCTGTTTATGCTTCTTGGCTTCTAGTTTCCTCTTGGCCTAGAAGTTTTCTGCCATAGCATGAATAGTGGTGCCGTTCCTGCCCGCTTACTAGTTTGCCAGCCCTGCTTTTCTGAGACAGGCTGCTGTTTGCTGCCATTGCAATTAAGCCCCTGAATTTTCTTTTCTTTGTCAGAGGTCTCAGTGCATCTGGGTTTGCTGAGGTGGAAACGATGCTAGAGAAGGCAGATGGATAACTTCCGAAAAGCTCCTTGAAGGGAGAAAGAAAGCATTCTCAGATGTGGTGGTTAATTCTGAATTTCCACAATACGCAAAATGAGTTTGAAGGACTAATCTTGTTTACTGCAGCAGAAAAAAAAAATAGATTACTTATCCAGTGTCTTAGAGTTTCCTCAAAAGCCTCTTCTCAACATAAAATCATAGAACAGTTTGGATTGGAAGGGACCCTGAAGACCATCTAGTTCCTACCCCCCTGCCATGGGCAGGGATGTCACCCACTGATCAGGTTATCTGCGGTGTAAATCCATGTTAGGGACACTATTTGTTATCTGAAATGAAATAGCTCTGTTTTATCTTCAGTTATCTTTAACAATGCATTTTATGATCCTATTTTAATATTACTAGAAATGAAAGTATTGAAACTGTAGTCCACTTGTAATCCAAATAACCTTCACATAGAAATTACTTCAGCAATATACTCTGCTGGTATGTTATAACACTTCTTTTTAACTCCTCTTTGTTCGGTGGTATAAAATGAAGTAGGCAAGGTTTAATAAGAGTAAATAATCATGAAAACCTAGTTTGTGGCCTGTGGTATACTAGAAAGTGTTCGTAATTAATATATGCATGTAGGCAGACAATAGGAACATGCAAACATATGCAAAGTACTACACCTTGCTTTTTAAAACTAAAGCTTACATTTTCTTAAATGGATGTGTTCTATAAGTCACTTCCATCCATTGGAGGAATTGGGCAAATTCTCTGTAAACAGGAGGAGTTAAAACTGAGCTTTTTATGTGTACCTGGAATCTATTATAAGTGTGTTATACTTGGTAAGAAGCACTTCTCATGCTGTATAAATTATCAGATATATTTAAAAAAAATGAATTATTTTTTTTTTGAAACTCGTATTTTGAGCATCCTACATGCAGTTGTAATACTGAAAAGTGACAGTGTTTCACAATTCCCGATACAGAGGACCAACTTTCAGGATTGCAAGGCAGTTACTTTCATGTTTTTATACTGTTCAGCAACTGGAAGATCCTTTTTTAGCGTGTTGTTGTTTTCATGCAAATTTTTTGTAGAAACTGATATTTTTAGTAGTATGGAAGCAGGACTGTAATGAAGATAACAGGAAATCTTTGCACTGCTGCTTTTATCCAATCGTTGACTCACCCTCCCTTATTTTATTAATTGTCCTTTAAAGTGTTCTTTACGAAGTGAAGCCGGTCAATCACAGTTTGAAAGGCTTTTACTTTAGAAATTGCTGTGTATGTTAACTAATGCAAAATAGTTTTTTTCTTTTTTTAAAGACTGTATGCATAGATGGAGAATGCACTGGGTAACACTGTCTGCTTGATCTGAATCTTAACAGAGGGTCATTGTTTTCTTTTTTCCTGACAGCAACAGCTGGGATGAGCATGTCTTTGAACTGGTTCTTCCAAAAGCCTGTATGGTTGGGCATGTGGACTTCAAATTTGTTTTGAACTCAAACATCACAAACATTCCCCAGATCCAAGTGACTTTGCTGAAAAATAAAGCTCCAGGCTTAGGGAAAGTCAATGGTAAGAAAGCACATACGATCTCTTTAGGAACTCTTTTTTTTCCTGCTCAAAACTCCTTATTCTCTGTGAGGTATGCTAGAAGATTTGGTTGAAATTATGCATCATATTTTCATCTTTTATTTATTTCATTCTGTTTCTCAGGATCATGTTCTTTTTTCACTTAACATGTGCAAAGGTAAATTGGGAAAACAAACTCAATAAACAGTTCGAAAATACTGAATTTTATACATATAAAAGGGCATAGTTTAAAAAGGTTGAACAAGTTGTTTTTCTGCATTGCTTGAATCCTCCAGTCATTAAATAAGTTGTCAATTGTAATTTATCATAGAAATCAACAGCTGAAACAAACGTTGCTCTTTTTTAGATATATCTTAACAAAAAAGCTAAAGGAGATTATTGTTCTGGCTCACTGAAGGAGATTATTCACTAGTGCCTCTTGGATGTGTATGAGAAAATTGCAAGGCTCTTTTTGATTACACTAGATAAGATAAGATCTGGTTTCCTTGGGAATTCTCTCGTCATCTGGCTTATGAACCAAGCTGTGTGAAGACTGCAATATGATTTCATCTTATGTTCCTTGCAGCCTTGACAGGGTAGACCAAAGATATGAATGCTCTTGCCTTGGGAAGACTCCTAGCTGGACTCTGCATCTTACTAGCTCTCAGGGGACCTGTAAGGGGGTAGAATAAAGTGCAAAGTCACTTCTTTCATGTGGAAGAGCTTGTGCCCCATTGAGATTTTCGTGTGGTGAGAGAGTTCGTTGCATGTCCTTTTGCTCTGTTTGCTAAGGGCAGAAGGTATTCCTTTTGTTGAGGCGTTAATTGGTCATCCTTATCTGGCCACCTCTTATCGAAAAGCTTCCAGGAATTGAGTATTTCAGAGGACTCTTGCTGTCAGGTATTATTAGATAGGACACTGGATATGAAATGCATTGAGGAGAACAGCAAGCATGGTAACAAAAGCTCTTTTTTTCCCTTTTAATTGTAATGCTAAGTAACAGCACCCCAGTTAAGCAAGGGTAACAGAGCTTTAAATTTTAAAGTGCTAGCTGTGAGCACAAGACAGCAGTCAGATGTCCTTGTGCTTCTTCCTTTCTTTAATGCTTGAATTAATACCTACATTTTAATACACAGCAGCATTTTGTTTCCTCAAAGCAAAAATTAGGACAGATAGACCGTGTTGCCTTTCTGTATGGAACCTACTTTGCTTTCAGCATGAATTTTAGTATCCACTCCATTAGGTCTTGGGTCTGCAGATCTGAGTGTCAAAATTAGTCTGACAATCTTCAACACAGATGCAAAACACTAAAGAATGGTGGTTTTTTTTTTTTTTTTTCCTTTAAAACATGACTAAACTCTTCCAGAAATCAACGTTTCACTTAGTTATATGGAACGTAATGGAATTTGCTTTTCTCTCTAATAGATATGGTGGAGAAAGCATGGAAAAGGGGGCAGGGTATATATATGCAGCCTGGAAAGGGCTGGGAGATGTGAGTGCCTGCAAGGCAACCTTTGCAAGGTCTCTCTTTTTGATTGGGAAGCCCTAGCGAACCAACATCCTCTTAAGTATTACTGTACTGGGGTTGTTTTCTATCTTGTGTTTTGGAAAAGGGCTTTAATGACATTTGCTTTTTTTCCGTGACCTGTTGAGCGAAGTAATAGGGTGCTAGACAGGATTTCAGTATAAGGGAAAGTAAACCTAGATGACTTATATCTGTGCTGGATATTAATCAAAATGTCCCAATCACAGCAAAAACGTAATGTTCAGAATTATTTGGTGGCTTTTGAAAATGTATAAAATATTCAGACTGAAGTTCAGTTAACTCACGTCTCTCCCCCCATAAGGAGAGAAAGGAACTGAATTGTTAAGATAGTGAGACCTAAGGAAGATCAGTAGGGGGAGAAAATTTATTCAATCATTTTTTGTATGACAAGACCCCTGGAGCCAGTTAACTGTGCAGTGTGTAATAACAAGAAGGCCAGAGGCATAATTCTTCTGGATTGGAACTAATGGTTTTGATCTGCCACTTAATTCACTGTATATGCTTCTTGTTTATTTGCTTGCATGTCTTCGTCATCTATGATTCATGAGAACTATTTAATTGAAAAAAGAACTGTACTCATATGTTATCAGAATAATACAGTGATGTTCACCGTGAAAAATGCAGTTATTTTCAGTTTATCAAAATTTCACTACTGGAATCAAAGTACTTAAGGAGTAATTCGCAGTTGATTATTAGAAGAAAATACTTGCGTGGTGTTCAAGCAAGTGGTTTACAGGTCATTCAAAGAAATGTTTAACTATTTAGTGCAACTTCAGTTGCAGTCTTAATATGAAAAACACACCTTTGTGTATTTGTAGTTCTTACATTAGCAATAGTGTTTTGGATAGAAAGCTAATACATTTGCAATTTAAGCTACTGCTTCTCTTTTTTTGTGAACCTGAAGCAATGCTGACAAATCTTACTAATGTTTTTGTTCTTCAGAGGCAGCAGTAGACAGACAGATCACATTTCCTTTATCTCCAGCTCATAATATTGAAACGGAGAGAAATGGAAAGCCAGGACCAGTTGAATTCAATGAAGAAATGCAGTATATGGATGTAGAGGAACCACAATGTAAGTTTTACTTAAATTGTTATAGTTTGTTTAAAAGGGGAGCTTTTTTTTTTTAAATTGTTTACTGGAATTTCTCCATAAATGTTTCTCAGTCATTTGAAACAGACTCATTTCTCCGCCCTGCTCAGTGTTGCCTATCTCACTGGTCTGTTTACTGTATGACTTGAAAGTCAAAAAAACCCCACACATTGCACTGCAGGTTTTTGGTGCTTTAAAGCAGTTTAGTATTTATTTGAATTCAGAAATAAAGTAGATTGACACAGTACCTTTCTATCTTACACTAATACCCTATTCTAGCAGTATTTAACTTGGTTTTCGTATGTAGTTATGACAGAAATTTACTTTGTCTGCCTGGCTTTTACAGAGATTGCTGCAGTAAACTCAGAAAAATTATAAACAGCTGGTAAAGAGTTCATAACCAATCATGTTAACTTTCAGTCATATCAAATTTGCTGTGCCTGTTTTTATTATTGTTTTTATTAATGAACGTTCTTCCACAAAATCTACAAGAGATGCTCTGAAAGGTAATCTTATTGGATCTGACTGAGGAGAGCTACTGACTCTGAACAGGAAAATTCACAGTTGGAGTGTATTAGTTCCAGAACTGAGATTCCCTTTCTTGGTCCTTTCAGCAGTCTTTCATTACACTTTCTTTCCTTTCATGTCAAAGTCCTTCTCTACGTTTATGTTATTCATATAACATAGCCGAAAATGTTTAGAAAAATGTCAGTTACTTCTGTTGATCTCACAGGAAAAAGACTTCAAGAGAACCTAAAGTAGTTGTCAAATTTTCAATGAACAATTTTTGTGTTTAGTGATCAGTTTGACATTGTGTATTTTTAACACAAATGATGAGATTTTATGACTTAAGGATTCATAATTCAGGTCTGTATTACTCATGTTTTTAAAGGTCTTAGGTTGTGTCCATTTCTGGAGGAACATAAAGAAGATATACTCTGTGGTCCAGTATGGTTGGCTACTGGACTTGATCTGTCAGGACATGCTGGGATGTTGACGCTAACAAGTCCAAAGCTTGTTAAAGGTAAAATAGTTTATTATGCTAGACACGTGAAGTATACGTGACGTAAGTGCATCTCATACTTCTGTAGCTGGACTTTGGTTTGCATTTATCTTCACATTGACAAATTTTGCTATATAACACAACAGATAACACAACAGTGAGTCACTATTTCAAACCGGTGTGAAAATACTGTAAGAAATGTAGTTGAGCTTTGCTTGTGTGCACTGTGAAATTGAAATCTGTTACAACATGTCCTAGTAACCTATATAAATTCTCCCCCCCCACATTCCCCTTTTCTTTTTTTCTACTTCCAGGCATGGCTGGTGGCAAGTACCGCTCATTTTTAATTCACGTTAAAGCAGTGAATGACAGAGGAACAGAAGAAATCTGCAATGGTGGCATTAGGCCAGTTGTTAGAATACCATCCCTAAAACCTCAGACTAACAAGGGCCATTCCCTTGCTTCGTTGTTGGCAAAAGTTGCAGCAGGCAAGGTACTGAATAGCCAAGACATCTGTGTTAAAGCTGTACGTTTGGTGTGGCTTATGTCATCTGAAAACGAAAGAGCTGTTAGGGGAGTTAAGATCCATGAAAAATTTCTTTTTTTTTTGTTGTTGAGTTTACACTACGTTAACACTTCCAAGAATCAGGGTGCATTATCTTTAAGTTTTCTTCTGTAAGAGGTCGGTTGAAAAGGTCTGTTCTGCCACATTCCTATCGTGAGCATATTTAAAAAAAAATACTCTGTTTTCTTGAGTGTTTTCAGTAACTGATAACCCTCTTCCTCTTGTGAGGATTTATATATGTGTATTCTACTCAGTTGCTGTAGTTGTAAATTGGATGATGTGATGTGCCTTTTGTGGAAATGATTAAAATGGTTAGAAAATAGCAAATTTCACAATGTTTGCAATTTACTGTTCTGTATTAAAACAATTAGCAAACAAAAATAGCCCATTTAAGTACAATAATGTACAATACTACATTTAAGCTCAAAAAATCTTGACTTTTGTATCTGTGCTGTTGCTAACAAGTAGTAAATATTTCAGTACTCAAATGGAGAGATTTTACTGAGCTATATGTGCTGTATTCTGAACAAGATACATAGTTGCAACAATCTAAAAACTGTGTGATTCCTGAAATCCGTGTATTTTTTCCCCTCAAACATCAGGAAAAACCATCTAGCAAAATTGAAGCCGGTAATTCTTCAAGAAAATCAGATAATCTTAGAGGCTGTGATTTGCTTCAAGAAGTCTCTGTAACAATTCGCAGATTTAAAAAAACTTCCATTTCAAAGGAAAGGTTAGTAGGTGGTTTTTAATTCTAAGGAATATTAGTTTCAGTTACAGTCCTCATGAAATACTTACTTCCCAAAATATCTCAGTTCAAATGACAACTTAAAACAGTGATTTATGAAATGTAGTTTATATAAGAAGTCCAGTAAGTCATTAGTTTGAGGGCACTGTGTGGTACAAGTTATGGTAGAAAAATAGATAATTAATTCCTAATACCAATTGATTATTTGCCTGACTTGAAAGGCAAATGAAAGTAATACCAATTTTCTTAATAATTTAGATAAATGATTTAGATAGACTTGTTTGTAAGTACCATCTTAGACTTTTTTATATAAAAATATTTATTTTTATTTAATCTTTATTTTTAATAAATATCTTTGCTTTTTATTTCTCCGTTTTCTCATTTCTTTCAGCATATAGTATTTGTCAAAACATTCAGAATCAAATTCAATTATCAAATTATTACTCAAAAACTGCTTAAGGTCTCCATGGATTGGTAGACCTAACTATGAATAATGTAGTTTTTAATCTGTATTACCAACTGCCACACCACCATGGTGGCACTGGCTGTAATGTGATGTAATCAAGGAGGCTGCAAGGGCAGGGGAAAAAAATAATGATGGACAACTTCAGTTACTCTGTGTGGTTTAGAAAAGTCTCTAAAATTTATCTAATTGTGTAAGAGCAAATTGACAAGATGAACAATAGTATTGCTTAGGACCGGTTTGTGTTCACCAAAGAATTCCAGGATGAAACAGCTGAACTTCTAATGATAGTGAAATTTCTTGCCATGGAGTGCTTTCAAACAAGAGGACAGGAGTGTTGTAAGAGAACGGTTCTGGAAATTATTCCAGGTGCCACAGATGAGTAAGCCTCTTGACGTTACTGATCTTCCAGTACAAAATTGTGATAAAGAACAAAATCAGTGGGCAACTGGAAAATACAAGAAGAATCAACATGGCTTCTGTAAAGAAAAATCTTGTTTTACTGTACCTAATCTAGGTGATTTCTAAAAAGGTTTCTGAATTTCCAGAAAGCCTTTGGTGATGAATTTTGTCAGAGCTATGAAATAAGAGGAGACCCTACATGAAACAGCAAGAAGTCCTTTGATGAGGCAGGAAGTAAATAAGTGTGAATAGCTGCCAAAGAATGTTGTAGACTATGAAAGTTTGCTTAGGATTAGAAGTTACTAGACAAGTTAAAAATCCACCAAGGTTATTAAATACAGTAACCTAGGAAGCCCTCTGAGCAGAAAATAGGAATGTTGGGAATGTGTGCGGGGAGGGTATCATATATGCATATACTGGTTTTAGTCTCATCTAGGCATCTTTTTTGTTTGTTTTGTTGGTGGTGTGGTGGTGGTGTTTTGCTGTTCTTAAAGTGTCTTTCAAGCTTTGTATCCCATCTTAATGGGCGAATGGCCATGTCGGATAATTCTGCTTCTATCCCACCTCCAGAGTTCAGCGGTGTGCCATGTTACAGTTCTCAGAATTCCATGAGAAGCTGCTCACTACTCTTTGCAAAAAGACAGATGATGGTCTGACCACAGAACATGCTCAGAGTCTTGTGCTAGATACACTTTGTTGGCTAGCAGGAGTGTATTCAAATGGACCTGGCAGGTAAGAGATTGAGTTTAAGTTGGTATAGGTGTTTCTCAGTATCAGCTGTGTGTAAAACAGTTTATATGAGTACTTAATACATGCAACTTGTTCTTACAGCTCAAAGGAAGGAAATGACAGCTTGCTTTCTAAAACACGTAAATGTGTCTCTGATATAATACGTGTTTGTTTCTTTGAAGCTGGGCGGAGCATAGCTCACAAATGTGCACGGTTTCTTGCATTATGCATCAGGTGAGTGCCATTTTATTTAAGGTGCACGTGCTTTTTCCAAATATGTATTTATGGGTTTTGCATGCAGTCCGAATTGTACATATGTTATTGTTTGACATTAAACATATGAACAAGAAGTTCTAGATGATTTTCTGTTTAGGAAAAATCTGTTAGATTATGACTGCAAAGAACATCAATTTTTCAACTTCATCCAACGGTGAAGATGCCGATCTCCATCTTCATTTAGCAGATTTCATGTTTTGTTCTTAGGTCATTAAATGTTAAAGTGTCTGGCTATGTGTTTCTTTGTAGCAATGGCAGGTGTGACCCAAGTCAGCAGGGGTTTGGATCTGTCCTTCTAAAAGCTTTACTTGACAACATGCCTCTTTTGCCTGCTGCTGCAACAGGTGGTATGTATACAACGTTTGTTGTCATGTCATTGTTTGTTTGGCATGTTTTGTTTTACTCCCTGGTGAAACAGCAATTATGTAATTGTTCAGTTAGTACTAACAGCTTCTTGGAGTGGTCTGGTCAGGTGGTAGATGGTAGAAGTTTAAGCAAATTAGCTTGCCTAGAGCACTAAGGCACCGAAATTTTTAGGAGACTTCATGTAAGTTTTGCAAGAATTTTCAAAGGTCTTTAGCAGCCACAAATTCTGTTGGCATGAGTCTGTTACTTTGGAAGATTAGCTAATTTATTCCATGGAGTCTGGCTATCCAGGTAACATCCAACTAGAGCAGTTCACTTCTCTTATTTCTACACCAAAAGGATACAGGCTAAATGAAATTACTTCCTGATCTGTATTGTAGAGTACTGTTAGCACCTTACTGAAGCCTTTTGAATGCTTGCTAGAATAAGATGACTTTAAACACTTGTTTTTGGGGTAGTGAGGCCTGCTTTGTGTTTTTCACAGTATGATGTTAAGTTGCATCTGGCCTGGCATCACTTAGGGGTCTTGAAGGAATATTATTTGCATTCCAAAATACTTACTGTGTTACTAAAATAGAAACATTTAACATTATGTTATTGAGGGTATGGAGTGTGCAGAGGAAAGAGAAGGAGAGGAGGAGGCAGAGATGTGTGTTTTCATGCAGAACTCGTACACTCTGTTCCCAGAGGACAGGAGAAGTACCTGCAACAAACACGGAACAAGGATACAGCAGCCACAAACAGAGGGAGAGTTCAGTCTGGAACAAGGCTTGGCTCTGGAGGGATCAGAACCCATATCCTACCATCTCAAGTGTTAAGAGCATTTTGGTTGTTGTCTTTAGTAAAAGCAGAGGACAGAAGCAATGGAAGAAATATATGCAAATTTTTCTCTTGGGAACCTTAGTTTCTTTAGTTATGAACTAGCCAATGAGAAGAGTACTTCTAGAATCTAGTGATTACAGCATGATTCTAAATTAAAGTCCATCTCAAACAAACAAAACAAAAAAAAATTATCACTTTCATTGATTACGTTTTATAGTATGATTTTTAAGTGAAATATTCACATTGTGTTTCACCTGAAATTAATTTTATTTTTGTTTTAATGCAGGATCAGTGTATTGGTATTTCGTATTGCTGAATTATGTAAAGGATGAAGATTTGGCAGGGTGTAGTACAGCTTGTGCATCGTTGTTAACTGCTGTGTCCCGACAATTGCAGGATCGCCTAACACCTATGGAAGCATTGCTTCAAACAAGGTACGAAGGGTTGTGGCTGTTGTAAGCTTAACGAAGCCAAAGATGCAAAGTGTCTAAAGCCACCCTCTGGCCTTCTGAAAAGGGTTGGCTGTTTATAAGAAAACCTATTTTCCAGTATTTGTTTGAACAAGGATTGATTTGATAATAGGTAATAGTTTTGACTGATGCAGAGGTAAAAGTGTGCTAAATTGCTAGCTTGCAATTTACAGTACACTTCAAATCAGCAGATACACGTGTAATGTTTGAAGTTGTGCAATTCTTAAGTTACTATTTAATTATTTTTGTGTAAGGATTAAGAAAGCATGATCTTTTGAGTATGGGAGGGAATCAAATACACTGAATAGTTTCCTTTCTGCGTAGTGCTACAAAAAATGGTAGCCTGTATGTAAGCTGTCAATACATTTAAAGAATTGCTATTAAATGCCAGGTTCTAAGTGGGGTATTTACTGGAAATGCAGGTTCTTATTCTAAATTATATAGCCATGTAATTTCTGGTTGTGATGTTGCATCTTTTACATGTTGAACTGATTAGCCACGTTAACTTTGAATTTATTTGCTATATCCAAAGGAGATCTCTGGTGCCTCAGTTTTTCAGCAGTTTCCAAAGTCATATTGTGATGGGAACATGCTGCTATTACACAGCTCTTTTTCAGTTGTGATTTATGGGCAAAACTTATCCCCCAAGTCAAGCAAGATCCAAGGTAGAAGAGGTCTGGTAGAGGTTAGTTCAGAACCTTCAGATCAGATTAAAATTTTAGTAAGCAAAATTTTTGAGAGGGGCTGTTTTATTTGTTTATTTATTTTTTAAGACTATAAATACTTCGTTAAAACTTGTTCTTAGGTGTTATACTTGGATCCTTATGTTCCCTACCACAGCTGTCTCCCTCTGCCTATGTCATCTCTCCTGCTGCAACTAAAGCCTGTTAATGGTTGTCCTGTCTGCCTTGATGACAAAGAACAGATTATTTACTACTTAACAAATTTTGGATGTCTAGAGGATGTTTGTATCTTGATCATTTTCTCCAGAACTGTTGTCATTCTTATAGCATTTCCTTGAGCTGTTTTCTTTGGTGCTTGTCTTCTGTGAACTGTGGTACACAAAATTATAAACATTATTCCAGGTGAGACCTCTGCTCTGACAGAATATTCAGCAAGCTCTTCTCTGACCGAACTTAGTGCAGTACATTTGTATTTTGATCCTTTTCTGTAAAGCTCTTGTAATCTCTTTTTAGTTTTTATCACCTACAAATGTAATAAATCAAATTATCTCCTTAAATCATTCAAGTAATCAGTGTTGATGGCAAGCTGATCTTATGTCGTGAGTTTGTAATTCTGAAATGTAAAACAAGAGTGTGAAGGTACCCCACTGAATTTTGTCTTTGAGCATTTGCTTTTTTCTTGTCACCACTGGACTCTAGTGTATTTTCTTGCTCCAGCAAAAATACCAGTCTTGCTAGATGTGCTTTATGTGCTGTTTTTAATACATGCTTGCAAAGAGCAACTTAGATTGATCTAATGTGATGTTCTTTGGCTAAATTTGTCATTTTAAGTCTGCCATCTTGTAGGTGCTTATAAGTAATGCATTTTAGTATATCTAGGGGAATATATATTCAATGTATTTATTTGTAATTCCTCGATTATCTTTTCACTCTTTTGAAGGTTGGTAGTAATTAATGCCTTTTAGTAAAAACTTTGTTTTCTGACTGTTTACAGTCTTAGCACTGAGCCCAGCCAGCTTGGAAGCATTTTAACATTCAGGGCTTAGAACCTGTCCTACCCTACCCTATCTTGCTGGTGTGGTAGTATTCATGTAATCATTATCCTTCCGTGACTTCTTGATCAAAAAAGACATTTGAACTTTGCAGCCTTCTCAGCATTACCAACTATTATCTTTCCTTGCCAGCCATACAAGAGAGACTTTTCTGAGGTGGGGGAAAATGGGAAGGAGAAACTTGTTGTTACTGCTGGTGTGTTTATGCAAATAATTCCCACCTGTTCTGGCTATTGCCAGTTGTCAAATTACAAAGTCTTGTGTGTTTCTCATTTTTGTCCCTATAGAGATGTTGTCTTTTTTTCTAATCCTGAGTAATAATTTGTCCCAATTTCCATTTTTTGCTCCTCTTTTCAGTTGTTTATAGTAGGTATTGGTTTAAAAAAATGCCTATTTTGTTACTACCTTGTATTTTCCTTTTTCTTGGCATCTAAAAGCCTAATTGATTTGCAACCATCTTGTTACGTGAGCAATTGTCTGTTGTGCTTTTTTTTTTTTTTTTCCTTACAGTATTGCCAGAGTAAGGAGTCATGAGATTTTCTGCTGCTGAGATATCTAAGTACTGGCAAGTGTTAATTGATATCACTAGCAGCATTTCCCCTTTTGTTCTAACTTCAGCTGCCAGAACAGGCTGAGTTGGAATTTGTTTTGCAGTTCCAGAAAACTTTATTTTTATTGACTTCAGCTTTACCATGTGCAGGCATGCATATTGCTGTGGCCAGTTGTCTAAGTTCGTAATTCTAGTTTTCAAGTCTGAATGTGATTATATGTCATGTTTTCAGGACAGCATTAGATCTCCAAAACTAGTGAGAAATAATGAGCTACTTAGCATCATAAACTGTATGAAAAGGTCATCTAGTAAGTGATTTTAGTGAAATATTAGTAAATGGTAATTTACTAATAATTTAAAATGGTAAATCAGTTGAATGAAAAGAGTGGTTTGCAATGTAGTGAGTTCTATGTGAACTACTTGGCCTTTTTCTGTAAATAATTTTATATAAAATTCTTATTCTTTAAATAGTGCTGTTTGTCTTATTCTGTTTGCAGATATGGATTATATAGTTCACCTTTTGATCCAGTTCTCTTTGATTTGGAAATAAGTGGCTCTTCTTGTAAAAATGTATACAACAGCAGCATTGGAGTACAGTCAGATGAAATTGATTTGTCTGATGTTCTATCAGGTACATATGTTTAACAGTAACCTATTTGTGGAAAAATTGGTAACTGTCTATTGCACTGATTTTCTTAGGTAAGATGTGTTTTTATACTTTCACTGTGTTTTATAGTTGTACACAATGAAGTTCTTAAGAGATCTCATGAAGCAAGAGAACCATTTATTTCCTGTGGCTCTCAGAACAAGAAAAAAAGCCTTTTTCTGGAATAGATGTTTTTCTTGTCCTGTAGAAGAGCTAAGAAGAGGCAAGATATTAAACAGAAAGGCTGCCATCCCTTACTGTGTCAGAGTCACCAAGGGAAGCATTTGTCACTTCTATTGAGCAGCTTGTCTGAGATACCTATTATTATTCATTTGGACTTGCAACCATCTCCTGGCAGAGAAACATAAATGGATTTTTTCAGAACTTGGGAAGCTGCCAGATGGCTTCTTTCTACTTAAATATTACAGATTTAATTAGACATTTTTCTGCTTCAGGGGCATTCAAATGTCTTAAATATTCTTGTATCTGTCCTCTCAGGTTAGTTCATAAGTGAAACTTTAGGCCATACAATGTCCTAAGAATAAGATGATTTTTACCTCTCAGGAAATTCTTTACGTAGCAAATATATTTCATCAATCATAAAGATTCCTTTCCTTTTCTTGTCCACCTTCTTCCCACCCCTCCCTCGATACTCCACTGTTCGTATATTGAATAATAGTCTAGATTTTATACTAACTTGTATGATCCTTGCTATTCTGTTACTTTTTCTCTCTTTCCTGTAATTTCAGTGTATTTTTGCAAAGTTAACTTACTGATAGCATAGAAAGTATAAACTGTCAGTATATAATTTATTTCTGGCATTAAGAAAGTTACATTTTACACTGTGCTTTTGCTATTACATCTGATAATTGGACTTAAGACAGTCTGTTCAGATTTGGCAACGTTATCTACGTTTTAAAATATAGTCCCATTTATGTTGTGGATGTGACAGTGTTAAGGTGTTTTTTCCACAACATGAAGTAATAAAATCTATGGATTATATTTAGTTGTCCCTTTCAGCTCTTTGGGATTTGTAACGTTGTTATCAAGAAAATATTAGATGATAGTGCAGATACCTATTTCTCTTTCAGGAAATGGGAAAATAAGTAGCTGTGCAGCTGCTGAAGGTAGTTTTACCTCCCTTACTGGGCTTCTGGAAGTTGAACCTCTGCACTTTACCTGCGTTTCAACAAGTGATGGAACTAGAATAGAAAGGGACGATGCAAGTACGTTTACTGGTATATACAATTTTTCATTTTTTCTACTTAACATAATTCTACAATGTGATAATTTTAATTGGACATATTGAGCACTGCATGTCAAATGGATTTGTCTGGAATATTGTAATATTTTAAAAAATAATTTGTATGTCAATTTCTTCATAGAATTTAACAAACTAGATTGCAAATTTATGAATTTGAATGAATTTGTTTCTGTTGGTGAGTGAGTATAATCTACAAACATGCATGTTCACCTTGCAGCCTAATGTGGCAAAAACATTCCAGGGCTTTAGGTGACTTTCTATAATGAAAATGTTGCATGTATACTGAATGTATACAATCTATAAACCATATGCTTTGTAATTCAAGATTATAATACTTTGTTGCAAGACGTCCATAAACATGATACTTATCTTGTTTTTACAGAGCTCTTAACAATTAAGGAATTAAAGGTGTTTTTTTATCATTTCTGTTCTACATACATGGTTTTTTTTGTTTTTTGTTTGTTTCATGCCAGTGAGTACCTTTGGGGTTACCCCAGCAGTTGGTGGTCTCTCATCTGGAACAGTTGGGGAAGCCTCGACAGCACTGAGTTCGGCAGCCCAGGTAGCTTTGCAGTCTCTCTCTCATGCAATGGCCTCAGCCGAGCAACAGCTCCAGGTGCTGCAAGAGAAACAGCAGCAGCTTTTGAAGCTTCAGCAACAGGTTGGAGGCTACTTGGCTATTTTTTAATACTGTCTCTAAACTTCAAAAGCTGAGGAAAATAGCTAGTCACTTTTTTTTCTTTTTTTTTTTTTTCCTTTTTTTTCCTTCTTTTTCTCTTTTTCCATAGCGTATTTGAGGAATGAGCAGTTCTGGACTGAACATCCACGCTCATTAAGCAAAATGATGAGTCTCCCATGCTGCTTCAGTCTTTCAGAGTTGTTTTTTGTATATTTTGAGGGTGGGTGGGGAATTTGTTATCAAAACTAAATCTTAATACATAAGAGCATCTATTTGTGAAATTGAGAAAGACCACTGAAATGAAAAGTAGAGTTGCAAATGTGGGGAAGTAAATGATGAACCTATTATTAGTATACTGTTTGTGTTGACATTGTGGCTCTTCTGGTGTTCAGTTGTATTTTATTATCATTATTATGTGATTACTCCAGTTAACTACTGTAATTACTTGTGTTCCTCAGCAAAGGAGGTCAGGTTGAATACAGTTCTATTTTTCAGCTTGCAATCGATAGCTAGTGCTAATGTTGAAGGTGTGGAATTCCTAAATCTAGCTCATAATGCAAACTGAACTCATACTTCAATATTACTCCTGTGTTTACAAACAGAATTGTCTGCTACAGAAACTGTTTCAATTTTTCCCACAGAAAGCTAAGCTGGAAGCAAAACTGCATCAGACAACAGCAGCGGCAGCGGCAGCAGCATCAGCAGTTGGTCCTGTTCACAACTCTGTGCCTTCTAATCCAGTAGCAGCCCCAGGATTCTTCATTCATCCTTCAGATGTCATTCCGCCAACTCCAAAAACAACTCCTCTTTTCATGACTCCTCCCTTGACTCCACCTAATGAGGCAGTTTCTGCTGTTATTAGTGCAGAGCTTGCTCAGCTTTTCCCTGGTTCAGTTATTGATCCCCCAACAGTAAACCTTGCTGCACATAACAAAAATACAACCAAGGCTAGAACGGTAATTTCATTTGCTTTTTATAGAAATGTGGTGATATTAGCCATCTATCTAATTTGTACTTGAGTGCTAGTCAATCTGTTTATTTGGATGTGGTGTGAAAACTATGTAACTGACTTTAGACAGTATGAAAAGGAAGACTTTCTGAAAGTGAGATAAGGTAATGACTCAAATGGTTTCTTTAAATTGGAACTAGCTTAACTGTTTCATGAGCTATAAATACTCTAAACCTGGTAGTTAATGTATTTTGATGGTACATGGTCAAATATAAATGCAGTATAGGTGTTGTCAGAAATTGGACATCTTTAAATCATGAGGTTTTCCAAGAGTTTCTTCTAAAGAATAGGTTATTATAAATGCATAGACTTTAATGACTTAAATTTACTGTTGTTTTTCCCTTCTCAGAATCCACTTGGATCTGGTCTTGCTCTTGCAATATCTCATGCTTCGCATTTTCTTCAACCTCCACCTCATCAGTCAATTATTATAGAGCGAATGCATTCAGGTAAAAAAAAAATCTAATAATAATTTTGACACATTTTCTACTAAGTTAAATATTTTATATATAATATATATATTAAAATATATTAAAAATATATTAAAATGTATTAAAAATCCTTGGGGAGGAGGGAGAGGTGTACAAAGGGGAGAGTGTATGTTGGGTCTCCAGACAGAGCATAGGTTCTGAAGTAATGCATAAAAGACTTAACAGTGAACAGTAAGTTTTCCTGTCAATGGGTGTGAGCTGTGTTGAGGGACTTTGAAACTGTACAGCTATTTTGAACCTCAAATAAACACTTTTTCAACAATATAGAAACAAAAGTTTTGTTGTTTGAGGAGTAACGTCTCTCACTGATTAATGTGCACTGGTATCCTGTGCTTTTTTCCCTAGGAGCAAGAAGATTCGTGACCTTGGATTTTGGAAGACCTATATTACTGACAGATGTATTGATTCCCACATGTGGAGACTTGGCTTCTTTGTCAATTGACATCTGGACTTTAGGAGAAGAAGTGGATGGAAGGCGGCTGGTAGTGGCTACTGACATTAGCACACACTCACTTATTTTACATGACTTGTTGCCACCACCAGTTTGCAGGTTTATGAAGGTAAGAGGAGATGGACTGACTGTATGCTGTCTCATTTCAGCTCTTGATTTTTGTTGCTTTGTGAATTTTCATTGAATTTCTCTTCAGATCAAAATTAAATTGCCTGCACGTGAATTCTTGGTTTAGTGTATATTTTGCCTCTTTTGATACTATTGCTTTACAATACTATTGTATTCTCTTTCAGATCACTGTTATTGGTCGATATGGTAGCACAAATGCCAGAGCAAAAATTCCATTGGGATTTTATTATGGCCATACCTATATCCTGCCTTTTGAAAATGAGCTGAAACTAATGCATGATCCCCTCAGAGGAGAAGGTGAAGCTGCAAGTCAGCCAGAAATTGACCAACATTTAGCAATGATGGTTGCATTGCAAGAAGACATACAGTGCAGGTTAGTAAAAAAAAAAAAAAGCATATTTACTAGTTATTTTAACTTAAAACACCAGAATGTCAGAAGTTTTTTTCATAAGTATTTTTTCTTCCTGTGTTATTATTCAGATAAAAGAAAACTGTTGCTGAGTTGTTATAGTGAACATCTTTATGCTAGTAACAAGACTACTCTGTATTTTTTTTTTATATCTGCATTCAAAATGGACCAGAAGTCATCTTCTGGCAAGGTGACTGTCAAATGTATTGCTGCTTACTAATGTCTATTATATTGTGTTGAAATGTTTCATTTCAGGTACAATTTGGCCTGCCATCGGTTAGAAATCCTTCTGCAGAGTATTGACCTGCCACCACTCAATAGTGCTAACAATGCCCAGTACTTTTTACGAAAGCCAGACAAGGCAGTAGAAGAAGATAGCAGAGTATTTTCTGCTTACCAGGATTGCATTCAGCTACAGCTTCAACTCAATTTGGCTCACCATGCTGTTCAGAGGCTCAGAGTAGCTTTAGGTGCAAGCAGGAAAACGCTGAAGGAACAATCTGATCCAAAAGAGTTGATTCAGATGTCATCTACAGAACAGTTGCGCACCATCATTAGATACTTACTGGATACTTTGCTTAGTTTGCTTCATTCTTCCAATGGTAAGTATTTTTTCAGGTTTCAAAGCTTTTGTCATGTTTGTGGAAATGATTTGCAAGTGTTGCTTTTTCTGAATCTGTACATTCCCACTGTAAAGCTTGTGAACTATATTCTGTTATGTTTTACTATGAGCTGGTAGTATGCAGTGTACGGCTTGACCAATTGCACCAAGCTGACCTAACTAGTTCCTGCTTCCAAAAAGAATGGGAAGGGGTATCAAGTTTCTTCTCCCTTTTCCGTAGTCCTAGCTGCATTTTCCTTTGTTCATATACCATCTGATTGTGATACCATCTTGTGGGCTGGTTCAGTTTGTTGAAGACTGCCCAAGCACAATATTCATGTAGGAACGAGCTTGTGGAAGATCCTGGAACCAGATAGGCAGTTAAAAGTGGAGGACAGAAGCGGAGACAACTTCTGTGGGAAAAAAAAAAAATCATAAAATCAGTATCTGTGCTCAGTTCTTGATTTTTAATATCTAGATATCCAGTAAGGATTGTTATTTCCTAAACTTGCCATTGAAAGTGTTATTGGAGAATCAAAATTGAATCGTGGAGAATCAAAATTGAGAAGTTTGAGTAGGAGCGGTGAATCTAAAAAAAAATATTTAAAAAATAGTAATTGTGGAACATTATTCTCTAAATAGACAGGTGTGTCTGTCTTATAGTTTTCTGTGCCAGTTCTTAAGCTTAATGATGGTTTGGTTTTGCTTTGTGTAGATTCCATGAAGGTGTTTGCACTGACATGAAATTGATACGGTTTTGACCAAAGGGACTGATCTTCATGGGTTACCTGCAAATTACATTCTCCCCATCTGTTCCTCTCTCTTCCTGCTTTTCCATGTCAATTAGTCTAATCGTATTAGTTTTAAAAACTTCCTGCAAACTTCTTCTTCTTGTCTTGAAGCCAAAGTAGTTATAATAGCATCATTCTCCTTACACGTGGTTGCTTATTTTCTTTTCTTAAAAGGACACTCTGTTCCTGTGGTTCTACAAAGTACTTTTCATGCTCAAGCTTGTGAAGAATTATTTAAACACCTATGTATCAGTGGAACCCCCAAAATACGTTTGCATACTGGCCTTCTGCTTGTTCAGCTTTGTGGAGGAGAAAGGTGGTGGGGCCAGTTTCTCTCGAACGTATTGCAGGAATTGTACAATTCAGAGCAACTTCTCATATTCCCACAAGACAGGTAAGGCATAAGCCTGTATTGATATGTCACCTGTGAATCACTTATCAATAATTCCATGGTTCGTAACTTAACATTTCAAGTGACAAAAATGTGGCTAAATAATACTTACCTGTTTATTCCACTGATTTAAGAAATAATTCCAAAAAAGCACTGCAAATGACAAATGTCTGTTTGTAGTTATTTTTTTCCCATGTATTTGATACTGGCACCACAATAAATTGCTCTTTTCCTCACTTAGAAGTGAATAGGAAGACACTTCTGGTGCTCTTCACATATCTAGCAGCATTCACATACCTAGCAGGATTGCTTTCCAGTGTCAAAAATTGCTTTCTGCTTTAACAGGCTTAAATACACTCTCATCACAGAAATGTTCTTCCAATGCGTTTGGAAGTAAGAATGAGACTGAAAAGCACGCTACTTGCATCTAATACAGAAGTTGTCTTGAGATACGAGCAAACAAGCGTGAAGTTGAGAACCAGCTGTTAGAACGCGTTGATTATTTCAGACTATTGAACGAGATCCTTGATATTCTAAACATCCTTCTGTTATTTTAATCTAACATATTTGCTGTTCTGTGGCTGTCTGCCTTCTTTGGACTGTAACATTTACATTGTCATGCTTATAAATGGATTAATTCAATGTTACAAGAGTACATGTATTGAATTCTCTACTCCTGCTATTCAGCATATCATATGTAATAGGAAATAAAACAGATAAGCTCTTGTTTCAGATGTACAGAATGGGATGATCTGCAAGTAACTACTGCCCTCTTCAGGGTAAAAGAGTAAACATATAACACAATACTGCACTATCTCTATGACAATAGATCTTGAAATCTAGTCCATTTGCTGGGCCACAGTGCTGGTTTCTGTAGCAATCTGCTTGAAAGCCTAGGGGAATATGGTTCTAGAAGGGGTGTTTCATAATATTGCTGAAACTGAAAAGAAAATGAAATCTTAAATATTTTAATTTTATTTTTAGGGTATTCATGTTGCTTTCTTGTATTGGCCAAAGATCGCTTAGCAACAGTGGTGTTTTAGAAAGTTTACTTAATCTCCTGGATAACCTGCTGTCACCACTGCAACCTCATTTACCTGTGCACAGAAGAACTGAAGGTAGGCCTCTAATTTGGGAAATTGTAGCTTCATATTCATTATAAGCTAGAAAACTGGAAGACTAGCTCACAGGTTTTGGTATATTAAAAGAAGAGATTGTTTTTGTTTACTATATTTTTGAAGCACAGATGTCGTTTAAAATATGCTGAAATTTCTTGTTCTTTAGGTGTTAAGAGATACTATTTTCCCTTGTTTAAATGTGAACAAAGTCTATTTGGTTGCTTTCAATTCAGCTAGGAAGCTTTAAAGTTTCAGCCAATTGGGAGGAACATCCAAGGTGTAGACAGCTCTAATGACTCCAGTGAATGACTTCGGAATTTAGTGTTTTGGAAAGAAGTGTCCATTTTTGCTCATAAGACCTTTTCTAAGTTTCAGCTTTTGAAGTGAAACGCAGCTATGAAGACAAATTTGAAACCAGCCTTATGGTTTCTGCAAACTAGATGTTTTTTTTGTCGTTGTTGTAACCACAGGAAATTTACATTTTCTTAACACTAAAAAAAAAATCACTGACATTATATTCTCCAAACTTGACTTTTTGGGGGTGTTTTCTTAACCACCCTAATTTTGAAGAAAATGCTTGATCAAATTCTACTTCATCAGTTCTGTACATGTAGCAGAACATTGTAGAAGATAGGCTACTTGAAATTTGTAGCATTATAAAGTCGATAAATGCCAGCTGAGACTCTGTCCTTACTTTTCATCTTGTCTCCTGACGTAAACAAGCCTCAAGCTGGTGTCAGAAGCTGTCCTATTGCTTCCCCTTGGTCTACCATGTACTTTCTCTATCTTGGCCATATCCTGCTATAGTCTCTTAACGAGTCTGAGGCAAATCCAAGCTTACATCTCCTCTACCTCTGTTTGCACTCTCCCCACAGCTGCCAATTCCTTTCATAGCTCTTGCCTTACTAGTTGTCCTCACGGAGGACTTTAGGAAGCAGGAGAAGTAACTGATACTTCAGAGCTTTATTTGCTGGTCTTCCAGCTTCCTTCCTCCTGGACAGTACAGGTGAGTACTAGGGCACTATTATGTGTGATGGAAGCATCAGGTATGGCAGAAGAAAATCCTATTTGAGAACTACCACACATAACTAAGGGCAAAGGGGGTGAAAACTGACTGGGGGAAAAGGTCAGAAAATGAAAATCAGAACAAGAAGTGAGCATCATGGATAGAGAGAATTTAGAAGACTAGAGACAAAGGTGGGACATGGTATTCAGACTGCAGTTGCTGTTGAGGTCATGTTATGGGAAGGCCTGCTGTTCCTCTGCCCACCTGAGGTGGGCTGCTTTCAGCCAGCACGGACAGGACACTGGAGTAAACAGTCAGGGCCTACATCCAACTGCTTGGGCTGCCAGCAACTCAGTGTGATTTTGGACAAGTTGTTTTTATGTCTTAGTTTTCTTCTTTGATCTGAAATTAATAATCATTTGAGTTGATTAAGGCTTTTTGAGGTCAGTTAATGAAAAGTACAGTGTAGCTAAACATGGCTCAGCACTGTGCACAGATGAGAAAATGGGTATGTAACCTCTAGTATTATTGAGTTTGCTCTATTGATACTATGTGGAAGAATGCAACTTGCTTAATGACAGTGATCCAGTGGTCATTAATTATAGGTTTCTGGTCTTTATTGAGTACTTATAAGTTACCTTTATAACTGTTTGTTTAGATTTAATCATGCACACAAAAATTTTTCTTGCATGATGTGTAAGATACATTTTTTTTTGCTTTTGCCTATACAAAGCCACTGAATTTAAAGTGCAAGACTGAAATAGTCAGTGGCTAGCTATTAGTGCCACCAGCATGGTTCATCTAATCTGAACGCAATCTTGACTTTCCTGAAATTTGTTTGAATTGCTACACGAAAAT
This sequence comes from Heteronetta atricapilla, assembly GCA_011075105.1. NCBI lineage: Eukaryota > Metazoa > Chordata > Aves > Anseriformes > Anatidae > Heteronetta > Heteronetta atricapilla. The sequence continues at coordinate 24,070,619 of CM021733.1, forward strand.
ACACTATAAAAGAGTAATAATGAAGCTATTTGAGTGCAAGGCTTGTTGGAGCCTTGGGTGATGGGAGGAATTTCATGCTATGGATTAAATCACATCTAATTTATGTGCTTTTATGCAAGCAGCTGTCATTCTGCATTTGATATTTAGGAAATTCAGGCACGTAATTTTAGACTTCTTTTTAAATGCCACTTGATTTCTACCTGTAACAGTAGAGGTCAAGCTTTTTATTTCTGACTTTATCAGCCCAAGAGAACTGTGATACCTGCTTTTGTGCCTGAACACTACACCAAATGTTTGATTTCTTGTCATATTTATGAATGCTCAGTCTTACCCTTGCTTTAAAAAAAGGCATCTTTGTGGCCTAGAGTGAAATGTGTGCCAAGTAATTCTTGTCATGATTTTTTTTTTTTATTTTCTTATAACTTCCAAACTTTATTAAGGCAGTCAAATCTATTTCTTTTTAAGGAGTGTTAGATATTCCCATGATTAGCTGGGTTGTAATGCTGGTGTCCAGACTACTGGATTATGTAGCTACTGTTGAAGATGAAGCAGCCACAGCCAAGAAACCTTTGAATGGAAAAGAGAGGGAACGTTTTTTGACAGGTATGCAATGCTTGTTTTTCATTATGTATCAAACTTGTTTCTGTGAGTGTTTGTTTTGGAGCTGTTCAAATACTATAAATATATTTTTAGCTCATTTGAAAAATGAGATTTTTAAAGGAAATATTATGATCATATTATTTGCACTGTTGTTGGCTTCATCACCTGCTTTTTTCATTAGAAATCTCTTCTTTTTTTTTAAAGTAATAATTACAAACTTGATTTGATTTTGTGAAATGTCTGTATATTATTTTGTGACTCCACTTAGTTAAGTGTATACCATGTTGAGACCATATGCGTATTGTGAGAAATTGCAATAGTATGACTTTGTTACTTCTTCTGGTGTTTATTGTGGTATATGTACCTTTAAATGCATGTTTTTATTAGTAGTAGTTTTATTTTTTGAGTTAAGGAGCCATTGTTTTCTTTGAGCAGCTTTTCTAAAAGTGAAAAATGGAAGCCTTTTGTGTTACAAAGGCTGTTCAGACATTTTTAGTTAGGACAGTCTTTCTTACCTCCTTATGTTTTAAAAATAGCAAAAATAAACATTTTACAATTACACAGAAATACTACCATCTGTGATTAGAGTTGCATTTCACTAAGAGAATTGTATTTTGCTTGTTTCTTTAATATTAATTGTATAGAGATGCCATTTCTTGTAATATAAATGCTCTTCTCTAGAGTTAAATGAGGTTTAACGATACTGATTACTATCTACTTTTTATTTCTATTTCTATTAGGAAACCAGTGGAGTTTTATAAATAATAGTCTTCACACTCAGAGTCTGAGCAGATCTACTAAAGGCAATAGTAGCCTGGATAGACTGTATTCCCGAAAGATCAGAAAACAGCTTGTGCATCATAAACAGGTGACTTCTGGCACGGTAGTGGTTATTTTCACAGAAATTCTGTATAGCTTGTCTCATTTTTTGAGAGAACAGTTTTGGCCTTGGGACTCATTCAGCCTCGCTTTTGCATAGTCTGATTCTGTAGCTAAAGTCTGCCTATCGTCTTTGATATTTGTCTCAAACTGAGAGGCATGGCATCAGCTGAAAGAACACGTTTGAATGTACTGTTGCATTTTGTGACCATTTTGGATTATAAATACAATTTAGTTTTTAGGTAGGTCTGGATACATCAGAGTGCAAGCTCCTAAGCTGTGATTTAACTGTTGGCAATGCTTAAGAGACAGCAATATCATTTCTAAATGCAACCACGCTGGTTTTATGACCCTGGACATGTGTGTCTTGAGCTCCTTTAAAAATAGTTTTTTCTTAAACTTCATCTGTTCTGTGTCTGCTAGTGGCCCCTAAAGGTGTCTGAGTTAAAGATGTATAGAAAGTATCTTTAAAAGGCTCAAGTTACAGTTTGAACTGAAGATTACTATCATATGAAAATACTGATCCTTTTAACATCTTATTGCTTAAATTTTCATTTTTTCCTATTAACATTTTCTTTTAGCAACTTAACTTATTAAAAGCAAAGCAGAAGGCTTTGGTGGAACAGATGGAAAAAGAGAAAATACAAAGCAACAAAGGATCATCATACAAACTTTTAGTAGAACAGGCAAAACTAAAGCAGGCTACTTCAAAGGTATGATGCTCTGAAACTGTAATTGACTTCCTGTCCTATGTGTGAAAAGATCCGTTCGCAAAGTCATTTTTGTCCTATGTTGACCTTACTTTCAGAAAGTGTTTCACCATGGCTGCTATCAAGGATATTCTAATGCTGAATAAAGCAGCCATGTGGAAATTTCTTGCATTGGGAAAAATAGTTTACCCTTCCACAGGGTTTGTGTTGTTTTTTTAGGTGGTCATAGCCAAAATGACCAGTAATCCTGCAGCTTTGGGAATGCTAGTCCTATCTTTAAACTTTAGATAATGTATACCAATAGAAATGTAAATTAATATTTTATATGGTTAGCTCTTACGCGTGGTACTCTTCCAGATGCTGTCCTGGTTGAGTAACGAGAAAATAATCCTGCCATCTGAATGACTCCCCAGACTAAGAAATGCAACTTTTAAGAATGTTTTCTGAGCTTCCTAAAAGTATTTATCATGTAGACTGTGGCATGTTGCAGTAAGATCCAGACTTATCTGAGAGTGGATATCATAGTAAAAGAACTATTTTGACCATGAGATGAGGTGCAGAAATTTAGAGATTTCTGGAGATGGCAGCATGGATTTATCAAGGAACAAAAATGTGCAAATTGTTCTAGCTACCAAAATCAAGTATCTCTTCAAATATTTCCTGTGTAGTTCCAAAAATACTAATGTCTGTCTGAATGACGGAGAGTAGAACTGTGGAATGAGATTATAGAATATTGGGCCTTAAAGGCATTCTGAAGAAAAATCTTACAACAATTTCCAGTAACTGTGAAAAAGCAACCTAGAAGTTTAAGCACTAGTATAAAAATAAAGCCCTAAGTTTTCACCAACTCTGCTTGTCATGAGCTGTTCTTTCTTGTTCTATCTTCTGCTTTATTCCAGCAGGTTACACAGGGGGTGCTATTTCAATAGCTCTGCTCCAGCAGTGGCCCCCTTGAGACATCTTTTAATGACTCACTGGCTGAAATATGCTGTCCAGCTGTTTAAGTTTCACTTTATAGCTACCTCATTGCATCCAAAAATGCATGTTGAACTAAAGAGTTTCCCCTTGAAATTTCTTAACATCTAGTTACAGTATTACTGTATGCCGGATAGTTGCATTTCATGCATTTTTTACTATTTTGCCTACTAATCACTTCCAGTTATGACACAGTGTGAGTAACCTAAAACATTTATTGCATTCTGGAGAAAGCTGAAACCTTTGTCTTGGTAAATATTTTTTTTCTCTGGTCTATTTCAGTATCTAGTACTTAAGTGAGGTTGTAAGAGGCCTTTGTGTTATCTAATTTTATGCTGCTTTTGTAGCTGCTGGAGTGCCCTGGGTGGGCACTAAGATTAATAAAAGTACCTACTTTCCTCTACTGAATTTATAGACACTCGGTCACACAGGTTGTAGTTTAAAGCCCTGATCAGGGATTGGATTAATTCTATTTAAGGTGTTTGTTGGATGCTTTGTATCTTATAAGTATTAAAAATGTTTAAAATTGCCAGTGATTTCTTTAATGTGAAGAACTGAAGGTCAACATTCTTGTAGGGATAAATTTCCATATTAGCACTATCTGTCTGCAGTTCACTTCATGTTAACAGTAGTTTTATATGCAGGTGTGGAAACAAGAAAGGAACTTCTAAAATACATATTCTTGATATGCTTTATGGCAAATGTAAAGGCTTAATTGGCACTTGTGTGGAACTGAATAACCTGGTTATTACTCTGTCACCTGAGACAACATTCTGCCAAAACAAATTTCTGCCAGTAAAACCTTAATTCCATTCCAGATTTGCAGATATTCTTAGACTCTCCTTTACTGTTATTGCTGCCTCAGATTTTTGCTGGGAGAAGATCCAGAGCTTAGTCTTAAAATGTATAACTGCTGTTTCAAATTTAATTTCTACAGCACTTCAAGGATTTAATACGTTTACGTCGGACTGCAGAATGGCCTCGTTCTACTTTGGATACTGAAGTATCAACAACAAAAGAAACTCCAGAAATTGAACCACTTCCCTTTACACTGGCACACGAACGTTGTATTTCTGTAGTGCAGAAGCTGGCACTCTTTCTCCTGTCAATGGATTTTACTTGTCATGCAGATTTACTTCTGTTTGTTTGTAAGGTAAACAGAACATGGAATATGATTCTAAAGTTGTAGTGGAAACCACATTTCTGTCACTGCTTTTTTGCTTGCTTGCTGGTAAAAAAAAAAAAAATCAGCTGTAGCAGTGAAATTTCTAGTAATTTGTGGTGACGTAGTTTTTTCTGACCTGTCCCCTTTTGTGTAATTTACAAAACGATGGCTTCAATATGGCCTAGAAAGACTAACTTTTAAAAAAATATTTTAGTGTAAGTACATTTGTAAAGTTCTAACATTTCAAAGTATCTGATTTCTTTGTTAAAAAAAATCATGGAAATGAAAGGTATTATCTTCATGGTATTAAACATGAATACGCAGCAAGCACGTGACCATCTTGTTAACACTACATTAGTCAGTTGAAAGTATTTTCCTTTAGCCTGAATTCAGGCTTCTGAGTCTCTATAGCAGTTGTTTGCTTCAGTGATAGCTGTGGGAGTTTTTCTGTACAGTTTGGGGGCTATTCTTTTGGCTTATTTTTAATGATTTTGCAAAAAGTTGTCTGGAAGAACATACTTGCTACTTTGACTTCAGCTGTAGAAATGTGTAATTTCTGAAGGATGCCTAAAAATCTTTATTGTAACTCCCATTAAGGAAATCAGCATTGTTTTTTAACTGTACTGTGAATGATGGAGGTCTTTAAGTGAAGCTTAAATATATACTACATCTGTTTCCTGCTTGTTTCTTGATGGGAAACCCAAGGATTTTCTGGGTTTTTATAATCCTAGATTGGGGTTGACATAAATATACAGAAGTTTTGGGTTATGTCTTGTTAGTTGGATGTGCTTACATAGCACCTTTTTTATTTTTCCTTTGAAAAACAAATGCAATTAGTTAGGTCTTGGCAAAAATTCTTTTCTCTCTTACTGGATTATCAATAGTAACTATGACAGAATATCCATCCAGACCACTGATCTTTCTGTCTTTATTTATGGATCTCAGCTTTTAGGTAACAGTATGCAAAATCTTTCATTTTTGCAAATTCAGAGAAATGAAACACGGTTTGTGAGCTAGATTTCTTGTGCATTGCTTTTTGAAACACGCAGTCCTACAGTTTCCTTCAATTCTCCTTCCATCTGGAGAAGGGACTTGAGCAGTGTTTGCTCATATTACTCTTTCTACAGTCTCATCTCTATTGTGTATGTTTCCAGTGCCATGAGTCAATTATTCAGATTTTGGTATTCAGAGGGCTGATTTGACTCCTGCAAACACGTCTTTCGAGAGAAGTGAAAGCAAAAATTTTGAAATTGTGAGCTTTTTCTGTAAACACTTTTGGGGTTTGCTTTTTTTTTTTTTTTAATCCTCTTCAGCCTCAAGAAAGAATTCCTGGCTGGTTTTAAGAATTACATCTATAACTTACCTCCTGCTATCTTTTAGGAGATGGAGTATGGTTATCACAGGGTAAATTTCCTACTGAAAAAGCTAAAGAAACCTCAAAAAAAAAAAAAAAAGGTGGTTCTGGGACTTGGCCTAGAATCTTAGAGCTAAAAGGCAACTTTGGATCACCATTCCAAGATGAAGAAATACGAGCTTTTTCTTAATCTTTTTTGAATGGAAGGTGAGAATGATGTTGGTCAAATAACAGAAAGTCAAGTCTGCGTTCCACCATTTGTCCGTAGGCGCTGTTAATGTGGAATGGAAAACTCCTTTTTTACATTCTTAGCAAACCCAGATATTGCCTCTTATAGACAAGAGTCTTAGTGAACATGTTGGCCTCCTCTGCTGTGAAATGGGAGGTCTTTGCAGACAATTCTTTCTTACCTCATGCAGTTACTGAGGCCGAACTCAGATTTATTCATGACCTAACAAAAATAGGTTGTATAAAGTAAGAAAAAGTTGTGGTCAGTTAAACATCACATTCTATATCCTGTTCAACCCTGAAGCAGTATAATTACTACTTTATTTTTTTAAATGTAAGTGGAAGTTCCCTTTTCCTAGAGCAGGAACTGTGCCTAACATACTAGGAGCTGTGTTTTTACTCCTTAGTATTGCAAGTGCCAGGCTTCAGAATTGTCCAAATGCACTACAACTGCAAAGGTGTTGCACCAAGGGAAGGAACGACATTGAAAGGACTTAATAATTCCGCTCAGCTCTGTCATCAATTTTCAGAGTTATTTCTGATAACTCTGTTCAGTACTCTTATAAACTACTACATTTTTGACCATAACCTTTACCAAGAAGATTCTTGGAACTTGTATCTGAAATTAGATAAATGTACTTATTTTTAAAGGGAAAATGTTCTTAATTTGTAGTTATTTTAGACTGCCAGACAACTTCGCCTGGTTTATTACAGCATCCTGGACTTGATACGTTAATTGTGATTGCAGATGCCATGACAAGGCAGCTACTGCCTGATTTACTTTGGGCACAGAGGTTTTTTTTGGATGTATTATGTCCAAGAAATGTTGAGTTTTTGTTGTTGCTTAGATCTTGTGGATTCTCTAAAGATTTTGTGCATAGGATTCTCCTTTCTAAAAAAGATTTTATTATGCTATTTAGCGTGCTTTCAGAACTGTTTTCATGCAGATGTGAGTATTTATAGATGATCCATGACCTTTAATATGAACCGTCCTAAATATGCTTGACTCACCTCTTGGCACTGGAGAAATGAAGTAGCACTCCGGTTCCATTTTTCATTCCAAAATTGCTCAATCTTTAAAGGTTGAGAAAGGCATTTTTAAGGTATTTAGAGATATTTTTGTAGTTTTACATTGCTACAGAAACACTCCTGAGATCAATTTCTAAGACTTAAAAAAAAAAAAAAAAAAAAAAAAAAAAAAAAAGTTGAGCTGAGCTACATAGTGTGGGGAGCCAGAAATGACAGGCACTTTCACTGATAGACAGTGAAAATCTCAAGTAATAAAGTGGAGAGGTGAATTTCATGGATGAATTGTGGTCCCTGAGTTCATCATTTGGCAGGAAGACTGGTGCTTTATCAGCTGGAGCGTAGTTGTAAGGGATAGTTGAAAATTTTGTCTTGATTTTGATTGCTTAATTCTTGGGATGTGGGGAAGAATCAATTTAATTATATTTTCATATTTTCCTCTTTTTTTTTATAGGTTCTTGCTAGAATTGCAAATGCTACAAGACCAACAATTCATTTATGTGAGATTGTAAATGAAACTCAGTTGGAAAGATTATTGTTGCTTCTTGTTGGAACTGACTTTAACAGGGGAGACATCTCTTGGGGAGGAGCATGGGCTCAGTATTCTCTGACATGCATGCTGCAGGATATTCTAGCAGGTTTGTTTTAAATTCATGTTCTTCAGAATGTAGATTACATTGAAAACTGATTTTCTTCAGTATTTATTATTATTATTATTATTATTTTGTTAGAATCTGTTGGCTATTAAGATAGTGAGGAAAAAAACAATATTATTGATACGCAAATTGAGTTGAGATTGTAATGAATAGAGTTTAAAATCTTTTGATTATCAACCAATCCTGAATAAATGGCTTCTGCACTGAAAAGTAAAGTGTGTGTGTGTGTGCGTGTGTGTGACCCTGATTATTTGAAAATTATCCAAAACTTCTCTCTTTTCGACAAGTAGCTCTTGGAGAATTTAGTTAGATGAAGAAAAACAGATAGTTGGCCTAGATGCAGGGATGTTAATTTGTAATGGGAATGCAGTTTGAAATGGGGTTGTCTGGTTAATGTCATGTATAGGAGAGCTGTTGGCACCTATAGTAGCTGAAGCGATGGAAGAAGGTGCTTTGGGAGAAGATGCTGGAGCTTCAGCTGGGGATTCTGATGACTCTCTTCAGCAATCCACAGTTCAGTTAGTGGAAACAATAGATGAACCTTTGACACATGATATCACAGGTAAATTAGTCCATAATCTTGAAGTATATATCTATACTGAAAACTTATTTTTTTTTCCAAAAAAAAAAAAAAAAGCCTAGTTGTTACTTATCTGTCAAAATATTAGTAAAGAATTTTTGATGCAATAATTAATTACTGAAAACAAAGGCAAAATATGAGCAGTTCTTCAACTAATATCTCTGATGGTTAAAAAGTGGTTGTTATTCTGATTATTTTTTAAAAGGCGGATTTGATGTATGCGTTAAATTTTTCCACTAAGAGCTATGAATATTAAAAGCCTTAGCATTACCCATAAAGTATATGATATATCCCTGTTTCATAATTGGTACTTGGTAGTATTAAAACAGTTTTAATCATTTGCAGGTGCTCCACCTCTATCATCTTTGGAAAAAGATAAAGACATTGACCTAGAATTACTGCAAGACCTGATGGAAGTCGATATTGATCCTCTGGATATTGATTTGGAAAAAGATCCTCTTGCAGCCAAGGTTTTCAAGGTATGATGGACTTGAGTTTGTGAAATGGTTAAAAAAAAAAAAAAAAAAAAAACCTTTATCTTTTGAGAAAGTCTTTCTCTTCTTCAATGATAGTATTTGATCTCTCAGACCAGTTTCCACCTTTTTATATAGGTTGAATATTAGAATGATAGGAAAGAATCTAAAGATGGTGTTCACATCTTAGATGTATTCATATCTGTGTTTACCACAAAATAGTTTCCATTAAGATATCCCTATAAATAGGATGTTTTGAGTTTAATCATAATTTCATAATTATATGTTGAGCCTTTTCTCTGTGTCCATTAGGATGAAATTCTCATTTGGAGTTTTCCTACCCCCTCAGTATTGACTTCAATTCAAATGAGGCTGAAGGTTTTTCTAAATTATTTTTCTTCCACTTAATCAAACAGTACTACATTTTCTTACTTTTTTCTGTATCCCGTCTTGTCCTTGCACTGATTAGCTATCACATAAATATTTTTTTCTTCAGATCTCACCCAGACAAATTATTCCACTCACTGCTTAATTTTTTTATTAATTGTCTCCCTTCTTTATTGTGCTATAATTGAATTTGGCATTATCCCCCAGGTCACTTCATCCACAGGTATCTTCATTATCTTATTGCCCGATTGTTCTCTATAACAGCCATAAAAGCTCTTCTTCATTCTTAATATTTCCTAAAATTTGTTGTTTCTGTGAATTGGTAATTGATACAGGATCTTCACATCAAATATGCCTTCATTACTATTTTTTCTTGTGATCCATGTGCTTTCTTAATGTCTTTAATTATGACACTTCAGTAGAGATGGTTCGACTCTTTATTTTGCAGAACCCAGTACAAATAATGACTGAGCCTCACTAAGGCCTCAAGGTACTTTAATAGTACTGTTATACTAGTAATGTAGTATTCTGTCTTGATAAATAACTTCTCAAAATATCTGTATGATACTCCACTTCCAAACTCACAGGATAGTACAAATGTGTGAGTAAAACCTGATGATAACATTTTGAATCTGTTTTCTTCAATCTCTGAGACAGCTAAATAAATTGCTGGATTTTGACAGTCACTAAGGATACAGTAGTTTGTACTGCAGCAAGAAATTGAAACAAAAATTTCTAAAGTTACCGAGTCCAATATTCTGGTTTTATTTTTTTGCAAATATGTTTGTATTAATTAAAAAATAATAATTTCTGTACTTGGGCAGTCTAAAAATTTTGCTTATGTTGTCTTGCTTTATTTGTTTTTTAAGCCCATAAGCAGTACATGGTATGATTACTGGGGTGCTGATTATGGTACTTACAATTACAATCCTTACATTGGAGGCGTTGGAATTCCGGTTGCAAAACCACCAGTAACTACAGAGAAAAATGGATCACAAACAGTGAGCGTATCAGTCTCTCAAGGTGAGCAATGAACTGTTTGAGGTGTCTGTTCTGTAATAATGCATGCCACACTTCAGCCTATCAAGTTAATGTTAGAATCTCTCTGTGCATTAAATGAAAAGAATTAAATTTTTTATGTGCTACAGGTTTTCTGTGATAACTGAGAAAATATTATGTGAGGTTTTCATTTAAAACATAGCAGAGAATTCTTATTTTCTAAAAACTTTGAACACACCCTTATAGTCAGTTGAAAATTACTCTCTTATTCTAGGTGCTTGCAAATTTTGGAAGGTCTTTTCTAGTTGGTTGGTATTTTGTATAGTTGGCCCTACCTGACAGAATAAATCCATGCCATGCTTTTTTTGGTTCTCGTTTCAGAATAATTACTTCTCAGAAAAATACAAGCTTAAACATGTAGATTTAGTTTGGTGTGATTTTAAGATGACTGTGAGAAGAATTATGTGTGTTTCATGAGAAAATTGTGATTTTATTAATAGTACACTTTATGTCCATAAGAATCTTACGTTCAGTTCATAGTGTAAGTTTCTGTGTTCTGCTTGCATCATAGGTAAAAGTGAATCTTCCTATCAGTGATACAGAGATATTTTTTTTTCAGTTTAGCATGGACATCTCTATTGCTTGGACAGGATATTAACCTCACTAGCTATGTAGTCTTTGATATAATTCAGTTCTACTCTGTTTATTGCCTTTGTGTAGCTTTAGATGCACGTCTAGAAGTTGGACTTGAACAGCAGGCTGAGTTGATGCTGAAAATGATGTCCACCCTGGAGGCGGATTCCATACTGCAAGCATTAACAAACACATCTCCTACATGTAAATACGTATTACCAAATGATTCTCTTCATGTGATTACCCTTTGAAAATTGTACTATTTATTTTCTGCAGTCACTTAGCAGCTTAGAAAAAAATGTATTTCACTTGAGTTTTCTTCTTAGGCTGAGCTTCAAAAATATTTCTTTATTTGGACTTTTAAATTATGTGGATACATTATTTATTTTCTGAAATTGGTCAGACAGGCAGGATTCCTTTTACAGTGCATAACAGTACAGTAGAAAAATTGCTTTCACATTCTGATCCAGGTGCAATTAAGCAGTGTTCCCTATTTTTGTGAAGCTTCATTCTTTGTGAAATGTAAGCTGCTTTGTACTTGAGTTTCATCTGTTCAGTGATGAAGGTGAAAATATTCTCAGTACTGTTCAAGTATTTTGAACTTGACTGTGCAGTAAGCTTATGTTGTTAAAACACCCATGATGCTGATTTAGAGACTTATAAAACACATTTAGCAAAAACTGTGAAAATATGTTTCTGTGGGCTTACTTTTCAAACAGTTTTTGTGAAGATGTCTGATATTGAAGTATGGCTTTCATGATAGGGTAGTCAACAGTCCAACTCAAATGAACACTATGTGGAAGATGTTCTTGTAAATTATAAAATAAGCATATTTCCCTTAAGCATAAAATATGAGGAAATAAGTATGCAATTGCTTTTATCAACATGTCCAAAATATTCTGGGGGGTACTTTCTTATTTTATTTTTTGTTTCTTTGTTTGTTTGCTTGTTTTAGTAACTCAATCTCCTAGTGGAACAGATGATTCATTGCTAAGGGGATTGCATGCTGCTAACCAAAATGCCCAGCTGATTGTACAGTTGTCATCTATACCTATGTTGAGTGCGTGCTTCAACAAACTCTTTTCCATGCTACAAGTCCATCATGTTCAGGTATAGAACTATAACCTTTGAAATGTTTTGATAACATTTCTCTCTGACTTTGGAACCTGTTTTCCTATATTTCTTAGTACTTAGAATGCAAGTAACTTGTTAGGTTATGTGCTTTATTGCTTATGAAAAAGTCATGGATACCAGGACTAATAATGTCATAGATAAGCTGCTGAAGGCTTTTAACAATTAGGGAATTTCTTGTTAGAGTAGAAAAGTAGGAGTGTATTTTTCATATTTAGAATCAAATTAGTAGGTTCACTAAAGGACGACGATTACCTTATTGATAGCGAAGAATGTCACTAAGTATGCAGTTGCCATTTATGGAAGTTTTCAAAATCCATCTGGATAAGCCCTCGTGCAAACCAGTCTGATGTCTTTAGTTGGCCCTTCTCTGTGCAGAATATTGTACTGCATAACCTCTAGAGGTCCCTTCTGACCTGAATCGTCCTGTGGCCCTAAATGTTAAAATGAGATGTGTGCTTTTTGAAAAGTCATTGATTTAATGCTTTTCTTGATGTATACAAGGGAATGCAGTATGTTGTATGTAAGTGCTCAGGTACCTGCTTACCTGTTTATATTTTAATTGCATGGCTGACCACATCCCTCGGTCGTTCTTTACATACCCTATCCAAAATGCAGTTTGTGAGGTAAAGGACCTTGATGTTTCCCCAGAATATCCAAGTAGTTAGTTTCCTGAAGGGAGTTACTCAGAGTAAGCATTTGTGTCTTTGTGATAGTAAAGGTTTCCCCATAGTTAAATTGGCTTCTGTGAACACCTTTTGAATAATTTCAATTGACTGTTAAATGTCACTTGCCTAAATTGAGACATTCCAAAAGCTTGCATACAAGCAGTCTTTCAGTAGAAAAGTGATGGTACACAGATTTTTGAGCAGTGTGTACAACTTTTTTTTTTTTAAGAGAAACTTAACTGTATTTTGAAAGTCCGTAACAAAAACACAGCAAAATAATTTGCTAGTTATGATGAATTTTACTTCAATATTTTATTTATCAGAATCTTAAGATCTAGTAAAGGAGTGTGTATTTGTGTTATCAGTGGAATATGAACAGTTGAACATGTAGATAAGTCTTTTAAAATGAATTTTTTTTGCCCAGCAGTTCTGGAAAAACTTTGGTCTGATTTTTATTTTTATTTTTCCTTTTTACAGCTTGAATCCCTTTTACAGTTATGGCTCACATTAAGCCTGAATTCCAGCTCCTCGGGAAGTAAAGATAGTGGCGCTGATATTTTCCTTTATAATGCTAATCGAATACCTGTAATTTCCTTGAATCAAGGTAAAATACATGAAATAGGGGAAATTCATTTTCAGGAGTTGTGAGATTTTTGCTTATTGGTATTCTTGTCACGATCAGTGATTGAATGATTTGTGTTGTTATTAAAGACCTCCTGGTCTTGTTATTTTCTTGACATAAAAATGTGTAGCTAATAAGCAATTGAGAAATGGTTCCTTGAATTTGAGTAATCTCTTCATAAATTAAATTGTAAAAGTTGTGCTTCTTAATTCATTATTACTCTCAAGAAGATTCTTTAAAACACGTCTTAGTCTAAGGTGAACTGTGCACCCGTATGCACTTCTCTGACAAATTTCTTCTCCTAGTACACCATCCTGTGAACTGTTTTTTATTATTATTCTTATTATCAGAGGAGTCAGGGGTAGGCATGGAGGAACCATTTTACTTTTTGAAATCAGTCTACTGACCTGTTATTGTCCAATTGTCCAATATGTCCAATTATTTTTTTTTCTATGAAGTAATTTATATAGTTAAAAAAAAAAAAACATCTGTGGTATATTGTGAGGGTCTAAAACATTAAGGCCTATTATAATGAACCTGTTGAGTTCTGTGGAGACCTTTTGAAATAAGGTATTTCTTTACATGTTTTTTCTGAGATGGCAGAGTTTGGCATTGCAGTTCTATGGGCCAGTTCCTGTGAAGTGTTGGTGAATGCTTCTTCTCCTAATTGCTTGGAAAAGTAGTTGTGAAAACCAAGTAAATACAACAAACAACAACAAATAAACAAAAATATAGCAATTCACAGTCAAAGTGAGAAATTTGTTTTAATACCCTGAGAATTAATGCTTAGATAAACATGTTTTTCTTGACAGCTTCAGTAACTAGCTTCCTGTCAGTTCTGGCATGGTATCCTAACACCTTACTCCGGACATGGTGCCTTGTGCTTCATAGCCTAACTCTCATGACAAATATGCAGCTTAATGGTAAGTCATGCGAATTTTTGTTATTTGTTTTTACAATGTACAAGTGAGCATTGATTTCCATCTGAAAGATTACCAGAACTTTCCCTTTGTCGTAGAAATGGTTTTGTTGGTTCTTCCTCAAAGAGATTATCAAGAGTTGGCTATGTGGACTGCTTATATCATAAAAAATTAAACGCTAGTGGTAAAAGAAAAGGCTGTTATAAATAAGTTAGCAGTGTCTTCTAAAAAGGAATTTCAGGCCTAGCTAAAGATCCTTGGGAAGTACCTTTGTATTATGGGTAGAGGTAGCAGAGGGTGAAGATTAAGGTGGTGTGAGAAGTATTTGTTTTTCTGATGCGGTAAGAATTTTTTTCATAAATATGCAGACTCGAGTCACTGCTTATGTTAAGCTACCTGAAGATAAGCCCCTAAAAGCTAAATCTATTCAGAAAGAAATCCATCTATTTCATTTCACTTCCCTATGCACACTAGATTATCTTGTGTTCTCCATATTGCTCCGTAACACAGTAGAAATAATCTCCCATTGTGGATGAGATATTGCCACAAGTCAGGTAGAAATTAAAGGATGTTATTTTTGAATGAAGAATTTAAGCTTCTTAATGGCTTACCATCATACAACAGCTGTCATGAGGAATGTGTGGCCTTGTCCTCAAGGCTAAAGAAGATACAAAGAATTAAGAACTTGGAGACTGAAATCTCTGAAAACCATATTAGGCCAAATCAAAGCTCTTTTAAATTATGTTTTCATGCCAAGCATATGACTAAAGTCAATAATTATAGACGAAAGAAACCCAGTCATCTGAAGATCATACTTTTCTGAAACAATTTGCATTTTCTGGTGACACAACTACTCTCAACAGTTTTTCCACAAAGCTGCTTCTGAATCTTTTTCCATAAACACCATTTGAAATCATTGTCCTGGGGATGCATTTTTTTTCTTCAGGTTTCATTGTTTGAACTTTTTCTGTGATGCTATTTAGAGATCAGTCTCATGAAAATCTGAAATTTTTTCTACTAGGTGAAATGGTGGTGCTGAGGATAGATTAATGGAAGAGACTGGATATTCACAAACTCTTGGTGTTTGTGAACAGAACATGGTCTGATTTCTAGGGTAACAGTGCCTAACATGCACGTGTATCTTCAGCACTCTTATTGTAACTTAGGCTAGCAATTTCCAAAAATTATTCTGTATACGCCACTGGCTATACGTGAACTACTTCTAAGTGGTATCTTAAGTGTGGGAGACAGAAGGATTTGGCCAACCTCTTTTCGGTGGCTTGTGGAGACAGTTCAAGGGGCAGTGGCCACAAAATGGAGCACAGCACGTTCTGCACCAGCTTCTTCACGGTGAGGGTGACGGAGCACTGGAACAGGCTGCCCAGGATGGTTGTAGAGTCTCCTTCTCTGGAGATATTCAAGGCCCATCTGGACAGCCCACCTGGGCAGCCTGCTCCAAGGAACCTGCTTTGGCAGCGGGGTTGGACCCGATGATCTCTTGAGATCCCTTCTAACTCCTACAATTCTGTGTGATTCTGTATGAGACAAAGTGTCTGTGTTCTGACACTGAGAGAGAGTTAGGCAGCATGCACATTTCTGGGAGTTTCTTATTCAACTGAGATCAGTAAGAGATGATGTGAATAAAAAGCTGCTAAGAAGTGACTGGTATGATTGAACACAGGTGTGAATGCGGTTGTGGATTTGCATGTTTATAAGATTTGGGCCACTTCAAGGCCCCAGCCACCCCCTTTTCCCATACTCACCTATAGAACCATAAGCTGAGGAAGTTTAAGCACACATCAGGTAACTTCTGTGCCAGGATTCTTCAGGAGCTAATAATTCAAAATAATATTCTATCTTGATGGCACTGAGTTATTATATTTAAGAAAAGAAGTGCTCTGTCCACTTGGTGACAATTGAGGGTGGGATCCATCAGAGCAATCTCCTATTGGATTTTGATTTCCGTGTGCTTTAACTGAAAATTGAGCCTAACAATAATAGGTCATTTAAGCCATTAAAGGCAGTGCCTTGCAAGAGTTCTCAGTAACTTACAATTCTCAAAAGTATGTTTTCCAGAAGAGACAGGGTTTTGGTGTTGTTTTATTTATTTATGTTAGTATAAGCAAACAATTTACAGAGAATACTTTAAAGACATATTGTTCCTGAGACTGATGAAATGTAAGTGACATCAGCATTCTTTTGCGTAAAGCTTCTCTTGTGTCCTCTATAGCTCTGTAATGACTTAAGATATGAAGTGGACTGTCAATTCTGGAGAAGAAGTTATAGTATTTAAAAACAAACAGGAAAAAAAAAAACCACAGAACAAGTGTTGCTTGTCACACTGATTGTGGACTTCCTAGGTGATTCTCTGAAGATACCATTTAACAGTTTGGGGAGTTTTTGCACACTTATTTTAAAATAAATCTGGATACATGGTAGTTTTGGAAATACTGAAATGAAATCTTGCTTTAAACTAATGTCTTAGGCTGTTTCAATGATGCGGTTACATTGAAACAATTAAAATGAACTTGACCAGTTCACCTAGGCTCATGTTTCCAAGGCACATCCTGCAATGGAGGTCTTCTCTGTTGCTCTGAAAAGTTCAGTTTTTCTTTCAGGGAGCCAGTGAAATCACACGCTTAGCTTTCGTTTATTTATTATTTACATGTTTGTCCCTCACCCAAACAAGACCTAGCTTTTCCATTTTTTGCACTGTCAAATGTAAGCTAGAGTAGGCTCATTGTCTACAATACAATGGAACTGTAATGCTTTGGGAGTGCTTTATTGCTTTTATTCAATTCCAGATATTGCCCTTCCATCAGACAGAGCCATACATACTTATTCTAAGACTAATATTGAGAAATCCAATGAGAAATTATTTGTATAGCTGTACAATAAATGCTTTCAGCATTAGTTTTCTGTATTCCTCTAAAGGAAGATAGCTGTCTGCAGTTTGAGAATAAATTGGCATTTGATAAGGGGAAAACTTACTATGAGTTATCTTTGTTTTCTACTTCTTCCATCTTTCCATAGGGATTTATTCTCATAGCAAGTCTCTTTCCAATGCTATTTTTATTTAATTGCTCTGGAAACTTTTCAGCTGAGATAGAAGTAGTCAGGATCTAAATCCCATTTTGACTGAAATGTTTCTCTCCTAGTTGGTGTTTTATCGTTTAATTTAAGGAAGTTACTGTGAATAATCAGGACCGATAAACAGAATGACCAGATAAACTCTGTACCAGAGCACTGTTTTCTCTTGATTGTCTTTCTTTCACATATAGAATCATTAAGGTTGGAAGAGACCTTCAAGCTCATCTGGCCCCACCATCCCCCTATTACCAATGTCACCCACTAAACCGTGTCCCGAAGCATCAGGTCCAACCTTCCCTTGAACGCCCCCAGGGATGGTGATAGTCAGAAAGAGATCACAATATCAGCATGTAATACCCTTGAACTTCATTTAGATAGGTATAACTTTATAAGAGCAAGTCTTTTTGTTCAGTAGTTAGCTGTGCTTTTTTCAAGTTGTGTTTTGAGTTGATTTTATATATCACTACTGAGTAAGACTGCACATTTAATAAAGCTCGTTTGTTTGATCATTGAAGGGTATACTTTAATTCTACTTTTGGTCCTCAAAACCCTTATCCTTTAAGCTCCCTGCAGTTTTAGTCGATGATAAGTCTCTGAAAGTGCCACAGACAACAATACCTTGATTGTTTACAGGATAATAGAATGTGGTCTCTGTCTGGCAAACTAAGAAACACACTTAAGCCTTATTAAAGTAGTAGCCTAACAAAGAAAAAATGTCAAAATATCTGTAAATATTTTTCCTACAAAATGAAACTGCTTTCAGGAATTTTGCCTTAGCAACCTTAGATACTAATGGAATATTTTGGGGGTAGTTACAACTGTAACTTTATTTTTCTAATTAAAACCTCTTTACTCAAAATGGTAGCCCTGAGCAACCAATTTCGGTTTGCCAATTCTACTGTGAATATTAGTGCATAATGCAGTAAGTAAAATGGATATACAGTATAAATGTTGGATTTACACCTAATGTTTAAGATGAGAGATTTAATTTT
This sequence comes from Heteronetta atricapilla, assembly GCA_011075105.1. Classification (NCBI taxonomy): domain Eukaryota; kingdom Metazoa; phylum Chordata; class Aves; order Anseriformes; family Anatidae; genus Heteronetta; species Heteronetta atricapilla. The sequence goes on from CM021733.1 coordinate 24,088,707, forward strand.
CCAGCTTTTATTTTTAAGCTGGTCCAAGCAGTGCCATTGGAGCTCAGGAAAGTACTGCCCAACTGTTGGTGTCAGATCCAAACCTCATTCATGTGTTAGTGAAATTTCTTTCCGGCACTAATCCTCATGGAACAAATCAACACAGTCCACAGGTAATCACCAATTAAAATAACAGAATAACTCTTCATAGTAGGTTTTGATTATACATGACATAAATATGTTATTTATAATGTATTATTCTTGGCTAGTGGTTTTTTTTTTTTTTTTTTTTTTTTACAGCCTTAGTTGGTTCTCACAAACAACCATAGGGGAATTCATATTGGTAATCCACTATGATTAGTAATCTTTCTTTTTTACAACTATATGGACGCTTGCTACAGGAAGAGAATGCTATGTGAACATGTTCTCTGTTAGGATTTTTAGTAGTATGTATGGAAAAATGATAAGAGTTAGCTTATATATAAGCTAACTATAAATTAGCTTACTGAAATAATGTCAGATAGGGATGAAGAAAACAAGGTTAAGTTAAAATATCTAACAATTCCAGAATTAAAAAAAAAAAAAATACTCTCATGCCTCTGTGTTTTACATGTTTTCTGAATTAATGTGGTTTCTTCTGTTTCTCCTCTAATTTCAATTAATGGTTTTCTCCTCTTTACAGTTTTTGTGATATTTGTGAATGGTGGCAAAAAAAAAAAAAGCCCAAGTTAACTTACTTGTATGTAATATTTGACAGGGGTCTCCAAAACAGTTTAAGAGACAGAAAACATTTAGAATTTCCAGACTTATCCAGGCTGTTCCAAAACTTAAACATTGTGCAAGGCTACCAGTTTAAAGCACATATTTGTAAATGTATAGTTTATGAAAATCTATTCAAATTAGCCCAGCAATATATTCTGTTTGAAGCATAGTTTGCATTGCTGAAAAGATAAAATTTCAAGGTGCTTAATGAATTTTAGGCAAAAAAATGATTTATTTGTTTTTTACTCATGGATAATAGTAGAAAACTACATAGTATATAAATTTATACAGAATAGTTCTCTTGTGAAAACTCTGTAAAATTTTGCATAAAGCAATACGTAATACTCTTCTTAGAAAATATTTTTTCCTGCTAGGAGTAAATGTTCTTGAAGACATTTTCAGTTTTATATATGCTTATTAAAATGCTTTTTCCTCTAGGTCGGGCCAACAGCTACGCAAGCTATGCAAGAATTTCTTACTCGATTACAAGTGCACCTTTCTTCAACTTGTCCTCAGATGTTCAGTGAATTTTTATTGAAATTAATACATATACTTTCAACAGAAAGGTAAATCTTAACTTTTTGTTTGTTTTTATACACTCTTTGTCTTTAAAATCTGTGTGAGTGTGAATCACAACTGAAATGTGTAGATTGCCCCTTGTCATACTGCCAAGTCATATATGGATAGAGATCTTTGTAGCATTACCTGTGCATCTAGGCAGTTTCTGGAATGTGGAAGAGCTCACCTGGAATCCACACACAGTGGTCCTTACATGAGGGACACTGAATGAAAGCAACAAGCAGTTGGTTGAAGTTTTATAACATCTAGAGCTAACATGTAGGCCTTTTTTCCCTGTTACAGTAATCCCTAGAATAAAAGTGCTGTTGATGAGCTTACCCATTAAAAAGAAGTAGTATCGTGAGAGGCCTGAATTAATGAAAAGCTAAGCAAATTATTCTCAGATTGTGAAAATAACATGAACGGCTTTTGTAATCATAGATTCATAAAATGGTTTAGGTTGGAAGGGACCTTTAAGGTCATCTAATTCTAACCCCCGTGCCATGGGCTGGGACACCTTCCACTAGACCAGGTTACTTAAAACTCCAGCCAACATGAGATGATTTACACACCAGTTTTGAAGCATTTCAAACACTTATCTCAGTCTCTGCTAATGGAGAACAACCCCAGTATCTTGCTGCTCCGTCTGTGTGGATTTTGTAAATACCTGAAGCTGGATTTACACAGGGTGTTCATCTAGGCAAGTAATTTCTCATTGACTTCTTCTAATGGTGTGCCACTAGTTTTCTTTTATTAGCTTCTGAATTTACTGAGTAGAACTTCTTTTGTACCTTTGGCTCTGAATTGAAGTTCTCTCACCTCTTGTCGATGGTGTAACATCAGGGAAGTTGGCACTGCCTTTCTATTCTCATTTCCTCTTCCTCACAGTGGGCAACCTCCTTTGTCCTACTCTCCTCCTGGAGTGTATTGATGTCTCATCTCCCCACTAGTATAGAGCAGTGCAACTGGCCAGGAAGGAGAGAAGAGCTTCTGGTTTATCTTTAACAGATCTGCTTTTTCAAAGCTTGGCCTATGGACACAGGACTGTTGTGTATATGGCAATACAATAGTTATGTTGCAATTGTTTGGTCTGAAGTGCGTTAGGAATTATCATTGATTTTGTTGGTGTTTTGCATATCCCCCAGACAAATGCTTCATATAAATAGGGAAGAGATTCTTCTGTTTCTGGCTTCCCAGCAGGTGGCACTTCGGTGTTATCTATCCCTTAATCATACAGAAAAGTTTTTCAGCATTCCCTAAGAAATTTTACCTCAGTAATTTGAATTGGATGGGTGGTGTTCACCGGATTACATTAATGATCTATTACTTATACAAGAAATATGATAATACAATAAAATCATTAATTCACAGTGAATCTTAAAATGCACATATGAGTACCATAATACACTTGAAATAAGCTGATGACCCCTCTGAAACAGCAGCTTTTGAAATGTGTTAGGGCTTTTTGAGGCAAACCAAAGGTGGGACTCAAATCATAAAATGAAGTAAAAGCACCTAAAAAGGGTTTAGATGATTATTTATAAGACCTCAGGCAGTTATTGAATTGCACCATATCTGCATGTACCACGTGTAAGATTGATTGTAAAGAAAATGTTTTACTGTTAGAACAAATTAAATGGCAAATATTTTCTTCAGGGCAGTTTATAGAAAATGTTCTGTTTTTAAAGTTAAAAGTTATAGTAGGATTGATCAATGAGAAGTTTTTCAGAAGTTAGTAACCAAACCACATTTAAAGAATTAGCAGCTTTATTTAAGTATACTGATTCAGAAGGCTTATTTTACAGTCTACAAGTAAATATTTAAAAACAGTTGGGAAAATAATAAGAGATCCCTTTAGTAATCAACCAACAAGCACCTACCTGTGACAGCAGGAGTGACTTCTCATGGTTTTACTTGTAGTTACTATTTGGATAACTAAACTTGACCATTCTTTTCTCTACCATGGGGAAGAAAAAGACAGGAAATAATTCTTAATGATTTTAGTATTAGATGACTTCTTCCTGTAAAGTTTCCATGCCAGTACATGAAAATTTTCACCCACAAAAACTGAATAGGAATGTATTGCAAATCTGTACCCACACAATCAAGTGGTCAATTAAAAACAAAACAAAAACAACAAAATGAAACTAGACTTGTCCAAAGGAAGCTTTTATCTTTAGTTGTATCAAGCAAGTGATAGCATGAAGAGGTTCCACACACTATGTAATGATAAATAAATAGTGATAAAAACTGATATATAAAAAAGAATGCTTGGCCTATGTTAAAGATAGTTGAGACTTCAGCATGCAGTTCAGAAAATGGTTTCATTTTGATTTGTTGACTGTCCAGTGTGCTTTTCAATTCTTAACCAAGCAAAAATATAAGACTGTTTAACTTGTTGATATTGAATAATGAAATATCTTTTTATTTTTTTCTTTCAGGGGTGCTTTCCAGACCGGCCAGGGACCCTTGGATGCACAAGTGAAACTCCTGGAATTTACCTTGGAACAGAATTTTGAAGTTGTGTCAGTTAGCACTATTTCTGCAGTAATTGAGTCTATAACGTTCCTTGTACATCATTACATCACATGTTCGGACAAAGTGATGTCTCGCAGTGGCTCAGACAGCTCTGTGGGTGCTCGAGCTTGTTTTGGAGGACTTTTTGCCAATATTATCCGTCCAGGTGATGCCAAAGCAGTTTGTGGAGAAATGACAAGGGACCAACTTATGTTTGATTTGTTGAAGCTGGTGAACATTTTAGTTCAACTGCCACTTTCCAGTAACCGAGAATATAGTGCCCGTGTGCCAGTAGCAAGCAGTACTACAGACAGCGTGTCTGATGAAGAAAAGGTTTCAGGAGGCAAAGATGGCAATGGAAGCAATCCTAATGTTCAGGGATCAACTGCATATGTGGCAGACTTGGTGTTAGCCAACCAACAAATTATGAGCCAGATTTTGTCTGCCCTTGGCCAGTGTAACAGCAGTGCTATGGCAATGATTATTGGTAGGTATTCTGTTAAAAAAAACGATTTTGGGGGGGGGGGTTATTTGCACAAATCAAACCACTGGATAAGACACCAAAAGAATGGTACTGCATGTGCAAAAGTGGAAAAATATTTTGCAGATGGATAAGCAAAGATCTTGCACTCCGTTTCAGAGACAATAGTTGTAAAATTTTGTACTCTGTATAATTTCTCTTATTTCAAATAAGGTATTTTTGTCCTTTTCTGAGGTAGTCTCTTTTAAGCAAGTATGAAACTATTTAACCAAAGCTATTATCTGAAAGCAATATAGTCTTTGGATGAAAATATGTGAATGTCAGACCAGTGGTCTGACATGAGATCAACAGAGAAAAAAAGTATTAATCTCCAGTAGTCAAATTAAACAGCAGGCTGCATTTTACAAGCCTGAATCACATTGTTGGAAGCTTACCGAAATTAATTCCAGAATATCTTATCCTTTACTCTTGATAGTTAGTGTCATGTCACAAGTATGCTATGAATACCAAAAGGAGTTTGTTCTGGGAATTGTTGGTTGTTCTGAGTATGAGTTTTTGCAGGGGGGAAATTCAAATACTCTCCTCAACTGTGATGTCTTTCTAAACCACCACTTTCTAAATTTGTGTCCAGCTAATGTTTTGTATTTTTAAAATTTGGAAAGATAGTGTTGTTTCAATATGTTTTTCATAGAAGTCTGGGTACTGGGCCAGCTGATCCCTTCAATGGATTTCCCCCGAGGTCTTTTGATATAGGTTATTGCAACTAATGTGTGTGTGTATTTTGAGAAGATATAACAAAACTCTTTGTGATTTTAGTTCCTTCATGAAAAACTGCACTAAGGTCTCTCCAGACAATTTCCTTGAACAAAACATTTTTCCAAGTCAGCTGCCAATGTTATAGATGATCCAAAAGTCAGTTATCAGCATTTATTATTTAAATGTGTAATGGCTAGTGCAGGATGCTAGCTACCCAGGAAAGATGAACTGGAAGACCTCAGCAAATGTGTACTGATAGGTGGTGCCTCAGGTGTCAAAATGCTGCTAATAATGTTGATTTACTGCACCTGGCAAGCCAGTTGGTCAGGAACAAGAATAGCCTTGAGTAATTCACTTGTCTCATGAGGTTAAAACATCTGTTCTTTTACCTTTTGTGACTGATTTGTCTATTCATTTCATTAGGGTTTCATGTTTTGTCATTGACAGACTATGAAAATCACACAAGTTACAGTATTTGCATCCTATCCTACCCTCTCCTTGCCTCAAAATCCTCACAGCACCTTAGTTGGCTTCAGCTCTGTCATTTATTTTAAATTCTCTAGACCCTGCAGAGTCTGAGTCTTAACAGACTTCTTTTCTCTCTGTATCCATGCTTCCAGTGCATACCGGTATTTTCTTTCTTGACAACTGACAAGTGATTAAAGTACTATAGCTGTCAATTCTCTTGCCAAAATGTTTCTCTAAGGCACGTTGCAAAGATCATTTAAACGCATTCTCAATGTTATCATCTGTTACTATAATTCCAGTTCCTGTAAATGGCAGGGAAATGAGATCCATTCCCCCAACTCCAGTCTAAAATCACTTTTAAAAGCTCTTCCAGATTGATGTCATATGCTTTGTGAGACAGTTATATTTGCAGAGGTAATCTCTCTTTGGGAAGACTGTTCTACTGCTTTCTTTCCTCCTTTTCAGCAATGTGTAGTCAATACTGCTGAATAAATCCTGAACTGTAACATTGAGATGGAAAGATGAAGGAGGGGTATTTCCAATAGAAATACATACGTTAAGTGGTCTAGGAACACTAATAGTAATTTATATGATCATGAAAACTGGCCTATTTATAGTTTGCAAAATCCCTGTGAATATTTAACCAAAATGAAATTTAAATGTCTTAAGAGTTCTCTGCTGTGCTATAATAGTTTGTTGGGTCTCAGCTTCTGAACCTTGAACTGTTTCTGTTTTCACAAAGGTGCCAGTGGCCTGCATCTTACTAAACATGAAAACTTCCATGGTGGCTTAGATGCGATATCAGTTGGAGATGGGTTGTTCACTATCCTGACAACACTTAGTAAAAAAGCAACAACGGTGCAAGTGATGCTTCAGCCAATTCTTACTTACATGGCTTGTGGGTACATGGGGAGACAGGTAGGTTCCCTTTATTTTGCAGCGCCTCAAGATAAATTATATGTTAGCTGGTGCTGCGTAAAAGAGATTTTGACTTTTTCCAACCTCAAGTCACTATGGTACAGAAGGTAAGAAAGCTCCATCCATTGCTCGTGGTGGAGGGGGAGAAAGAGAAAGAGTTTATTTAAGGACATTTTGACATTCTGACATCCATCATTTAAGGACATTTTGACATCTGTACACATTCTTGCCTAATGGCTTTTGAAGATGACTGTTTTGTTGTGTTCAAGTGGGATATGCATTTATTGTGTTCATATTAGTGGGTATTTTAAATGCCCAATATTCTTATTTCCCTTTAACTCTTTACCTGATAGTTTAACTTTTTCCATGTCACAAAGACTTTTATGTAGGTATGAACCTTCTGCAGTGTGATATTGCTAGTTTGTGGTAGAAAGGTCAACTGTGGTGGATTTCTTCTCTGGGGTTTTTGCCTACTAAAAGGGGAGACTAAGAGCAGCCAAGCATCTTTCATATATCATATGAATTCTGTATGAAACTCTGTATTTCTTAACTTTTTCTTGTAGGGTTCTCTTGCCACATGTCAGTTGTCTGAACCACTGCTCTGGTTCATTTTACGAGTCTTGGACACCAGTGAGGCACTGAAGGCGTTTCATGATATGGGTAAGAATGTCTTTTGGGTGCATCAAGTAAAAGATTTATTGCAGATTTATATGGCACTTAAAGAAGGAATACAGCTATACGTCTGGAGGAGCAAACTTAGTAAATATGCTTTTGCTTGCTCTAGAACATATTGCAGGTTTCTGAACACTGTTTTTTTCCCCACCATGTTATACACAGGTGGTGTTCAGCTTATTTGTAACAACATGGTAACGAGCACAAGAGCAATTGTTAACACAGCAAGAAGTATGGTTTCAACTATTATGAAATTCCTTGATTCTGGTCCCACCAAAGCAACAGACAGCAGTTTGAAAGCCAGAGTGCTAGCTTCTGAGCCTGATAATGCAGAGGGAATTCACAATTTTGCACCTTTGGGTAAGTGATACAATTTTCTCTTGCATTAATATCCAATGGCCACTCAAATCTTTATTATATTCTTAACAGAAAATTTTGTGATAATGTCAAAGTTGCAGTACTATTAAACCTGTTAAACAGAGGGGGTACTGGTGTTTCAAGAAGATGTTGAAAAGAATAAACAAATTCTTTGATTAGCCCCTTCTCCACTCAGTAGGGGAAAGAAAGAAAGGGAGTGATCTGTATGTGATGTAGCCACTGCATCAAGGTAGGCCACTTCCTTCCATATGTTATTTGGATACACAGATCCAGCCCAGTTTCTGCAGTAGTCTCACTAAGACTCTCTGACTTCACTTAATGTGCATCAGGTATGATCTAGCTGTTACAGAAGTGTTGCAAAGACAGGTGATGTAAAATGAGCCTGAGCTAGGTCAGACAGAGTAGCAGGTGCTGGAGCACTGGACTACTTTTGCTGGTGCTGCTCTTATGCTTGCACCTAATTACACCAATGATACCTGCATAAATATTTGTTAGAATTGCAGTGCTGTTTTGGTATGAATACAGTGGCTGCTGCTTCAGTGGCTGCTGCTTTCTAAAATACATGTGTTTTGAGATGTAGATGCCCTCTAATATTTTACTGAGGCTTTTTTTTTTCCACTACTTGATTCATGTTGCTGCCTGCTAACCTATTGTATCCAATAAATATATACACATGTATATATATGTGTGTGTGTGTGTCCAGCATCTTGCTGTCAGGAGAAGAGATTTTTTTAAAAAAAAGAATTTGGAAGAACTGTAGGATAAGAGAAAAGTCTCTTCAGTCCTCTCATTCAAATTTAAAAGAATCAAATAAAATGATTTAAAATATGTATGTATTTGAGGTTTATTTTGCAGAATATGGGACCATTAGAAATCTTCTACTTAGGCTATTCACAAATTCTGAAGATGTAAATTTGAGAAACCTGAAAATGCTGACAGTTAATTCCTTTAAGTAATAAGAGTCCTAAAGATTTATCACAGTGGTTTCTTGCATCCCCAAACTTGTAAAGTGCTGCATTCATTTATATTCTTCTATGAATGTATTTATCTTCATACTCTCAACTGAAAGTAAAATATTCTTTTAAAGTGTACCTTCTGATTTTCTTCATTTACTACACTTTGATTCTCATCATGTGGTGTTCTCAGACACAAACGGATAAGTTTGGAATAATAGTCTGTCAAAATGTATACTCCAGGAATTCACCTCCAATAAGCGTTCAGTCACGGGACCAGGCTGTTGCAGCTCTGAAGTAAAACACCCCAAGCATGTGTAGTTAGAACAACACAGATCTGGTCTTGGTGTGACATACAGCTTGCTAGAAGACATAGCCTAGGTCTTTCATTCTTAACTCATACTAAGATTTGAAAAATAAATAGTTGATGTGGTAATAGGCTTTCGGTTTTGGTGTCATATTTTAGAAAAACTGTTTTCATATTAAACAGAACTTTTTCAGAAAAACGTTTGCAGACTTTAATTATAAAGGTATCTGTTATCATTCTAATATTTAAACCTTTAAAGCTTTCCTTATGTTAACGATGAATTAACAGAAGTCAAGTTCTAGCATACTGGTCAACCTGCACCTTTTTGGTTAGTTTGTTTTTATAATTAGATCTTGATGGAAAGTTTAGGGTTTTGGTAGCAAATAGCAAAAAGTAAAACACCTAAGCAGTTCTCGTTGTTCTATACAAAATGGATGAATAAACTAAAACAGCTGAGGTAGAAGAAAGTGTTTTCCACAATTCAGGCTGTAAGTTGATCTGGGTTTTATTAATATATATTAATAATGTAAACACCACTGTTTTTTGAAGGTTCAATCACCTCAAGCAGCCCCACTGCCCAACCTGCTGAAGTACTGTTACAGGCTACTCCTCCACATAGAAGAGCTCGGTCTGCTGCATGGTCATACATATTTTTACCTGAGGAAGCCTGGTGTGACCTCACGATTCATCTTCCTGCAGCAGTGCTGCTCAAAGAGATCCATATCCAGCCTCATCTGGCCTCTCTTGCAAGTAAGTAGATTTGCTAACATTGATGCTGATTTGAACATTTGAAAGGTAAAACTTAGAAATTACAGAAAGCGTGTAATCAGAGAAACTAGAACTGATGAATTGTTTGAAGAATTACAATAAGTTGAAAAGCTTGATGGTTCTGCTTCTCTTGAGAATCGAAAGCTCCAATTCTGCTTGATTTTCTTATAGCTTAGAATATGTTTTGTGTAATTAACATTAAATATGCCATGAAAATTGTCAAACGTCTCAAACCTTGGGAAGAACATAACGTTGATCAGGAGCCTTCAGGCAAACTGATTTGGCACGGCAGTTGGAATAAACCATGAGAGAAGCAGTTTTTCAGCTCTTACTGTCATAGCCCAACGAGGGAAAAATTGGTATTTATACTGACAGGACTTGTTTTCATCTTAAATCTTTGGAATAAGCTAAAATAAACCATTTATCAAAATGCTTATGCATTTTACCATAAGTCATAACACAAGACAAATACTCTAATTGCTGTTCTGTAGAGGTGTTTGCCTAAGATCATTTTTCATCATCTTGTTCTGTATCTTTAACAGGAATGCATGTTTAATGTTTAAAATTCAAACTACTACCATTTTTTGAGTAGTATTAAACATTCTTATCTTACTCTGTAGCTTGCCCTTCATCAGTATCTGTTGAAATAAGTGCAGATGGTGTCAATATGTTACCTTTGTCAACTCCTGTTATCACAAGTGGTCTCACGTATATAAAAATCCAGCTTGTAAAAGCTGAAGTTGCCTCAGCTGTCTGTCTTCGTCTCCATCGTCCACGAGATGCTAGTACATTAGGCCTTTCTCAAATCAAACTGTTGGGCCTCACAGCTTTTGGAAACACCTCGTCTGCAACAGTCAATAACCCATTCCTTCCTTCTGAGGATCAGGTCTCTAAAACAAGGTAAGCATCTGGTAGCGGTGGCCTGAGACTGGAGGAACAGTTAGTGGCTTTTCTTTATGCTATTTTCTGCTCCAAGCAGCAAACTGTATTCATGAGTAGCTGGTTTTGTATTTTAACATTTAAATTTGAACATTTAAAGAATTTGTTATAAATATCTTAGATTTTTATTTTGTTGTTTTACAATAAGCAGTACTTCCCACTTTTTTTGCAGCATGCTTAATCTGCATATGTAAAAGGGTGTATTTCATCCCTGTAATGGTGAAAGAATACAAAGGATAGGAAAGCATTCGGTTCTGTTTCTTCAGTGTGTAGACAGTTGGTTCAAAAAATTAACTAACAGCACGTTTCTTATCTCTACTGAAGTCAGGAGACTTACATTGTAAGTATTGAAGCAGGAATAGAAACAGGACAGTAAAATGTTCTGTGCAAGTCATATCCAATATTTCTGTTTGCAAACATTTGAGAAATATGAACTGAAAATTGTGATTTTGGCCTATCAGCAAGATTTTTCAAAAGCTTTTACTTGCTTAGGAGACATCTTGAATTTCTTACTTATTTGTAAAGTAAAAGTAAATAAACTTTTAAGGACTGCCTCAAAATCAATATTTGAGTTTTCCAACTTTGAATTTAATCATTTATGGGTCAATATTTTAGGTTTCTTGGTTCCACTGAAATATAGCTTAATAAATAGTTAAAATTCATTTCACCTTTGAACTTTAATGTTTATAAATTTGAAAAGAGAGTATGGTGAAGTTTTAAAATATTTTCTTCCATTGGGAAAAAAAAAATGAGAGAGTATGGAAATTCAGAGACCATGAACGCTATCTGCTGTATATTTGATAAAAGCCATATAACTGAAACCGGTCCTTGATCTTGAATAGCAGTGAAACAAGTTATTATAGCCAATTATACTATTGTTAGATTTGTACTTTAAAAAGTTAACTTACAGTTGCACAAATATAAGCAATATCTTTAAAAAAAAAAAAAAAAAAAGCGAGTGTACATTGTGAGTGTCCTGAAGTTTTTTTTATCGTGCTTTTCAGCTTACTTACTTAAGTATCCCCATAAACTAATGTGAGTAATATGGTAGATATGTTAAAAAAACTTGGATATAATTTTCTTTTAGACATTGTCAGGAACTTGTTCTTTTCTTAAATGATAAATATTTTGGAATAATATTCCTAAAATAGAAGTGTAACTTCATTTAAGATACATGTATGAGCTTCCCATAGTTCAAAAAAAAAAAAAGGTGGATAAAGTTTGCTGTGAAGATAAGGTAACTGGTTATTTTAGAAATTGTTAGTGAAAAGGTGTCATTTGTTTCGTGTAGAACTTAGATTGCAGTCTTGCTCATAATGCTCATTTGAACAAGACTGTAGTGTATTTTTTATAAATAAATTCTAACTAATACATTTCTAAATTGATCCAGTTACAGTAGGTTTGTTTTATTATTAAAAGGAATACCAAACAACATTGTTAAAGAATAAGAAAGATGGGTATGGGTATGGGAAATGCAATGATTAACAAATTTTGAATTTCTGCACTTTTTCTGTGCTTTTTATATTAGGTAGGACTCCGTACTCACTGAGGTTCACTGTAATTTATTGTAGATATGTATGACTGAAAACGTGCATGACTAGCCTTGCCATTGCAAACTTCTAATCCTCTTAAACACTGTTATTTTTAGGGAAGCTATACAAATGTATAATTTTAGTGCCAACTACTGCAGGATTTTGACCTTATGAATATAAATAAATCAAATGGTGCCTAAGTGAGGCAATGGGCTCTTTATTTAATCTTTCACATTTATATTGTGGCCAGCTCCTTTTAATGTTTTTTTTTTTTTTTTTTTTTTTTTAAAAAAAAAAAAAAAAGGAAAAGTAAACCAGCAAGAAAAGCCCATATCACAGCTCCAGAGACCCCACAAATCTGAGGTACTTATTGGCTGGCCCTGTTGGAAGAAATCTGTAGTTAAATCAAGAAATCCTGAGAAGCTTTAGTAATAAATCCTGCAGGCTGGCTGTCTAACTCTTCCTATTACGTGTGCAAGTATTGCAGACTGTAAGGCATGCATGGAAACTAGGAAAGAATACATGCAGCCAAAAAGTTTGTTTTTATCCCTTTACACAATATTAAGTTAAAAAATAAATGCATAAAAATACTACCTCAACCCACAAACTCTGCCTTTCTTACAACCTTAAACCAGTAGTTGCAACAGCAACACTAGGGTACATTACATTGCACTCTTAGATTCAGTTATTTTAATTTACTTTTCTCAGATGATGTCTGATGGCATCACAGCAGTTTCTGCAGTACTTGTCACAGAATCTAATATAGGTAGTTTAGATGAAAAATAAAAAAATCAGAAAATGATACATTAGCTCATTCTGCTGTTTTCCTTTTCAGTATTGGATGGTTAAGATTATTACACCACTGCCTCACTCACATAAGTGATTTAGAAGGAATGATGGCTAGTGCTGCAGCACCCACTGCTAATCTGTTGCAGACCTGCGCTGCGTTACTGATGTCACCATACTGTGGTATGCATTCTCCAAACATTGAGGCTGTGCTTGTAAAAATTGGGCTGCAGTCCACCAGAATAGGCCTCAAACTGATTGACATTCTTCTAAGAAACTGCTCAGCATCAGGGAGTGATCCTGCAGGTGAGTGCAGTGTCTGTCTTTTCAGTTGTTAATGAAAAATTTGCTTGTGCAAATGTACAAATACAGTGTATTTGTGTGTTACTTTCCGAGTCTGAATTTTGCAAGAATTTTGCGTTGTGTTTCTTGCTGTCATGTAACTTGCTATTTTTTTGAGTATCACAGAGCTTTGTATATGAGTAGCTCGACAATAGTTAAACAGTGCAACCACTTTTGTTTTGACTGGTGTAGAATATGGGGAATGTTTTGAAGTTACAAGCATGGGCCATGCAATATATCATAAGTGCAGCTGTGTATGTATGGGTAGGTGCTATGTATAGATGTTCCAACATAAAGAATATATCAGTATTTTTAAGGAAAATTAGTACAGCAATATTTGGGCTGTAACAATCTATAGGACAGAGTAAATTCTGAATAGTGCTAAGCGAGACACTTGAACAACTGATCTATGTCCCACAGTGAAATGCGCTGTTTTTTGTGTTTTTATGACTCTATACATTTATTTTGCTGTTTTGTGGCTTTGTAAATGAAAGAAATAAAAATTCTTATCTGTCCTTTTTTGAAGTGTCTGGTAGTAGCAGAAACCACATTTTTGAAATGACTTATATGGCATCCTTCACCAAGAGTTCATGTTTCAGTGTAGCCCACTGTCTTTTCTTGGAATGCTGTTAGATAGAAGAGTAGTTTCCTAAAGGGCAGGAGATGCAGAACACAGTAAGGAGACGAGGAGTAGGAACCAGTCCAAGGAATTCCTGGGCCTTAGTCCTGTTGATGGAAACTGGAGTTAAATAAGTTTCCGTATTGAGATAAACGTTTGTTTCTGTGAAGCGTGAGGTTTGACAGCTCTATTGGTATTAGTTATGTGTTTTTGGAATATGTTGAAGAAAATCCTGATAGTTAAACCTGTAAGTCCTTTATCTGATTCATGTAGCACTGATTTTTTTCTTCGTTAGTAAGGCAGATTGTTGCGTTGAACATGTAAAATGTGCAGTGTTGTGATAGTGGTGCATATAAGAGTTGTTTGTTAATGGCAAAGCTCAATTCAATCTTAATAACAATTTCATGAGTACTTTTTAAAGATATATATGTAAGTACTTCTATTATTTTCCCCTCTTCCCCCCCTCCTTTTTTTTTTTAATGCGGCAAGATCTGAATAGCCCTTTACTGTTTGGAAGATTAAATGGTCTCTCTTCTGACTCCACAATAGACATTCTTTATCAGCTTGGAACGACTCAGGATCCTGGAACGAAAGATAGGTAATGTTATTTGGATTGTCATAAGGAAGCATAAATAAAAACGATTTGCTAAATAGTGGCTTTGTGTTGCTGCACAAAATTTAAAATCTACTTTTTGTAATCTGTTTAAAATCTGATTATTACACGATAGCTTGAAAGTGCAGAAATCTAAAGATGCCTTTCAGCTTTCCCTTCTAGTTGTTTGTATCCTTTGCACATAATGCATCCCTCTCTTTTTTGCTCTTATGAAAGTTATAAAACTTAGAGTTCAACAGACTTTTCTTTCGGATACTTAGAATTTATTTACCTTCTATGTTTTCTTTGTCTGTACAAAGAAAGCTTATGTTTAGCTGTCTAAGATGATATGTGTTTTTAATTAATTTTACCCTGTTAGTGATCTAAGGCTTGATAAAGTGAGTTTGAGCTCGCTCTTGAACTCTGCTTCAAAAGAAGTGATAAATGTGTAAATCAGATTAAGTTGCTGTCTTGAAGTAATTAGATTTTGAGTGTTTCTTTGACCCTTTATAATGTACTACATCGTCTTGCCTTCCAGAATTCAAGCATTGTTGAAATGGGTCAGTGATTCTGCAAGAGTTGCTGCTATGAAAAAAAGTGGCCGGGTCAGCTACATTTGTCCAAATAGCTCAACAAGAGAGTATGGTCTTTTGATGCCATCTCCTTCCCATTTGCATTGTGTAGCAGCAATTTTGTGGCATAGTTATGAACTGCTTGTTGAATATGATTTACCAGCGTTGCTGGACAGAGAGCTCTTCGAGTAAGTAAAGCAAGCAGAGTATTGTACCTTGTATTTTTGTAACTAAATTATTTTGTTCACCAAAATGATACAACTTCAAGTGGAAAAAGTAGTAAAAATTGACATCCCTGATGCTAATTGATAGAGTAACTACTTAAAGGTGTCTAAACAGGTAGCTTTGTAGTTCTAATCACAAAACTTCAGATACATCAGGCGTAACTGAGTTGAAAAACAAAATTAAAATCAAAACAGTAAATCTATGTATGTGCTTACACATGTGAAAGGTATTATGTTACATGTTTTTGTTTCTGTTTTTTTTTGAATTTTCTGGATTGTTATTTTTTAAAATTGAGTGTTTGCAGTAATATTCAGAATAACTACAAATCACGCTCTTCATTGGTATCCTGTTATATAAGCATTATTACTCATGCATGCAGTATCTTTAAGTGATAGCTAAACGCTCAGGTCAAAGAAGGCAGGATTGTTTTTCTGGAGTCACCAATTCTGTTCCTGCCATAGCCTGATTTAAAAGAAACAAATTACAAAATCTTGAGTGAAACTTGAACTTGGAATTTGTGGGTGTTTGTTGCTTGATTCTAAAGGAAAAAACACCCTTAACAACAATGTATTTGAGCCCAGATTAACAATATACGAAATAACAGTGATTCCTGATTTATGTTGCTCAAATATTTCTTCTGTGTAAAGAAAACAAGAAAGAAGCCAAGATGGCTTTGTTTCACATCTATTGTAGAAATGTAACTGTTGAAGTCCTGCATCTGGTGAAGTATCTTTCATTTGTACCTTTGAATGCAGTTCCAGTTACTGAAAGGAACTTTGATTGCACATAATTTTTTGTTGCCCGTAGGAAACTTTTATGTTTTTTCTTCTACCTTATTTTCTCCTTTAGGTACAGTCAAACATTCAAACACTGGGAAATGTCCAAGTTATGGTCATTGGTAAAAGCATGTGGAGCTTTTGTATATGTGCAGCATAGTGGGCTGTAGATGTATACTACTAACTAGGCCTTTTCCTGAAGTACATCAGTGTTACTGTCACATAAATAACTGTTAATTCAAAATGAGCTTGTTCATTTTGGGAATCAATTTAAGGATTTTAAATTGCTTGTCAATTAGCCCTTTCAGGAATAAGAAAACACATTTTATCCATTTTAATATTTGAAAAGGAAGAGCTGCAATAAAATAGATTTCCTAAAATGGATAACCCTTTTGGATTTGCATCAATACGAAAGTGGGTTTAATAACTGACTTCCCATTCTTCAGAGAGAAGGTATTTTCATCATAGGATGAAATGAAGAAATACTAATAAAACTATTGCACCTAGTTTCGGTATACATGTTGCAATATAGTCCTGTTCCTCTACCTCCTGCCAACTAAAACTATAATCCATATCAACCAGCATATGGAGCAAATTATATATTTTTAATGAATACAAAAGGATTTTTGTCAGACATGGGTAAAATAATTCTTCTGGTAAAAATAACATCCTCTGTGTATTCTTCATCTTTGATACTTTAACTTCTGAAATATTTTTGTTGATTTCTAGCCATAACTGTTTATTTCTCCTTCATGTCATATTTCATTTCTCTTTTGGATATATTTTCCAATCATCTCCATTTTTCATTTCAATAATTCTGTTTTGGACGATGGATGCTAAATTATTACTCAGTTATTTTTCATCTAGTTGGAAAAGAACCTTATTTTTCACAGAGCATGAACTTACTCAGAAAATTTTGGCAGAAGGATTGCGTGAATATATAGTTGGAGAAGAGTTCAAGTGTGCCTTTATTGCATGTGGACTTTATTAAAAATAAAAATACTTGGCATGTGGAAAATTTTCCCAAAGTCACAGGTCCACTTGGTCACTGAGATGACTTGCTAGTGTTTTATTTTAGAGTGTTTTTTAATCAACCAGGAATAAAGCTAATTTTTGTAGACCCATGTTCTCTTTCGGACTCTTCGAGTCCCTTTGACTAAACGTAAAATAACACTTGAATCCAGAAGAGGGAAGAACAATCCTTGTCTCTAAACAGGAAATGTGATATGTGATGATAGATCCAAACTTATTAAAAACTAACATTGAAGTGGCACAAGGTTTGCATCGCCTGTGTGTGTAAAGGTTAAGATTATGTAACTTATTTATAGTGCCATGGTAATGCACATGCAGTTCAGAAAACCCATACTTTTAAAAAAATATATATACTTTGCCTACTCTGATCAAATTTGTATGAAAAAATGTTTTCACTGACTCACAAATAGCACTTCAAAAGTATAAGATAAATAAGAGGAGCAAAATTAGATTCTGCATTCGTGTGCTTTTGATTAACATTTCAGCTGATAGGATTTAAATAGAAGACAGTTCAAAGGTAGATAGCATTTTAGTATCTCTCAGAAATAACTCTGTTGTTAACTTGTGTCCTAAGGAGGGCAAGGATGATGTCATTCAACCAACAAAAACAAAAAAAAAAATAAAAAGTAAATGTATTAAAATACTTTCAGTTTTTACAAAGGATTGATTAAGAGAGCTTTGTGAAAATGGGCACGTGTTACTCTAGTAGCTGCATCTTGTAGAGTTGAAAGCAAAGAGGGGTTATGGTTAACTCAGAAATGTGTAATTGTAAATTATGTGACAACTATCCAAAGTCTGAAATCCTGCCTTTCACTTGCAACATGCCAGACAAATCAGTTCTTAACTATTTTAAATAAGGCATGATGAAATAAATTCCAGCATAAGGATGAGGAATGCCATCTGCTGATACCATGACCCAAAATAAGCTGTCAAACTTAGATCAGAGTTTTACAATAGCTTCTATATTCTAGAATAGTTAATGTGGAAAGATGATGTATAAACTGAAAAAGGGAGTAAGAGTGGCAAGCTGCGTCTTGATGTGATCTTCTGTCTTCTACAGGTCGCTGTTTAACTGGTCCATGTCCCTTCCCTGCAACATGGTTTTGAAGAAAGCTGTTGATAGTTTGCTTTGCTCAATGTGCCACATCCATCCAAATTATTTTTCCTTGCTCATGGGATGGATGGGTATCACTCCTCCTCCGATGCAGTGTCAACACAGACTGTCCATGACTGATGACAGCAAAAAGCAGGACCTCAGTTCATCTTTAACAGATGACTCTAAAAACGCACAAGCCCCTCTTGCACTAACAGAGTCTCACCTGGCTACTCTTGCTGCCTCATCTCAGTCTCCTGAAGCTATCAAGCAATTATTGGACTCAGGTTTGCCTTCACTGCTTGTAAGAAGTCTTGCTAGTTTCTGCTTTAACCATACTTCTAGCTCTGACTGCACTGCACAATCAATGGATATCACCCAGGACAGGCTCAGGAGGCATCATGTTCCACAGCACTTTAATAAAATGCCTATCACGGCAGACCTGGTTGCTCCTGTTCTCAGGTTTTTGACAGAAGTTGGCAACAGCCACATCATGAAGGATTGGTTGGGTGGTTCTGAAGTCAATCCATTGTGGACAGCACTTTTATTTCTGTTGTGCCATTCTGGTGCTACTTCTGGAGGACACAATGTGACTGCACAACAGACCAGTGCAAGATCTAGCTTGCTTTCTTCAACTGTAACAGCAGGGTTGACCACTCAACAGCGGACAGCAATTGAAAATGCAACAGTTGCTTTCTTCTTACAGTGCATTTCTTGCCATCCTAATAACCAGAGGCTTATGGCACAGGTGAGAGAAAAAACAAATGCAATTTTCAGTTCTTTACTAATAACTACAGATGAAACTTGCCTAGTCCACAATTTCAAAACTTATTTTTTTAAGCTTTCTTTAAGGTGTTTGGTTGGTTGGTTTGGGTGTTGTGTTTGTGTTTTTTTTTTTTTTTTTTTTTTTTTTTGTAAATTGTCATCAACTGAATGAAATTTGTGTTAAAACTGCTAGCTTGTTGGTCTGACTTCGTAAAGTATAAAGATGTTTCAGCATGGCCGTTCATGCTGTGTATAGATTTGTATTCCTCTTGGCTGCATAAAAATATATTTCTTGCCTTAATAAGGCACTTTAGATCAAAATCCAAAATGCTATATTTAAGTACATAGGTTTAAACTCTTCTGAAGTAGAATTTGAAAATAAGGCTCCATACACATCTTTTAATTTAGAAACCTAAAGGAGATTTTCTGGTTCATTTGTTTACACAACCATACATGCTGTGCAATTGGTGTTCAGTGATATGTGGACTATTACAGAACAGTCTACTATTCAGCTAATTTCCTCACAATTACTAACCTTTCAGACATAGTTGAATAAAAGTCTTTTTCTTTCAACATTAAGAATGTCAAGGCTCTGGGAACAGATAACTTGACTGGAGGAAAAAAAAAAAAAAAAAAAAAAAAATTCCATGTAAATGACCAGTACTAATACTCTTAAGGAGTAGAAAATGTTTGCTTTAGGAATATAGGAATATATAAGACATTTTTCTGAATACTTTATCTTCAACTCTCTTATTGAGTAGTCAACATGTTTACAATTACTTTGGTGCTGTAGTTAGTATTTTGAACTTTTTTTAAAAAAAAAGTCTGCTGTTAATACTTTCTTCAGTGTCATCAACTTTCTAATCTGGTTTGAATGGTAACTGGAAGGTGGATCTTAGGCACTGCCTACTATGGCCGTGTAGAGCTATATTTTAGAGACCTAAATACAGAAATATTTTAAATAGGATGTCATTTTGCATTCCCAGGTTCTCTGTGAATTGTTCCAGTCCTCTCCTCAGCGTGGGAACCTCCCAACCTCTGGAAATATTTCAGGATTTATTAGGAGGCTTTTTTTGCAACTGATGCTGGAGGATGAGAAAGTGACTTTGTTTCTTCAGTCCCCATGTCCAGTAAGAGTTTTTGATATCTGTATGGTGACCATGGATCAAATGTAGCCTAAAAAAAATATGTGCGTATTCAACTTTAAAGGTCAGGCAGCAGCTTTTCCTACTGTACACTTCTGGAAAGGAAAGGAATGCTTTGGTGAATTGTAACTCAGCTTTTTAAAAGACAATTTACTATACAATTTACTATCTTACTGAAAGCATCATGATTCTGAAAGAATAGAAAACTGAAACATTTTAATATTATCCATAAGCATTAGCAGCGAATCCTGATATAAGTTCTAGTCCTTCCACCAGTTCTTTATCATCAGTTTAATTGAGGAATTAGTTTTGATGCTTCAAAACTGGCAGAGATCCTTTAACATTAGCCACAACACCACAGATACATTCTTGAGTGACAAATACTTGAACTGATCTGTAAAGCTAATGTATGCTTTTACATTTCTACATGCTTCACCAGAACAGAGTTGTAATCAATGACTGAACTGCTGTGCTCTCAGCTGAAGCCTGTGAATAAAGAAACCTTCTGGAAAACCAGAAGTATTAAAAGATCCGGTACTGCCAGACAAGGAAAAAATACTTTCTGCTTTGATTTCTGCTGTTCTTTATCTCAAAAGAAAAGTCCTACATGAAATATTACAACAGGGAAACTTGATCAGAAAGTGTAATATGTAAAAGGGACAATAAATCAGTTTCTGTGCAAACATTTAAACCTGGCTAAGATGAATTGTTTGGCAACATCAAGGGAGCATCAATTTTCTATTAAAGCATTTTACATAGAACAGATTTTTGCAGAGAGTTACTGAATAACTCTATCAGTAAGTAAAAACAAAAACAAATTATTGAAAACATGTTTTCAGATAATTCAGTTTCTTCTGTTAACAATACCAGGAAACAATCTGGCTGTTCTTACTGAGTAGAAGGTTTGTCTCTAACATCCAAAGACGAGCCTTAGAAATAATCTGAACATGCAACCTATACTTCTAGTATGTCCAACAGTGTGACCTTTAAAATATTAGATCCCCGTTTTTGTCCCTGAAGTTCCTACCAGAACTATATTTTATAAGCCAAATTCTCATTATCATAAAGTATGAAATTCATGTAATAGTATTGCACAAGGCTAAATTGATTCTGCAAATGAATGTTAGCAAACAGTTCTCCTGATGATTGGGGAAGGGAACAATAGCCATCTTTGTACAGAAAAGTCTGTAAGCAGTTACTGCAAGAAAAGAACAATACAAAAATCCAATCAGAGCTTAGGCTAAAATATATTACCATATTTAAAATGTTTTAACTAGTAATGACTTAGATATATCATCTAGAATAAAGTTTATGCTTGTCAGAGCACTCAAGAAATAACATCTTTCTCTATTACAAGTATATTGTGATTTTTCCTAACTTAATTTCAGAAATAGTTGAGTCTCCAACATTTAGTTTTGTCTCATATAAAGCTGTTGAAAATATTTAAAAATAATAATAAATATACTGTATTGTTTCTGATGCTAAAAATATTCCAGGCATTTTAAACAAACTTTTTTGAGTTAAGAAATTAAACTTAACCTAATTTGATGCATTTTTACTGTAAACTTTTGAAGCTGAAGGATAGGTAAGGTTTCTCTTTCAGCACACAGAAGACTTAATTTTATTTTGCTGAGGTGAGTTTATAAGAACTTCGTGTTTTAGCTTACTTCTGAATTTCAAATAGTGTTAAAAGTTGACTTTTTTTTCTTTCAGCTGTACAAAGGTAGAATTAATGCTACTAGCCATGTTATTCAACATCCAATGTATGGAGCTGGACACAAATTTCGTACTCTTCATTTGCCTGTCTCAACAACTCTAGCGGAAGTTCTTGATCGTGTGTCAGGCAAGTTTGCAATGTTTCTTGTTTTATTTTTTAAGAAGTTTAAAAACTAATAAAATAAAAAGGAAGCCTAAAATAAGTATTTCTTGCATGTGTATTTGCAATGGTCATAGGTATTTGCCAGATGTAACAGAGGTCTCAACTGTAAGCTTTTGGAAATGCTTTGCATATTCCACTTCTGACTTTTCCTTCAATAGAACTCAAATTCTGTTAACTTAGCTACCATTTGGTGAGGAAGGTTGGATTTTTGTTTGTTTTGTTTTTAAGTATTCATATACAGTGTTGCAAATATACCTTAAGAATACAAGTGATACTGCAAATACTAGTCTTTAAAATGCCCTGTCTTTCACCCAGTCACTTAAATATTCCCACATAAAGGCACTTGAATGTCCTGGAACTTAAAAGATTATCCCAAAATGAAGAAGAAATGATGTTGCTATGAAAATGACATTAATGAAGGATATATCTAGTCTCCGTAGATACACATTTGTACATTATATAAAATTTTCAGTTTACTTACTAAATGGAGATTGAAAAGCTTCATTTACTTCTAGAGATTAACTTTAAAATTATAAGCAATGAGAGGACAATATCAAGGCATGAATTTATTTGAAATTTAAATTAAAAAAAAATATTTAGTTATATTAGTTGAATGTACGTGGAACAGTGAATCTATAGGGGGCTCTGTTGACTAGGACTCCACATGACCAGGCCTCCACATTCCATAATCAACTGTGAAGTGTGCACTTAGCTGCATATGTGTCTGACTAGGTATGTATGTTCTTATATGTGGTTACGTTTGCATCTTTTTTAACCCCTCGGTGTAGGAAGCAGATCTAAATATGCAGGAAGCAGAGGAACTATGGCCTTTTTATGCCTGCTTAAAATCTTTAATTAATTAACAAATACATTAGGGCAATAAATGTGTTACTTAAAATAGTGAAGTCTAGAAAGATGCCTGAAGCTTATTTATCAGGGAATAATTTACTATTTCACATAGAAATATGTATTCACTTAGCATCCAGACATGATCATGTGTGGAATATGACCAAGGTCTCTAGTTCCTTGTGCTATTTACAGTCAGAATTGCTCTAATGGGGGAGACTGTCATGCACACGATCAGTTGTTGAGCAGTGATATAACCTGTACTGAATAGCTGCCTCAGTGGTGCATTGTGCTCAATTTGATAGCCAGTGCTAACAGGGACTGGGAAGGGAAATGTGATGATGTGATGTACAGTAATGCACATAATTGAAATCGATGAAATGCTGACTGCTTAGGGCATCATAACTCTGCTTTATGCTACAGAATTGTTTCATTTTAAATTGGAAAAATTAATTCTGGGAAAGTTCAGATTCTTTTATGTTTTCCTCTCTTCATCTATTGTGATTTTTCTGATGGTATTAAAAGTTTTGCAATTCTTATATATCATTCAAGGAAGTCCACGGTTGGGATAGTAAAGGAGTTTTGAATATACAAGGGGTAAACTATGTGTTTAGGGTGATGGAGGGAGAGATGGGGCGTGGAAAAGAAGAAAAGACTGCTACCACTGCAACAACAGCAAGTCATGAAGATCCTGTGTTGGAGGCTATCCCTTGGATTAATTTCTTTTTCTTTAACCATGCTACTAATGTTTCCTATTATATTAAGATCTCAAATTGATCATTTCGTATGTTCTGCAAATATAAATCATAAGCACATTCATTTTGTACTTTTTCTCCCTGTCTTAAAAAAGAAAAGTGTGGTATAAAATCATTGCTAAATCTGCTGCTCGCATCCCTTCACCAGAGGAAGAAAATGTGCAGTGTCATGGTAGATAGGATAGCTTAGGATGAGTACCAGTTGTTTTGTATTCCATCCACCTTCATTTTAATTTACTGGTCGTGACAGGTCAGGAAGACTGAAAAACTAAGGTGGTTATTACCTGAATACTAAAAATACCATTGCTTGAGCATCCTCAGTAGTTTTATTAATGAACTTGAAATTGTCTGGCAATAAATGGGCATTCAATCCATGGGACCAAACGGGAGCTATGCTGAAATTTAAATAATACTGAGTATTTTTTTAAAAGTCCGTACCCAGTCTGAAATATGTATCCACAAATTTGTATCTATCTATATATATATAAAGATACACACACACACA
This sequence comes from Heteronetta atricapilla, assembly GCA_011075105.1. Lineage (NCBI taxonomy): Eukaryota > Metazoa > Chordata > Aves > Anseriformes > Anatidae > Heteronetta > Heteronetta atricapilla. The sequence goes on from CM021733.1 coordinate 24,112,627, forward strand.
CGCATACATAAATAGATGAAGATTTAGTGCGGCTGTTAGGTTCTGAGTAGTACAGTTTTACACTCATCTTCTTCAAGCAATTGGAGAATGACTGGCAATTTTGATGCCAGTGTTGTACCTTACAAGGTGTAAAATAATCCATTCTAAACAATAATAAATAGCTTTTTAAGTTGCTTGCTGATATATGTGATCTGCACTAATGATTGAACCAAAATGTCTTTGTGTGTCTTCTCATTTCAAAGGAACTATCATACTCACCAGATCTGAAATTAGTTCAGTATATAACACTAGAAAACTGATCCTAAATACAATATAATACAATTTAAATAAATCTTTAAGCATACTTTAAAAGAAATATATATATAGTAAATTTATTTTGGTCTTATTCTAATTGCATTTTTAGTTGGTTGCAGTTGTGTTTTAATGTATGTGTATTTGACCGGTCATGAAATAGTTTTAACAGTTGTAAATTGACAGAGGACATCCTTGGGGGAAGAGGGTGGCCAGAATTGCAATACCTTAATGTTTAGATATTTATAAGAACATTACTGACAGAGATAGAAGTCTAAGCTGTGTAAATAGCTGAGAATAGTCTTGTTAACAGCCTAGAAACTGGTAATAAAATCAACTTGGTATGCTGAAATGCTTTTCTCTCCTGTTTTTTTTCCCATATAGATACACCCAGCATCACAGCTAAGCTAATTAATGAACAGAAGGAAGATAAAGAAAAAAAGAACTATGAAGAAAAAGAAAAAGTTAAAGCAGAAAATGGATTCCAGGACAATTACAGTGTTGTAGTTGCTTCTGGTAGGTATTTTTCTTCTGTCTTCTGAGAAAGAAAGAAAAAAAAAGTCTTTCTGTCATTTAAGTGAGGGAAAAACAGTATTTACCAAATACTCATTTCATTACTAATGCTTAGAAAAAAATACAGCGCCCAGTTAATTTAAGTGGCTGCTAAGCAGCAAAGATGAGTTCCTGGTAGTAGAACTGCTGCCTCTACTGAATTATATACTTCGGTAAATCTGTACCTAAATGTGGCTCTCTGTGGTATGTTGTGGATGCTGTAGCTAGTGTAGACACATACCTGGAGCACAGATTACATGGGAAGATACTCGTTTTTGTGTACCATTAATATTGGTTGGGTATTAATTCCTCAGCCTTTTTGCAGTGCTTAGTGCATCAGTCACCTATTTCCAAAACATGTTTTGGAAATAAAAAAATTCATGTACTTTGCATAACAACTGTGTTTAAAAACTTTCAGATGCGTAAGACGTATAAGCACAAAACCATGTTATTCCACTTGGAAACCACAAATAAAGCTTTCACCTTGTAAAAATCACGTCCTTCTGAAATCACTCATATAAAACCTCCAAAATTACTATGGAGGTTATAGATTGAACACACTAATCTTGTAGTGGTACAAGAAGATTACAGTTGAGGTGATGACTGTAGAGATAGTCTTTGAGTTTGAAGTTTTGTTGTGTTTGAGAGATTATTAAACTTCAAACTACCCTTTTCCTGTCTAGCTTTCTGCCCTCGTTGAGCTTTCTTAATTTCATTTACACTTCGTGAAGCATGAAGAAGAGATGCTGATTTCCTTTGACTTCTGGCACCAATATTTCTTAAGCTTTTCCTTCCAGGATTTTAGATGTAGATGTAATTCTAAATTCAAGTGTTGAATAAGGGAAGCAGTTTCGTGGATCTTGGTATATATTTAAAACAATACAGCTGCTTGTTAATTATAATGTCTTTATTTGGACAGATTCTTGCAGTAGGTGACACTTAAACAGAATAAATATGTTTTGATGAGATCTAAAACATTAACAGATTTAAGGGTTAAAACATGAATAAAGAATCTGGGAAGGAAAAAAAAATCAATGTTGAAGATAAGGCATAGCATAACCAGCTGTCTCATCCCACTTGTATCTCTGATTATACTGCCCGATATAACCCATTCCCTGTTCAGAAATTTCTTCCTGTTAGGTAAAACAGTTTAAATGTAAATTTATTTAATTTACGTTTGGTTTTACTGTTTGTTCATGGAGCCTTTTCTTCTTTTGTCTGTAGTTTTTTGTTTTCTGTTTTGTATATTAGTCTTGTCAGAAAGTCACACAGCCAGTGTTTAACTTGTTCCCTATTGGCAAAATTATTAGAGAGCAGAGATGTTATTTGCAGCCTGATCTTCCTGAGACAAGCTGTTTTAGTGGACTGAGATTGAGTATTATAGCTGCTCCTACTGATCAGCTGAAACCAGAACATATTATAACATTCCAGGTCATGATGATGTTAGTTTGCCAGCTGCTCTTGGCAGCTTATAATGCAGTAGGTTTATGTGTCTTTGTATTTGGATCTGTTGACTTTTTTATTTGGTCTATCACTGTCTAGAAGGGTACACAGCAGAAGTCCAGTTTTAATACACCTTGAGTCAATTTTGGCTGTCTCAAAATGTGGCAGTCTTGAAAGCTCAGTAAGCTTTCATGGACCTTCTGCCTTTTAGTTTTCATGTGGTGCTTACTTGAAAGGTTTTGACCAAGGCAACTTTAAAAGCATAAATGTGCGTCAATGTAGAATTTTTTGCCTTAGGTTATTTCAATTGGAAAAACAATCTAGAGAAGTTTTACCTTAGGGCCCATTGATAGATTATTTCTTAAACTCAGTTAAAGCGCAAAATCAGAGTAGTTGTTGCCTTCTTCTTTGAATGATATGATCTAGTACAGTTACAGCTTGGTTTACGTTCGGAGCTTAGGAGGACATGCAACTGTAAAAATACTGGGATTAGATCCAAATATATTTTATATATGAATGCTGTTCTGATATTTAATTTGTTGGTACTGAAAATTTTAACTTTTTTTTTTTTTTGCTAGAATTGAAGACGTTGAGTGCATTGCAGCTTGGCTAGCTGAAGTTATTAAATACCATAATAACTTCAAGTTTTATTTTTTTATCTCTGTACTAGGTTTGAAATCTCAGTCCAAAAGAGCTGTTTCATCCACCCCTCCACGTCCACCATCAAGACGAGGAAGAGTGATTGCAGATAAAGTGGGTACCTCTTCCTCAGGAGGAGAATCTTCCAGCAAAACTATTAGTGTTCCAGTTTTCCATCTATACCATAAACTTCTACCAGGTGATTTTATTATCTGTTTTTCAACTTCAAAAACTGGCCTTTTTTCAGTGGCTGATACATCATTAGAAAGTATATATAGTGATGACGTTCATCTTTATCTTTTTATTAAGTCTCTTGAGACGTGAAGCACTTCTGGGTTGGTAACAGGATGTGGAGCATTATAACATGATTGTAACTTGAAAAATATAAGTTACACTGTTCTTCCTTGAAGTTTAGTGCCTGGTTCCTAAGTAAAATCTTAAAACATTTCCATTTCCACTTAGGAGTAAGAAGATTGTTTTTTTCTGTAAGCCAACGTGCATTTTCTTTGATGTGCAAGGCAACATTAAACCGGTATTTGTGCCCTGTGATTTCATGTTCTGAGTGGGCAGCCAACTGGCATCCCTCTCCAGAGGGCTGATTTGCCCCTTCAGGAATATTTCTGAATTCCATAATATTTGCCTTTTCAAAAACAGCATTGCTGAAGTAGTTAGTCATGTTTTACATAGAGCAGGTAGGTAATCACATTTTATCAGCAGTCTTGGGCAAAGCTGGTGGCAGATTTGCATTTGATAGAGATTGGTCACTGGAATTCTTAACTTTAGATCAGTGATAAAGGACAGGAACATACATAAAATATTATGCAGAAGAGATCCTTGTCTACTTTATGCTATAAAAACAAGAAAGCAGCTAATAGAATTAAGAATTAGTAAATCTCTAATCAAAGTTGTTTTTGCCTTCAGTGCCCGTTTCAATGTCTGGCTGGTAAAAGTTGACTATCTACTAATGGTGCTGTAGACCATTCTGTATTAGTATAATGGTCTCATTGTTCATATATCTTGTGCAAGTGCCACCTGTCACAAAAAAAAAAAAGAAAAGCAAAATCACTGATGAAAAAGGGCAGAAACTTTACTTACATGATGTAGTAATGTAAACATTAACAGAATAAAAACACTTTCAGTTTTCAGTTCTTAAGGCACTATCCTTTACTAAAGAAATGGATTGCTACTGAAGGCCTTCCTGGGACTTGCGTTCCTTGAAGAAGTGCAGTCAAGATGAAATGAGTGTGTTCAGTGTATTAACTGATCTAATTCTAAAACATTTCCCTTTACTTATAAAGTCTACTAATTATTGGGAAAAAAAAATAAATTGTTCTGCCTTGAGAATAGCTTGTAATTTTAATGAAGAACATACTCTTCATAAACAGAGTAGCCAAAGTCCCCATTTGAGCAATCAGTTTGGGCTATCGTTGCATGTGCATTTCAAGTCTACAGGACTGCTGAAAAAAGTATTCCTTGCATTGCCATTCATTTTCTCTTGCTGAGTTGTTGTGTCGTAAGATTAGTGTAATGAGTTTAGGCTTGGGGCTGATAGGACTTAAAAAAGAACTGTGGGTTGATTTGTTTTCCCCTTTCTTCCACTTTGTCTTTTTTACCTTGTGGTTGCATACTTTTATGCCACCATTAATTCAAGGGGTGGGATTTAATAGTAGGGGGCAGGCAGTACCTGCTTAAAAACACATCAAATTACAGCCTTAGCCATTTGTTTAATATACCAAGTGCTTGGGCTGTCAGCACAGAGCTGCTGAAGGTAATGTTGGCATGGTTTTCTGATTCTCTGTTCCAAACTGATGGGGCCCCTTTCCCCATGAAAACAGATATTAAAAGTCAGGCCTTGGTTTAGAGCCAGATAATTTTTACTCTACTTGGCATCTGTGGTACACGTAACGAACAGCACCTGGACATGTAAGTTAAAATAACCCAATCATAATTTTCAGCTCTGACTCAATGCCATTGTTGTTTAGGCCAGCCATTACCAGCTGAAATGACACTTGCCCAGCTTCTGACTCTCCTGTATGACCGTAAACTCCCTCAAGGATACCGATCAATAGACTTGACAGTTAAACTTGGTTCCAAAGTCATCTCAGATCCAAGCTTATCAAAAACAGACTCATTTAAACGTCTTCACACAGAAAAAGGTGAGGGTTTTTTTCATTTTGGTTTTGTACTTCTTTGTTTCCTTTGTTCTTAAAAAGCTTTTATTTTGAACAAAACTTTTGTAGGGTGGTCTTTTTCAGCTATAAACTCTTTATGAGATATTAACATACTCTTATATCCCAGGTGAAAGACATTATTTAAAAAAAGAAAAAAGTGTTGTTAACAAAATTTGAAAGGCATAGAAAGAATTCTAATAAAACAAAATTCTAATAATTAACATTTAAACCTGTATAAATGATCCCCAACTGTGGCATGGATTTGGAATTTTTATTTTCTTTTTATATTCTTGTAGTTATCCATTTCAGGTTCTTGACTCAGTTTTTTCTGAAGAAGGAAATGGTACTTTTGAAGTGCACTTTTAAGTGAGGAGGAAGAAACAAACACTGTGTTGATGAAGATGTACTAATTTATTTTATGCCTATGTTTTTTGTAGAACACGCAGATTTATTGGGACCTTGCCCTGAAGATGAAGCAATCAGTCCTGGGGATGAGTGTATGGATGCAGTGCTAGATGAATCACTTCTTGAAACATGTCCCATTCAGTCTCCGCTGCAAGTTTTTGCAGGAATGGGTGGATTGGCTCTGATTGCAGAGAGACTCCCTATGCTTTATCCCGATGTAATTCAACAAGTGAGTGAAAAAATCAGCATAGGAAAACATGCTAACACTTTTTGATAACACGTTTTTTTCTCCATATTTCTGTATGGTTCAGTTTGACACCTCAGTCACATGGGGAAGCTGCTTTAAAATAGGTACATGCATGACTCCACAGCAGTCCAGCTATACGTGCTGCTTCCCTATACTTTTTAGTTTGCTTGAGTAGCCATGTCCCTGTAAAACAAAAGCAGGAATTCAGCGTTGCTTCTTGCTTTGCTTCTGTTAATTCCTAAAATATTTTGGAGGGCAGTGTAGCACAGAGTTACTGATAAAGCCATATTTGCTTACCATTTAATTGTTCATGTAAGTGTTCTCTCCAATTTTTTTAGTGGTTAAGTGAAATGCAATTCTTGGTGCGGATTATATAACTTTTAGTTTATACATTATAATCATAAATAACCGTGTAATCTGAATTATTTTTATCATAATAAATATGTGCTAATTTACTTGAATGGTTGTGATTTTAATTACGTATAGAATTGCTGTGGAGGTGCTGCTAAGCTTTTCAGAAGTGTCAGCAGTGCCGTTAGTGTGGAATTACTCCTTTGGCTGCTCTCCTAGGTACGAAAGTAATTGTTATGAAAACTGGAAACAATAAGCCACGAGTTATTCAAATTCTAGTTGTCTGTATTTTTGAATTTTTTTGGTCATTACTCCTAATAAGAAAGATGGTGAATATTTATTCCTTTTGAAATGGAGTTAATCATGAATGAAGGGTGCTGTTCAGTACCCTGACTGCAAAACTGTGTCAGGAATGGGAACCCTGTCATAAGACCAGGTAATTAGTATAAATCGTTTGTAAATAGCAATGCAATTCAGAAGAGCATGCTAAATATTGGTGGCATGTAATGTGAGAGGACAGTTACTCCACAGATCTTTTAGAGGTCATGTATTAAGCCTGTAAAAGACCTAAAAGTTGAGGAAATGTGTTCACATAAGCAACTACTGTATTTTGAAATGCAGTGAAATAGCCTGTAGTCTGTATTGAAAAACATTTACTCCTGGAATTCTGCAAAAGATAAATATCAGCTCATGACCATAAGAAATTTGAACCTTTTTTTCCTTCTTTCTCTGTTGTCCTAGAAAATTATTTTCTTTTAAAAAGACAATAATGATAATAACTTGAATGTTTGGATTCACATATTGAATAAGAATTCTGTCATCTATAAAAACAAATTAAGTATGGTAATGCTAAATAGAAGATTCAGAGTTAAAACTAATGAGTTCTCCACACTCTTTATTCCATAATTTTACTCATATCTAAATCACTGATACTTGCCATTCTGCAAATGCTATATTTTAAGATTTTCCCAATTATTCTCTTAATGTGTAGATAATTGGAATCAATACAGACAGACATAATTTTGACTTCTAATTAGGAATTCAGCATTCTGAATAAATTCTGCAAGGGCTTTTCAGATTATTTTTTTCCAATTTAGATCATTTTGGTGATAAGTACCAACATTTTAAATATGATTGCATCAGTTGATCTGAGTATCATAAAAGCCTGAAGCTGCTGTGATGTTTAATCATGAGAGGGACGTGAGTGTATGCATTGTTTTTATGTGGCAATGTTTTGGTACCTGGAGTACATGACTGTTTGCTGGGGAGCTGTACAAATGTTACCCCCTGCAAACCCTGATACCCATCATAATGCCTGGCTGTTTAATCACCCGTGCAGTGTTAGTTCATAAAACAGAACTACTAACTAGGGCATTAGAGCATAATTGTAATAAAACACACCAAATTAATCAAAAGCCTGAAAGGAACATGTGAGTTCCTACAAGGCTGCTAGGATATACAAATTTCTCCTTAGTTTGCAAAGCAGTTATGATTAGTTCTTCTTTTACAGTATGTAATTAAAAAATTACCATTTCTTATTTTCATTTTAAAATGTCCAAAACAAATGGTCCATTTCTTATTTAACAGACTGATATATAAAATAATCTTCTGTATCATTTATTTGGTTTATTTATTATAGTTTGTCTTCTATGCATGTAGGTTTTAAACAACATGTTTCAACTGAGGATTTTAGTTCAACAAAATATAGTTGTTTGTTTATGTAGATGGGACTTACTAGAATTGTTTTGAAAATGCAAAAAATATGTCCTTATTAACCATTTAGCCTGGGCCCTCTCTCTGTAAACTGTAGTGTATTTAATGTGATTGTTAATGGTGTCCTTTATTAAGATTTCAAGATGCTAATTTTAATAATTTTTGCATAGGTGATTAACTGAATGGCTACCAAGTTGTTGTTGTTGTTCTTTTTGTTTAAGGTGAGCACTCCAGTAGTTACATCAACCACACAGGAAAAGCAGAAGGACAGTGATCAGTTTGAATGGGTTACCATTGAACAATCAGGGGAACTGGTGTATGAAGCACCAGAAACAATTGCTGCAGAACCTCCACCGATCAAGTCAACAGTTCAGACTATGTCTCCCATACCCGCTCATTCTTTGGCTGCCTTTGGTTTATTCCTTCGTCTCCCGGGCTATGCTGAGGTGCTGCTAAAAGAACGGAAACATGCTCAGTGTCTGTTGAGATTGGTGTTGGGAGTTACAGATGATGGTGAAGGAAGTATGTGCTGCAATTACTATGTTTTTTTGTAGACCACAGATAGATCATTTTACTTAAAATTCTTTACACTGTCATTCTTTCAGCAGGAAGTTAGAATTGATTTGTGCAATTTTTAAAGAACTGTCTTGCTAGCATATTTGATAGTCACTCTTATGTAAATACAAAATTATTTCTGGTAAAGTTTTGTTGCAATCATCAATATTCATATGTTCACAATCTAGATGTCAGAGTAATTGTAAAATAACTGCTGATCAGACTTACAGGTGATACTGTCAAGATGCCAGCGCACTCGGACAGAACAGTCTGAGTAGCAGGATGTGCTCAATTAATTGAGCAAATGTGTGTTTCTGCAACCAAATGCAGAGTAACATGGATTGGAGCATAGTAGCACGGACTGGAGCTCCAATCCAGAGTAACATGGATTGGAGAATAAACTGTTAAGAACTGCTTTAGAAAAGGAGAGGAAGATCTAGTTTACTAGCTGAGCAGGAACTCTACTGTAATGGTGTGAATTCAGAGGGATAAAGGGAGTTCATGGATGAATGAACAGATGAGCAGAGACAAGGTTATTTTTGTAGTCTCTTTGCAACCTTGAATAACACATACAGTTCTAAGATTTGTATTTCTTAGTGTTTTGAAAAACAAGTGTTTGCAAAAGATGCTTTAGTGTTTTCAGACTTCTCTTTTCATTACAACTTTAAAAATAATGCTGTTTTTCCATACAGCAACCAACTGAAGTTAATCTCTACTCAGCAAAAGAGTCTTGTTTACTGTCCTTTCTGTTCTGTTTATTTCTCCTGTATTTTGGTACAGGACAGTAAACAGGAATAAGCTGCATAACAAACATACAGTCTTGTTGCTTATTCCCACCTAATTTGAATAGTAATTAGCTAATGGACTGTGTACGTTCACTCAGATTACTATTGTCCATGAGTGATTTGCTTTTGCAAACAATATTTATACGTATTTTATAAACATATAAAGAGGCTAATGCAAACCCTTAATTTTTTTTGTTGCTTTTTTTTCTTGTGTGCATCCACCATTGCCATTGGAATACATTTCCAGAACATCATTTTTGTGATTGGTGTGGCCTGTCTTTAATTTTCAGGCTAAAATTACTCATATGCAGCTTGTGCCCACTTATCATTATGCCAGCATTGTTCTTTGTTGTAAATAGCTATTCCTTGTTTGATGCATTTGTTGACAGGAATTGTATTCTCTCTTAGACTTTGGTTTTGCTGGACTAAATAGTCATTTTCTCCATTTTCTAAGCCAAAAGCGTGAATTCAGCTCTTTATCAAATGTGGAATCAATTGTGAACAGTTGTCCACATTAATTCTTTGTATTAAGTATTACTGTCTTCCTTCTCTGTTAGAAATGCATCTTTTCATACACCTAGAATCTTTCCTTTCTCATAAAATGCAAAGAATACAAATTAATAAAAATACAAATTCTGCACTTAAAAATACACAGTTTATAGGTTAAATATTGATTCAGTCATCTGTGAAGATAAATCATTGGGCAGATGTTTAGTTGTTTGTTGGTGGTGGGTTTTTTTGTCATTTGGCTACACGTTCAGTTGTGGAAGACTATAAGATCAGTGTTTTTTCCAGAGTTAATCAGTTTTATTTATGAAGATCCAAGTCAAAGTGCATTTTGCTTTCTTCTTATTTTATTTACAAAGAGTATCAAATGGACAAAAATTAACTGTTGTGTTAAAATTGAGGGAGAAAATAATATAAATATATTTAAAATAAGAAGCAAACTTCTGAACAGAGTTGGCTATTTGGAAGTACTTTCAGTGTTTAGATATCTCCATTTACATACATACTGTAGAGGGAATGTGAAATGTATTATTAAACACAGAAAAGATTGAGGCACCTTCCTAAATGTGTGTGTGTGTTGCACTAGAATAATGGTCACACCATTATTCTTAACTTGGCTTTCAAAAGAAGTAATTTTTGCTCATAATACATAAGGGTTACATTTTTTAAATAGTTCTACTACAAAATCCAAACATGCATCTTATCTAATTAAAATTATGTCAGTGTTTCACGATGCATTTGACTGGAGTCATATCACACTTGGATTGTGCCAGTGGTTTCATTCACAATTCGGTCATATGAGTATAAAAAAATAAATTCTTACATCATGAGAAACTACATCTCCTTGCCAGCTGAACTGCTGTTCATTGATCATATGTGTTCCTTAGTTTGCTGTAGTTTCGAGTCAAAGGAAAAAAATAGTCTGAGCCACCTTCATTCTCTTCATTCAGAAATACAACCTGCAGTATAGTTAAATACAAAAGAATACTTGTGATTATTAACAAGTTAGGTTTTCTCCCTGGAAGTGGTGAATCAAACTTTGTAACTGTTGTTTTTAATCAAGTCCATAAAGGAAATAAAGAAACATTCTTTCTTCTATACTCTTCTCCTCCTGAAAAGCTCTTTGTAAGAGAAACTTACTATAGCTGAATGCTTATGTCCTTAGTATATTTCCATGTTTTGTTCCATAAACCTGTCCTTAGATTAAAAGACTATATTGAACTATTGAAAGAAAATGTGATTTTTATTATTTTCTTCTTCAATCTAGGTCATATCCTGCAGTCTCCTTCAGCAAATGTGCTTCCAACCCTGCCCTTCCATGTGTTGCGCAGTTTGTTCAGCACTACGCCATTGACTACTGACGATGGAGTACTGCTTAGGCGGATGGCACTGGAAATTGGAGCTATACATCTCATCCTTGCTTGTCTGTCTGCTCTAAGCCATCATGCACCAAGAGTTCCCAACGCTAGTCCCAACCAGGCAGAGGTAAGTTTAATAATAGAATAATTACCACTGAGAAGCAGGAAACGTTTTTGCCATAATAAAATAATTTCAGTCCTTTCATTAAAATCTAATTTCTATGTAGCTGGCATTTGAATGAAGAACAAAAATAATTAGAAAGTACTTGATCAAGAAATCGTTCTTGCGTGTTGCAAATAAACATAGTAATCATGAAATTTAAGCAACAAAGACTTGTCAGGAGGCATTAAGGTGTAATCAGTTTCTTTTTCAGTACATGAGAGGCATAATACTCAATGGATGGTTGTTCTTCCTTTTATAAATTCTCATTAGATAGCACGACCTCATTACCTTATTTAGCATTCAACATCTAAACTCTACTGACTGCAAATTATTTCCTCTTAAATGCTTCACAAACATAAATGAGTTGTGAAAATTAATGAATTAATACAGTGATTCTTTTCATCACTTTTTTAAAGACAAAAAATTTCCAGTGTTCAAGATCCCATGTGAATCTCCAAAGTTGTTTTCAGTTTACTTACTGTTTTATACTACCCTCTGTTCAGAACATATATCCCCGAATTTTTTAGGATTGTGAGTTGCCATTTCTGAAAAACAGACTGATTGTCTCAAAACATGTTTGAAAAACAATTAATGACTTGCTCTCTCTTACAATTTTGTGTCAGAGGCTTGCATGAAAATATTCTGGTAGATAAGTATGTATTGGTAAGCAGCTGCAAAATACAGGGTTGTCCATATTTTAGTAGCTTCTAATACCAATGCAGAAATGAGCTAAGAAGAAATGAAACTATATGAGTATAATTCACTTCAATGGCTAGTCAGTTTTTGAAGGGAAATTGAGATATTCTGGTCCTAATGGGGTATCAGGCTGCTGGTGTGCTAATGCCTTAAGATAATTGGGCTTTTGGAGGGAAAGGGCAAACATTAATTCCTATCTCTGCTTCAGTATTACCATGACCCCTGAAAATGGTTGCTTCACATAATTCATAGCTATCAGAAACTAGATATCCATCAGGCCTGCACCAAAGCTAGTATCTCTGAGGCAGGGCTTTCCCTGAAGTGCTTTAAGTCAGTGTTCATGACATCCTCTTAAGCGTTAAAGGCACAGTGTGTTCATGAGTGGTGATGATGTCTGTAGAAGAATACCCACACAGCTGTTTTGTCACTAAGATGCATTACATTCGCAGTGCTAAAGTTAGATGGTGATTCTGGAATACTATCGGTAGGGTACTTCACAGGTGATAACGTTTTCCTTCAAATATAATCTCTAACAAAATTCCTGAAGAAGATCTGGACAGAAATTGAAACTTTTCAGGTCTGTAAATTAAATAATACAAATTAAAGTTGGGCACCCACTCACATAATCTAGTTTCTGGTAGGGCTAATCGTCACTGAATAGCTGTAATGAAAGTAGCAAACACTCATGACTCTGGAAAATGCATTCACTTGTTTAGTGTTCCAGTCAAATAATTAGGAAAGCACTACTTAAAAAATGTTCATTGGAGTTTTTTATGCATAATTTTCATCAAAGATCTGGTAAATTTTCAAAATTCTGATTAAGTACTTAAATAGTTTTGTAAGAGCTAAGAAATTCAGAATGGAAGTTATGTTAGTAAAATGCAGTGATGCAGACCATTGGAATAAACTGTACAAGCACAGTAAGAAAAATATAAGCTATTTCTCAGAATATTTAAGAACAAAGTATTTACCCCTTGTTATCTGGACAGGAAATAGGAATATATGCTTCAGTGACACAAAATTTATTTGTCAGAGCTATACGTGTAACTTGTACCTCTTGCCATTTTGGTACATTTATTCGAAACCAGCACATGCTTGAGCATCCTAGCGTTTCAGTTGTGTACTTTCAGTGACGTTTCTGCTTCCATCCCTTCTAATTATGTTACTAAATTTGACTAGCTGTTAAACAGTAATAATTAGAGAGCTATATTGTTTCACATAATATTAAGTAGCATTTTGATACCTTTCATCATTTAAACAGTAACAATATTTTAAAAGAGAACAAAAATGGCCTTGCACTAGTAGTCAAATTAAAGAACTGCTTGCAACAATTTTTCACGGACCTGTACTGCATTTTTGTGACAGGGGCTTTTCTATCTAAAGCTTTGATTTCCCCATGATCTTGATATCTGTAATAAGTTAATAAATTGGGATTATATTGTTTTGCAGAACAAAGGTTTTTTAAAGAATGAAATTGTGAAAACTGTAAAATTCTTGTGGTTTTTTTTTCTGTAATTTAGCCACAGGTGTCAAGTACACACAACAGTGCATCAACAGAAGAACAGCAGCTGTACTGGGCTAAGGGTACAGGCTTTGGAACAGGCTCCACAGCTTCAGGATGGGATGTTGAGCAAGCTTTGACTAAGCAAAGGCTAGAAGAAGAGCATGTGACCTGCCTTCTACAGGTGTGTAATAATGAAATTTTGATTAGTGATAAGTAGTTGAAACATTAGGGCCTGGATAACAAAAATCGAGGTTGTATTTTTTTCAGACATGTAGTACAGTAATTACAGTATTTTGGGAAGAAAAAAAGCAGTTTACTACTTCCTGTCTAAATGAAAAATTGTAGAGATTGTATTTGAGAGAGGCTGTTTTCAAACTTCACCAGGCTGCTGCATAAAAAGGACCCAAAGTGGGCAAGCCTAGGTGACAGTTCTGAATAGACTATGAACAAAGAAGCATTCCGGTAGCTCCCTGGAGCTGTCGTACATCTCTATAGACATAGCAGCATTCAGTCAAAAGTAAAGACCCTCTGTTAGGGAAGGAGGATGTGGGAATAGCCATTTTGTGTGCCAAAATAATCTTACCTATTCATTTCTCACTTAGTGTTGCTGTTTTAATGAAGCGTCCAAAGTGGTTACTGAAGTGTCCATGAAAGTCTTGTATGCCAACATAACAAAATCTCATTCAAACATACTATCAAATCCTGATCGTGTCACTTAAATGGCAATATTAAATCATCAGTGAACAACTGGACCTTAATAAAACTGATGCTTTTCAAATGCCTTATATTAAGGACAAAGACATCCTGTTCAGTTAGGCTTTTAAGTCCAGCTGTGAAATGTAACCAATCTGTTACCTTAAGTCAATGCAGGAAAAGTGAGATTCTTTCTAGTCATCAAAAATTTCATTCACAGAACTGTCAGCTCAAATGCATTAGCTAACCTCACCACTGGGGTAGAGCACAAAGGGGATGAAATTCTGAAAACATCCGTGCCCTGACTGATGAAGATATCATTTTGATGCAATCAGTCACTGTAGATTGTAAGGCACAAGCATCATGTCCCCTTAAAAAAGCAAAATGAATAAAATCTGAAACAGTTCTCCTAAGCACAAAAAAAAAAAAAAAGGAGAAAGCACCTGAATTACTCTCAGCGAAGCTTCCATGCAGTATTCTGCATTATGCCATGCAGAGGTTTAGCTATAACTGTCAAAAGTCATGAGGAAAGGAGGCATTCTCTTCGAGCAGTCAGCAATTGGAGGAGAAAGTAGAAAACCCGTCAGCATTTTGCTGAAGATGTCTGTCAGTTTTACAGTAGACTTTCCCTGATCACTTCTCTGGAAAGGTTCTTTAGGAAAATTTTGTATGAAGTGCTGGTAAAATAAGAAGCTGCAGCAAAAGATGACAGCTAATGGGGTTAGAGCAAAGGAGAAGGAAAGAAATAAAAGACTAAAATGGTGAATTTAGCCCCTGAGATTCCAAGTCAAGTTACTTAATTTGAGGGAACAACTGCACAAATCAGACAGTTGGAAGTACGTTGGGTTGTGTACACTGTGACACACAGCCGGGGCCTGTGAACTCGGCCGGAGCTGCCACTGGGAGGTGCGTGAAGTGGCTTCCTGCCTTCCCTGAGGGGAGGGCTGCTCCTTGTTTACTGAAGCACGAGCATACACACAAACAGTTCTTCAGAGTCAGTGTTAGGCTCACTATAAGCTGTTGTATCATCTGAAATCCTATCCAAAAGTAAGTTACAAATAGTTTTTAAAACATTTACATTTTTTTTTTTCTGTTGGCCATTCTAGAATGAATGGCAACACCTGCATATCTCACTAGCGACCTGGCAACCTTCTGTTTTGAGTAATGCCAGCAGTTTATTCAAAATTCATGTTAGTTGATCTCTTGAAGTCATTCAGAATTAAAATAGCTGTTTAAATTAATAATTCCCCAAAAGTGTAATCATAATCTAATAACTGAATAAAATTCCTTCTCAGACATCTCTGGGACTACTGAAATACAAACTCCAGTAATGAGTTAGCAAAATAGGTTCTGAGGTATTACTGGAATTTTTCTTAAGGAAGGAAAGACAGAGTTCTTTTGCCTAAAATAAATCTGTTTTGATTAAATACTTTTTTGTATTTCAGGTTCTTGCCAGTTACATAAATCCTGCAGGGAGTACATCGAATGGAGAAACCCAAAGTAGCCATGAAGGTAGAGGACAGAACAGCAGCGCTCTCCCCTCCGTTCTTCTGGAGCTACTCAGTCAGTCTTGCCTCATTCCAGCAATGTCGTCGTACCTCCGCAACGATTCAGGTAACATGCCATTCTGTCCTTCTAGATCAAAGATAGCTTATGTCTGTCAAGTAAGTGTAATAAGAAAATAGTGCCGTTTATATGAACAACAGATAGCTCTGGCTAGTTGCAGTATGTTTGCCATTTTAGAACTGTAGTAATGGAACATTCACTTTAACCTTAGATAAGAAAATAGCTTTCACAAGCGTTCATTGAAATATTCTTTTGTACTAACTGCTTACACTTCGTTGGTGTAATATCTTTAAATTAGAAATTCAATTCTTAAACTGTTGAAATTGGGATTTTTGTTCAGGTGCTTTGTAAAGATGGATTTAATCCATAAATAGTAGAGGCTGTTGTTCCAAATCTGAATAATTTGGTTTTGGACCTTATTTTGCCTCCCCTGTTGTTGAAGCAACTGACAGACATATTGTCATAGAATCATAGAATCATCACATTATTGCAGTTCTTTTGGATTGCGAATGTGTTGTGTGAATTTCTTGAAACAATGCCATAACTTCTTGGTGAATTACATGGTATGTTTTGTATCTAGAGGTAAAAGAGAAATCTGTGTCTTAAGTGGCCACAAAACTACATGGAACTAAAAGAAACGCATGGCTCTTTTAATCTGTGGTAACTAGGGCATTACATAATCTTGTATGACGGAATAGAAGTAATTCAAAAAGTCTGCTGGGGCCTTACAGTAAAATTAAAAATACAAAGATATTTTACGTGCCAGTCTGTGGTGTGACAAATCTCCCTGATTTTGTAATAAATTTGTTGCTTCTATTTTGCTACTACAGTGAGGAAGATGAACTATATAGCTTATACACCAGGCTCATTATTGCAAATGAAAATCTAATGTAAAACAATGAAATAAATGATAAAGTGAAACAATAAAGAAAAGTAATATTTTTAACAGACATTCATAAATCGTCTGTTGTTGAGGTAGAAATGAAAGGTCATAGCAGACCTAGGAGAAATATTCTGTTATCTAAGGGATGAAGCTGTTGGCTCAGAGTTGTAGATGAATCACAGCTGTTGAAATCGCTTTTTGCTGTTTTCAACAGAAAAACGTAGCTGTATAAGTCTCCTGTAACTGGGGAAGAACAGTCAGATGCTGATAGAAGAGATAAGATATGTGGCTAGTAGAGAGAAGGTAGGACTAGTTCAGCTTTCAGGGACCATTTGTTTTCCCAAAATACAAAGAAAAGGAACAGGCTCAGTGAGAAATATTTGTTTTCAGTATTTTTTTTTTTTTATTGGACTACTGCTATGGTGGTTGTCAGGGGATATTCCAATGTTACGGCTGTGAATTAACATTTAGTACAGAGGGAACAATGTAGGTGCTTCCTGCGTTTTCATAAATGGATGTGTAGCTCTTAAAGCAGCAGCTAAGCTAATGTTAGAGCAAAGCAAAAACCTTTCTTTTTATAGAAAAGCCATTACCTACTACTCTTAGTTCCAAATTTGCAAAGGCTGAGATTATTTCTATTAGAATTTAGAACTGTAAAACCTCCAGGTTTGTTAAGGCTTAATGCATTGATCCAAGCAATATAGCCTTGAATGCTTCCTGCTGTATTTGATCCAAATTCTCTGCCTAAAACTATAATTACCAAGGTTTTCTGGATTTTTAAAAAAATAAAGAATTAAAATTTTTGCAGGCTTATATCAGTCAAGCTTGTCTTTGAAAGCATAATAGGGTACCAGTAGGAGAGGGAGATGTGGAAGTAGGTATGACTTTGGGAAAGAATGCCTTCTCATCTTGAATATTTGAGTCAGATGCATTTAGTTTGAAAGTAGTTCCTGAAAACGGTTTGTCTCAGTGATAGCCAGGCATAATTCCAATGCAGTAGTTGCTGTTTAGTTCAAAAGCAGACAATTCTCACATTGCATGTGAGTTGCAGGTGATGCTGGGTCCTAGGTGTCATTAGCAGGGTGTCAGGAGACATAGCTGACAGAGAGGGCCTGGCTGTTGCAAGAGGCATGGAATTTGAGAAGCTCTGGAGCAGTGTTAAGCTCTGGTGCAATGTCCCTGAGACTGAAAAATTACCTTAACTAATAGTAGCTGAAACATTGGAAATGTGGAAGCTATGACTTGTTTTCAATTAAACCTTGAAGACTAGTCTGATCTATTAGAACAGATTTTTATCTTTTGTGTTAGGTTGAAATTAAATCAAAAGATCTTCTCTAGCTTGAATTCTTAGCTATTCTCTAATGGAGATAGGGCTGAATGCTTACCAAGTAGGAATAGAAAAGGAGATAGTTTTAGTAAAGCTCATGAATATGGCCTTCTAGTTTTCAGGCCAGTGTTCCTTCTGCTATCAACTGTACTTTCATGTGGAAAAAGCAGGTAACTGTATTTTTCTTGTAACTTGCTGGTCTGAGAAATTAGGACACTGCCCGCAGAATGCTAATAGAGTGTTCCCGGGTTCTGGCACCCCATCAGGAACAGGCTGTGCTGAGGAAACTGCTGACAGAAAATAGCAATTTTCAGCAACTGTGCAACTTTCTGAGACTTGAATGGATGCTTGTGGGACCAGTTAAAGGTTACCCTTTTGCTGGAGGTATTCTTTTGCTAGATTTTGTGTTTTGCTAGAGATCATTGAAATAACAGTGGTCTTCACATATATCCCTCCATATGCATAAAATTGCATGGGGAACTCTTTTGTATGAAGAAATACATGCAATGAAGAGTCTGGGTTAGCCGTGTCCCTTTATTACATGGTAGGCTGAAAGCACCGTGCTGATACAAGACTGTAAGTCTTCTGGTATTGATGAGAATTTTGTCACTTGTTTATACATGTTCAGTTAGCTACAGGTATGCTACATCCTGCTTGTAAAGTCATTTTGGCAAAATTCTTGAACAGGTAGAGTATCAGAATATAAAATTAGCCTTTGATACGCTTAGAAATTATTCTAGGGTTTCTGCTGCTTTAAATATGTTTTGCCATCCCTGCTCAATTTGTCCAAAACAATTGGACTAGATTGTTATCTAGATTGCTCTAGATAAAAGGCATATTAATCAGATGAAGAGTGCTCACATATCATGTAATCACTTAGGAACCTCACCTTGAAGCAGATCTTTGCAAACCAGATTGCTCTGTCACATTCTGCGGCTTCCTCTGCATCAGAGTAAGGTGATTGTGAAGTCCTTGAAAATTGTGAACTGACCACTTGCATTAATTTCCATAATTGCTTTTTTTCTTGCCCAGAAGGAAGGTTTATCTGTCTATGAAGGACTTTTCCTTATTATACAAGACAGATCATAGCACTAGTCACAAAGAAGAGTATCTGCTGTGATCCTTAGCCTGTTTCTTGAACATTTTTTCCTGTCTGTCATATCTTACGGTGCTATTGGGGTCTTTGATAACAACTTCCATTTCATAAATGGAAACAAATTTATCATTGTAGCATGGCAAGATTTTTCTTGTTACACTTGTGTTTATTCTTAAAGACTTAATTCATGTTTACATGTGTAAAATTGATGTAATTCTTAACTTCTGTGTCACAGAACATCTAGCATGTAGTCATTACTGAGCATTTATGCACATTTCACACCAAAAGCTATCATGTAAAAACCTTTTCATTTGAAATAATTATCTTTTAAGAGCTTCAAACGTGAACATTTCTCTCCTTGAACACAATGCTCAACAGTAAAATTTGCACCCTACAAGAGATTCCCAGCAAACATGACCACCAGATTGTAACTGGAGTATGTGGTTATCCAGAAGTCTAGACTTTGCTGATAAAAGGGAGTTACTTGATTGCTGGACCTAGAGAATTAACACAAGCTATTATTTACCAAGAGGGAGAGAATGAAGTATGTCAGTATTAGGTAGATTCTTCTTGCCTAGAAATGTGGTCACATTAGTCTGTCCCTAAACCAGTATCTAGCAGGCCCCAAGATGATTTAACACACCACTCTCCTGGGCTTTCAACAAGGTTACCACCTCTTCCTTGGACGACAAACTTCATGGCAAATCACAGAATTCTGCCTGAATTATTTGCTGGAATTCCCAGGCTCACAGGAAGCAGGGGATGGTGTGTTTTTTAGCTGACCTTTTCTTGCAGCCCTTCCTTCACGTGCCCACCTCTTAGTCTCCTTTCCTTCTTCAGTGGGCAAAGACTCCATGTGATGTGGTTGTGGTTTAGATCCAGCTCAGTCTTCCACGGGTTTGACTGCTGAGGAGAGATGATACATTTCTATGGAAAGGCTTTACAAAAAATACTGTGATCACAACCTGTTCCACTTTATAACAATCCAGTATTTGCTTTTAATGCACCTTTCACTGTTTATCAAGTAGTGGAGCATCCTGGATTTGTGGATTCATTAGCAGTTGGGCTATTTCATTCTGCTACCAAATACCTCATTTATGTATGTAGTACATACTATGTACAAATCTGTTGAAGGTGAACATACTGAATTCATTTTCTGCCTCTTGATATATCTTTGTTGAGGCTTTGTCTATTAAAGTCATTCTTTTCAGGCCTATCCTCCTCACCTAGAGCTTGAATTGCACTAGATTTCCTGCTGAAGTATTTATTTTGTATTAATCATACTTGTCCTTGAGGCATTATGCAGTGTGGGTTTGCTCTTTGCAAAGTCTGTTTCTGCTGGACTGACAAGGCTGAGTACTTTCCAAAGCCTGTGTTCCCTGATGGGTCTCTAAAGTTGGTACATTGAGTTCATTCATCTTTAGAGTGCCTCGTCTCTACATCTTTATTCACAATCTGATGAAGGTGTGAAGGTACTACTGCAGTGTAAGCATTCAGGAAATTCTGCTTTTCCCTGACTGTATCTAAGAAGAGGTATTGCTGTTAAGATTTTTTTTCAGATCCTTATGCATATAATTAATTAAACGTATAAACAGCGGATCTGTAAATCAGAGCTTGTTGAAGTAAAATTAGATTTAGGTCTGCATGAGCACAGAGATGTAAGATGTAAGAGATGATACCAGACTTCTGTTTTGAAACAAAATATAACTCACATGCAGGGGCAATCCTTGTGATCACATTACCCCGTACCTTCCTTCAAAAAAAGACAAAGCCTGTGTAATACGCAAAATCAGAAGCATAATGACAGTTTAGGTAGACAGTATATAATTACCCAAATTAAAAACTCTGCTAGCTTTCATTAATGTTAATGAACTCATTCATTGGTAAAGCCGTGACGCTGGACCTCTGCCATGGATGGTTCTAACTTTGGGAATGCTTTTTATCTGTTGTGCTTACAAAAAAGGTGCAGTATGTCACTCCAGTGTTGGTGTACTAATCAAGTCACAATTTGGAGAAATGCTATGCACTGAAATGACATGAAATGCAAGTGTTTGTTTATTTCACAGAATTGACATGTTTTAAGTAACGTTAGGACCAAAATAAACAGTAATTTCTACCCAAACATTTCGGTTTTCAGGTTCTTCTAAGTTCTCATTTTAAACCCCATCTCAAATAACCATGTATTATGAGATTAATGTGATAATGTCCAGAGATATGCTCTATAAGTAGTACATAAAAAATACTGTATTCTGTAGTTCTAAATAAACATGAATAACCCACGTAACTCCTTTTCAATATGTCTTACAGAATACTCTGGTGTTTCATATACTGAAAACTAATACACAACACCAGAGGTTTTCTGTAGACTACGGGCAGTGAATAAGTTTTCTTGTCTGCACGTTCCCTTCCAGTGCAGCCTCAGCTCTGTTTGTCATTTCTTCTAGATGAGCCAGTATTGATTCAGAGTAGCAAAACCAGAATATACCATTTTGCACCTCATTCACCTATAAATCAGTGTGTTATAGTATAGTTTTTGTAACTAGCTGAAATGCCACTGCCAGATTCTTTCTGTTAAAGATGCCTGACCTTATTTTGTGCATATGCTTGTTAAGAAATGGTTTTCAAAGGCTCAGTTGGTTAAGTAGTTATGAGGTTCTATACAGTAATAAGCTGTTACCTGTACAATAGCTGTATTTATTTGCTGTCATTTTTATGGAGGGATGGATTTAGCTTTGCAGAGCTGACTTTCAGAAATGCAGCTCTTCCGTTCTTCTTGTGGCATGTGTAATACTATGAACAGTAGTTATTAGCCTCCCCCCCCCCTTTGTGTGTGTGTGTGTGTTTTCTCTGTTGTGTTTTTAATCCTAAGCCCTCAAAAGTAGCTTTTCTGTTACAAGAAATATGTGGGATATATTCATGTATACAAAAATTTCTATGATCTCAGACTGTCTGCAGCTTTGGATTTAGTTCAAAGCCATACATGGCCTTAATTTGAAACATAGAAATAGTTTAATGAATTTCAGTAGACTAATGGTATGTACCATGAACTATGCATGAGAGTTGTAATTCTGGGCCTAAACCATTAGCCGTACAAAAAGGAAAGGACCTGGTCCAGAGAGAGTCTGTTCTCCTGGGAAATGCTGTGAGGCTGTTCTCCATACAACACCAGGAATCCTTTGTGATATGTTTTATTTTACTTGAAAATAAGCAACAGGATAAAAACATGAAAGTTGTATTTGACTTACATGAAACACATTCTAAAATTGGCGATATGGAAAATGTAATTTATGGTTTTTTTCCTTTTGAGAATATGTATCAGAGTATCATTGTAATTTTTAATATTCTTAAAAGAAGTACTAAAACTCTTCTTTATTTTTTACACCACTTTAAAGGATTTTTAATTAGAAAAGCACATCATCAATATAGCATGATTCCAAATACAGATTCAATAAAGGCAAGAAGAATCTAACCTTTTCCAGCTTTCCACAAGACTAACAAAAATGCTGCAGAATATAGCTAGTAGTTAAAATTTTACTTATAGTATTACAATTTTTTGGTATAACAGTGTTCCTGTTTCCACACTCATTACACATCAGTGTAGATTTTAAGCCTAAATTATGGTGATTTAAAAATAAAACCCTTTTGTCTGTTTTCTGGTCTCAGCTATGAAGAGACATATTGCACAAAACTACAGAAAGCATCACGGGGCTTGCTTATATGTATTCATATATTTAATTAATCTCTTCCTATGTTCTGATTGTTCTCACTGTTTTTCTGCTTATATTTCTTGTGCCTTGCTTGTTTGTTGGCAATAAAATAGTGCCGTCTCGGTTTCTACTATTAGGCTTTCATCTGTTATCAGTGAGAAATCGAATATTGTCCGTCTTCATTTACATAATTTAGCACCCTAGCTGGGCTCACGGATACATTTAGCAGTCATTGTTGCAGTGCCCTTAGCCAGGCACTTTGCTCTGGAATGTTATTGATAATATTCTCAGACTGTTTTGGTTTGGGTTTGGTTTTTTTTTTGCTTTAAATTTAGAAATCATCCTTACTGTCGCTGGTCTTTGCACTGTGTGCTATGCAATTGATGTTCAAAAATGCCATCAAAGCGTAGTGTAGATGTACACAAAAACAATAACAAATAAATTGAGCACAGTTCCAATAATTCCAAGCAGTGCTAGAATAGATTCTTCTTTTTCCTCCTTCTCCTCTCGCCTTTTTACATCCTCCAGTGTTGTGATGGCAGAGGTCCCCATTTTTCCTGCAAATATCTTCACCAGTATTCTGGCAGCTAGCTAGAAGAAAGAAAGCAAATGGTAAATCTGGTCTGACGAACGTGCAAGCTTGCATCTTTTTAAATGCAGTTCTGTACTTCTTTACAAAATATTCATTATTTGTTTATTGAGTTGTATTCATCTTTTGTTTTCTTTATGTATGGCCATGTAGGTGTTAGAAGTAATCGTTCTGTAGATGCAGATTGGGTAGGAGTGAAAAATAGCTTGATGCTTCAAGCTAATTAATATGCCTGATTACAAAAGAAATCTAAAATTTGTCTTTAGCCAGCTAATTTGTTTCTTTCTGAAACATCAGGTAGATGAAGGCAGGTATGTGGGCATTGTCAAATGCTCTGAAATGCCTGGAGAGATGATGTGAATTTTCAGCTGTTAAATATTTCACTGTCACAATACAAAACCAGTTGCAAATATTCATGTCTGCTGCTTCTGAACATGGAAAATATGTCTCTTTAACACAGTATCTCAGCCTCTTTTGACCAGTGAGCCATAAGTAGGCAATTGCAGGTGAGGTCTTACCCTTTTACTTGTTTAATAGATCAGCTTTTGGACATCCATGCAAGTAAATATTGAACAGAAAACGCCTGTCTTTTCAAATATAAAGGTTATTACTATTATACATGCTTATTAGTGCAGTATGCCAAAGGACGGTAGTACTTTCATAGCAGCAAAATACTGTGCAGTTTAAGGACTTGAGGTAGATATTTACAGATGCGTTTATGATTTATTACCTTTTTTGTTGCAAAAGTGAGGTTGACAGGTCATCTCTATTACTTAGCAGTTCCTGTACTCTTAATTTACGGTCATATATTTTCTAGAAATATATTCCATGTACAATTATGCTTCTTGGCAGCTGGAATGTTGCTACTATATGTAATCTGCTCTGCTATTTTAGCCTTATTGATCAGAAAATTCTTAAAGTGAAATTTGATTGGGCTTTCTACTAGTTCAGATAACTCATGTTTAGTGAAGCTTTGCAATCACATTTTATAGTGCTACAGCGTTTTTGTCTCTTAGCAAACATCTTTAATCATTGATGATAAACCTATTTCTGCTGTGAGTCTAATTAAAGCCATCAGCTCAGAGCATATCTCATACACAGAAAGGTAACAAAAAAAAGAGATGTTTCTTACCCTACATTGCATCAGGAATAAAATGTCATCAGACATGCTTCTTACTCGTAGATTCAGTGGCAAACCAGGCTTTTATCTTCATGAAGGGGCTGCTCTCCTCACTCAGACAGACCAGATAGGAGCATGTACAGTTCCCTGATGAAGAAGTTTAACGGCGAGGATAATAACGTTACCAAATCTTCCAAATGACTGGCCTTCTGCTTCAGTAATCCACTAACGCCAAGTGCAGTCAAAAACAGAAAAACCCTTTCTGGTAATGATCCTCACTGTTGACTAATTCTCATTAAAATGAGGATTATTTTTTTTCTTGGATGATGCAAAGCAACGACATGCATGCTGTTTGGTTTTGCCTTAAAAAAAAAAAAAAAAAGGAAAGGAAAGAAAAAGAAACAGCTCCTGCTTTATTCAGTTATATTTAGTTATTTATTAAGACTTCAAAAAAAACCCACCAGCCTTTGATTTACTCTCAGTGGCAGCCGTCTGAAGAGGCTTCTCACGTTGCCATGCTGTAATTCCGAACGCAGCGCGCTACGTGCAGTCACACTATGTCATTTTAGTCCAGGCTGAAAAGGGCTGAGAAGAAGCAGCAGCCTGTTCCAGCGGCGGCCGTGTAAACGCTGTCACACACCTGCATTCAGAGGCTCTGCAAATGATTCCAAGGTATTCTTCGGAGCATTGCATAACTTAGCCCGGCAAATCTGAAGAGAGGAATGACAGCGGCTTCAGTCGCACACTGTGGCGAGCTGTGACATTGATTAAACATGCACTTGGCACTCACTGAATAAAGAAGGAGCTACGAGGCACCCTTGCAGACGGCGAGTTGCATAACAATGTGCGCTGGCTCTGCTGGTTCATTGTCAGGCCGGGCACATTTTCATCCTGCAACAGCAGCGAAAGTGTGCGGCGTGATGAGGAGTGGAGTTAACTGTACTTCGGGGTTTTCTGATGAAGTGCTGCATGACAAATAGTGACATTAAGGCATTCAAGCTGAAACAGTGTTTCTGCCTTTTGTCTTTTTATGCTTTGTTTGACAGGCAATTGTTTCGAAGGGAAATGCTGCTTCTAAGGCTTTCCCTCTTTGTATTCACCACCGAAGAATGCAGGTTGGTGCGTAATTAATGAAGGCACAGACTTGCAGACAAATGCTCCTGTTCCGATTTCATAGGAAGCAGTAACTCAGATTCTTCCTAGGTAAATCAAAGAGGTTTTTTTGCCTGTGCCATTGCAGAGGGAGGGGGAAGCTCTCTTCTTCCCAATCTCTTCAGAAGATAAGCCACATTTCTAATCGCCTCTGCAGGTAGCTGTGCTTCGAATGATTTTATTCAGTCACTTTGTTCTACGAAGGCTAGCAATACAACGTATTTTTCTTGAAACAGTGCATAGTTTCTTGTTATGAAAGAAAATCTGTTTTAGCTATATTGAAAAGCCTACTTGAAAAAAGCCCCTGCAAAATCAACCACTTCAAAGTTCCGAAGCTCAAAAAGCTTATGCGTATGAAAAATCGTAATTGCATTGAATTCAACCAGTAGGAATGTAACTGGAAACCTCAATCATTTTCCAGAACAGCATGTTTTAGAAATTACTAAGCATTGTTTGAAATTCAGTTTTCAATAATCTTTGAGTTTTTATAGAAAGCAAAAGAGGGGAAAATCATTGCTTTTAAATGCTTCCAATTTCAAATTAATATATTCACATATTTAATATTTCTCATTTTTCTGAAGTGTTTGAGTACATTTCTTTTCTTAGTTTCCTAGTGCTAGACAAAAGTTTGCATTTTACATGTGTGTTATTTTAATGTTACATACCATGTTTGAAGTACCATGCATTGTATGGTACTGGTACTTGATTTGCCCTTATCCTGAGTTTGGTGTTGCCTCACTGAAACTGTTTAACTCCAGATGAAAGGTTTAAAGAATTAGTTTCAATCTCTCCAGCAGAGCTTCCTTAAAATACATTCTAGTATGTATATATCGGCTTTCCTTTCAAGCTGTATTCTGAAAGCCTGCTGCAGCTTCAGTTGTTCCTGGAATTGTTTCCTGTCGATGTTTCTTGAACGTATTTCCATATTCTTTTAGATCCATTTAGAGCTTGAAAGATGAGGAAAATTTCACCTCTGTATTCTGCCTATTCATGTTGCTGAGAGCACCTAAGTAATCTAACATTTAAGCCATTACACCATATTAACCCTCACATGTTAAAAACCAAACCTGTTGTGACAGGAGAGAAACCATGCAATGTGCATCTTTTATTTAAAGATTAGTGATCTACTTGGAGGGTAAGAATCTGTCACCTTGTTAATTTAATACATCTTGGTTTAAAGGATTCAAGGTCAGCAGAAGAATTTTGTGCAATATTGTCAAGCGTAAACGGTGACAACCAAGTAAATTCAGCAGCTGCGCTGCCAATAACCAGCTAATTAAGACGTATCCACAGAGAGCAGCAAAAGACTCACAGAGTATTTCTTGGCCTGGTTTTTGCCATGGTTGAGCTCTCGTATCAGTCTTCCGTTTAAAGAGTTGTGATGCAGCTGACACTTCAGGGGCTGCGTGAACCCAGGGAAACAAATCTCTCCAGGCTCCCTCTGCAAGCAGTTGAGGGGGAGAGACAGCTCCTGCACGCTGATTCAGATCCAGCATTTGCCCGGCCCTTGGTTTGATAGCCCATCCGTCCTTCCTTTGTATTGAGGTGTGTGTCTGTGCAGAAATGCCATGGTTTGGAGAACAGACCCAGCCAAAAATAGTTCACCAGCACAGCACAGTAAGAGGGATGGGGCAGTAGCTGCCTCAGTTGTCAGTGCTGTCAAAGAGTTGCTGTTTCATGGGGAAAAAAAAAAGTAGAAAAAAGTGTCAGTGCTAACGTTTCTTAATTACAGGAACATTGAGAAGTTCATCTGTATGGGGTAAAAGCTGGTATTTACGAATAATTTCTTTATAGCTACAACGCATCTTCAATAAGAAGAGAAAATTTCACATGGGATTTTTCACGTGGAGCCGAGTGAGTAATACAGGCTTGCTTTGAAAAGGCCTTGATTTATGCATCATATTTGATTGTATCTGGAAGGTTGGGGACATATTTTACATAAAGTAGCGTTAGAGTCAGTACATCTTATGTGAGCCGGTAATAAAAGCACCTGTTTTGGGATGAACATTAAATTACATACTAATTGGGTTTGGTATCCAGAAATATACTGAACTGAATTGTTATTTCCATTAAGGCAAAGCTTTAAAGCACTTGCTAAGACTTTGGCATCTAATTTATGTAGCATCCCAGAGCAGAGCAAATTCTGTTGATTAGAGGTCATTCTGTTCATTACTGCTGATGTTTGAGCATTTGTATTGCATGGAAATAGACCTCAGGCAATACAAATATATGTCATATTTTAAAGATATTCATACTTCACAAGGGGGTTGCCAGGCCGTCTTGTAAAGACTCAGTGGTATAGATTCCATAATTTACAGTCTTGGACTTGAGATGATCATTATCCTTCTGTACACTACTGCTGTGAGTAATGTGTTACACCCATAACATCACGCTTACAAAAGAAAACAGATACTCTTAACCAACGAACCAATGTGTAATTTTTCTTTTTTTCCTCATGCACTTTTATGGATTAATATAATTTTGATTTTCATGTACTCTAAGATTATCCTGTGTGCTCTATCTTCATTAAAAACACACATTTTGAGTCAGATATTGTTTGCCCTTATAGAGAGCAAATGCTCTGCAGCAGATTGCAGATTATAGCAGAATCTAAAGAAAAATTTGAAGGAGAAAATGGAAAGAAAAAAATATAAAAAAAAATCTAGATTTAAAAATCTATTTAGACAACATCCAAAAGATCATTCATACATCATTTATCCATGAAGACTGTTTTCCCTTGTAGTTGTTCCATGTTTTCCCTAAGATGCAGGAAAATGCTTGAAATGCAGTAGCAAATGCATCCTGTAGCGCATTGTGGTTTTCTTCTGTGATGACCTCCATGAACTCCATAAGCAGTTACGAGCTCTGACACTTCCTCAGTTTAAATTGCAGAACAACAGAGCAAAGCTGTGTCTGTTGGGAGATGCAGTAATTAAGATGAACTGGTTAGCTTAGTATGAGCCAGAAGGGGATATCCATGCCACTTCATCCTTCTTCCTTAGGTTTTTGGGGGTTTTGGTTTTATTTAATTCTCATGAGAACTACCCACAGCTACTGTTGTGTGTTTTTTTATTATTATTTATTTTGTGGGAGTTCCTAGCTTATTTTTTATGATGTAGGTGACGAGCAATGCCTTTGAGTCAGCAGCGATGGTTGGTGTGGTTAGTTTGAGCCAATTTTCCAAGTCTTTGTTTACCCTGTCGAGAAAACAAGAACTCAGATCCTGCGTCCGTAGCAGTGCAAGTCACTTTTAGATTCCTTATTGTTCTCATTCACTGCTCTTTCGTGTGTTTCCTCTTACCACTGATTTGATGATGTTTACACTTCACCTATGCATCTACATCTTGTAATAATTTTCCTTCTGACTGTGGAACTGCAATCACTTTTTTTTTCTGAGCCTGTAACTTAGTTACTGATTGAGAATATCCTTGAAAAAATACATAATTCTCTCAGAGTTGACTACATAAATTCTTCTAGTTTATTCCCATATATTCTTCACTCACTAGAAACTTGCTTGTTGCAATCTCTCACTCTTGCTTTAAAACAGTTCTATTTTGCAATTAAAGCTTTTAAATGCCACCCAAAGCAGTTTGACCCTGGAAGTAATACCAATTCTTTTGCCACAGCCTTTTTTTGACACCAGCTTATCTTAGCAGCAGTCAAGATCAACCACTGCTTTGCTGTCCATGAATATGGTCAGAATGCATACCAGTATTTTATCAAGTGCTAAGTTTGCTAGCTAAGCCAGCCTGCCTTTGGAGGGTGTCCCATGTTGGGTTGGGGGGAACTATTTTAATCGTTCTCTTGATGAATGGAAACAACTCAGGAGTCAGTGACTGATGAATGCTGCTGAGCATAGAGGTGAGGATTTCAGCCCCAGGTGTGTCACCTTCTGGATACGGTGGAAAGGAATGATGGAGAAAAGACAAAGTTTTTCTTGTTTCTCATCTCATATAGGACATCAGGCATCTTCATCTTTATCTTTGCTAGTATCAAAAAGAATCTCATATATGGGTGTTGTACCTTTTAAAAGTGATTAGTTAATTTTGAGATGCTTCAGTGATAATTCAGTGCAGCTCCGTACTTTTTATTGTCAAAGTATCAGGGACTGTTTCTTCAAATTGGTTTGAGTATAGTCTGTATGCTTCTGGAGGATATTTAAAGCTTTCAAGTACCAAATTTTTGAGCTGTCGTGTTCATAAGTTTTGTTGTGTTAGAGGAATCTGTTAAGTGAATATTGGGCCCTTCTCATGGGCAAGCTGGGAGAGCAGTGAGAACTGATCCTAGTCCAGCGCTTGGAGAACAACAGTACCAAAACAAATTCTTCTTTCTCCAAAGGCCTTAAAGTATCTCCCCTGGTGAGTAAGAACAAATCTTGTCCATATGAGTTTCCAGATGACTACTCTCACTGAAAAACAAACAAGAAAGAAGATACCACCAATCACAGCACCTCTTGCTATATCTCTTTCCTCTAATTTTTCATCTTTACTTGTAAATGGTTTTGGAACAAGACCATGATACTCTCCTAGTGAAATCTCTTATTCTCTGTTGCAAAATAATATGAATGTGTGCTTACTGTCTTTTAAAGGCACTTAAGGTATCAGATTATTTTGTAGTAGATGGCGCTTTTGGAGTAGAACTTCATAAACAGGTATTTTTGAAAATGTCAGAATCGATCATTCACGTGAATGCTTAACAATATCAAAGATTTATGAAAGAAAAAACTGTAAAGTTATACTTCTAACTCAACTGTGTTGCAGAACATTGTAATTTATAGGGAGTCATTAAGAAGTATGTATCAAAACATGGCATTGAGAATTAAAAACATAATTGTTACGAGGAACAATGCATCCCAGCTTTCGTTTCTAATTAGGTACTGGATTGTGTGGCAAATAAGGCACTTAGTCGTTAAAAGGCTAAATCTTACTAGCTCCAAAGAGCTAATGATTCTTTTTTCAAGAAATGATTATTTAGCGAAGATCACTGAGCAATTGTAACTTCTACTTCAATCTTTATCTGTTCCTGTACTGCACATTGCTGTAGATTGTTTTTGAACATCAGACCATTAACTGGAGAGCTCTGCTCTGATTTACACAGCTGCTGATGACTTCTGTAGCTGTGTATGTGGAACATCCTTCAAACTAACTTGCAACCTCTGGCCCCACTCCCTGATCGCAATGAATTAAAGTACGTGTTAGATTTTCTATAAGGAAGGGAGTTCTGTGGGCAAGATGGCTGAAAACTTAACAGGTGAGAGATAGAAGGGGCTAAGGCTGTGGATTTCAGTGGGTCTCCTCACATCGCACCTTGTTCTTCTTTCTGCTTTTTGCCTATCCATTTGCTGCATAATTTCTGTGGAGTACTTTTCAGAACAGTGGTTCTCTGGAATTGAGTGGTGGTTTGGTTTGGTTTGGTTTGGGTTTTTGTCTGTTTGTTTTTGTGTGCCTTAAATCATTTTTGCAAATGATGACTGAAGTTCCTGAAGGTTCTTTACAGGACAGTCCTGATAGCGTAAGTAAGCAAGGTCGCTTTCTCATCTGGAGACCAATATGAGGTTCTAGACCTCTGTGGTTCCAGGATAGTATGATTGTCTTAAAGCACGAGCAACAGACTACTTATGGATCTGTATCTGTCTGCCAAGAGCCTGTAGTTGTTGTTTTTTTTTTATATCCCTTTGGATCTGCTTAAACATTACTCTTCTGGTACTAATGTGAAGTATATTCTTCTGGCAGACCTTGATGCCTTGCAGTCTGCTGTGCAATATGTTATAGGTAAAAGGAAACTAAATTGTGGTGTTTGCCTTCCAAAGATGAGTTATCTTTTTTAATAAGCTTCCTTGATAGAAGGACGTGTAGAAGCTAACAAATCATACTTGTGATGCAGCTGGTGTTCATTTCATTACCCAAGTTAGTTTCTGTATTTTTGTTTTGGGTTATTCACTTGAGAAATAAAAGGTAGGGGCTGTTGTGTTCAAAATTATTTGGTTTTGGCTGTAAGTGTTCCATGAAATTCTCTCTTCACTAGCTTGTGGTATCTGTTTAATTTACAAAAACTGATGCAGGTCACTGATGAGGCTGTTCACGGGATATGGCAGTAAAGTTTCTGCCGTGTTTAAAGTGGAGGGGACTCTATCCTTAAGCTTTCCTGGTCTATCTTATCTCACTTCTAAGGCCCATGAGTGTTTCATGCAGCAGTTCTTTTTTTTCACTTCATTAATTGGAAGCCAAGACTGGTTGGTATATCCCTGCTTTATAGGAGGTCGGTATATCCCTGCCTATAGGAGAAGACTGGGAGCCTCTAACTACTAAATGTTTTCCCTCGGGACTGTAATTGGTCAAGACGTTTGACAGGACCTTTAAAATTTGAGGTACAACATTGCATCTTTCAGAATTTCTGTGGTAACTATTACTGGGGCTGCCGTTTTTTCTCATTTTACTTTAGTCAGACTGTACATCTCCAACGGTTTCATTGACATGTGGCTGGGAGTACGACTGCTGGCTGTCTGGAACAGATTGCTCTGCTGTCTGCCACGTGCTGCCAACACATTCACAGATTTTTACTGGAGGCATTAAGAATTAAGATGCCTTTCATCATCTACAGCCTCAGAGCTTTTTGAAAAGAGACTATGACATCAGAGGAATATGACATCACACGAGGTGTCCCCTAGTTCTGTATGATATTGCAGAAATGTTGGAGCCGCTTCCTTCAGTTTATTCTCATCCTGTCCTGTTCCTCATTGCTAGAGATACCATAACTGCTTACAGGGCCATGAGTGCCTTATTGGTATGTGCAAAAGACTCCCAAAAGGACAATAAATAATGCATTGTCAATGGTTTTTTTTCCTATGTTAGTGGCTTAATCAATCATGTAGCATAATTGAACACGGTTTCTTGACCAAATTAGCCATCCCTTTATTTCTGTTCAAGAGCAGCCTGCCATGGTTAGTTTTAGATATTTTACTTCAGCTTTCCTGAGAAATAGTTTGCTGTACTCACGGGGCAGAGATTTAACAGTTCAGAGGCACGTGGCTCAGCATGCGTTTGAAGAGGAACTCACTGCAACACTGAGCACTGGCTTTCATTTCAGCAGTTGAAAGTCTCATTTGATGGGTGAATTGATAGGTCTTGATTATTCCAGACAGAAGGTCTCACTGTCACATCTGTCATTTGTGTGTGTTCTCGTTTTCTCTCCTCTTTTTAAAAATAAAATGTTAAAAGCATATCTGGCATTCCCCATATTCATATGCAGATGCTTTCATAATATCTCCTTTCTTACTCTGAGTGTATTTGTAGTATTGAGTGGAGGTCACAGAAAACATCTCTGTGGTTGAAGCAGTTAGTCTAGAAAGAGTTGATCTGTGTTAGCTTATTTCAACACACATGCTCTAGGTTTGTAATAGTACTCATATCTTCTTGTCCTCTCTGCGGACAACTTTCAAGCTAGTACTCTTCATTAACAAAAGCATACGTTGGGGTTTTTTTGAGTTAAGGGGTGATCCACAAGGGCTCTTCCATCATGGCCAAGCAAAATGTTTGGATATTTTAAGGCAGAATAAGATGTGTAAGGCAGTCTCCTTGCTGCCACCCGAAGGCATGATCTGGTAGGTATGCTCACCTGTACAACAAGTTTCCCATGGAGCACAATAACTGCACCTCTCCCCATTCCAATGGGAATGCTGGTATCCTCTGCTGATGGTCTGGGAGTATGAAGAGAAGACCTGAGTCTTGGCCTTTTTCCATCTACTGAAGTAATGTCTTCAAAAAAAAAAAAAGTAATCCTTCACTATCTAATTTCGAATTTCCATGTTGATCTCTGCAGCATGTGCTAAGAAATGGCAGATTTCCATCTAATTTTCAATTCCCATCTTACCCTAAAATACTAGTGACTGTTTTATGGGCTGGAAGGGGTAACAGTCAGACTGAGGACCATTTCAAGGTGGCTGCTTGCCCACTCGTCTTGCCAAAAATAGTGAAATCACTATTCCTTCTCCCAGTGCGGGGATGATGAAAGCCAGATTAACTTCCTCAAAAATCATGCTCTGTGTTGTCAGAGCAGTAATACATTTCCTTTCATCTCTGCAGAGTGCCTGCACTTGAGAATTAGCTTCAGCACTTGAGAATTAGCTTCAGCTATCTTGCTTAACTTAATGGTTTATGATTTAGGAATTCAAAAGGGGGGAAGCATGTATTTTGGGTTCTAGTAACAGACTTGCAAATGTGTTGATCTGAGCTTGCAGCAAATGAATGAACCAACAAATACAGTTACTGTGTAAGTGCAAGAATTTGATCACATCAGAACTCAAACAGGCTTAACATGGGGTGATTTTATTGATTTTTATTTATTTACTCAGTTATTTGTCAACAAAGTTTCAGTCCACAGGCTATTTATTTAAGTCAGGTAATTTCTCTTAGGAAAAATGTTTTCCTTACTTCCTTGGTTAAGTAGAAAATTGATGTTATGCTTTTAGCTTACCTCTAGCGTTAGATTTATTTCATTATATCTACTTCAAATATAAATTATTGGTCCTTTTTATCTTATTAAATGCCATAGCAAAGAGATGTATTAGTAACGGAGTTTTTTTCAGCCTCTGACCAGGCAAAAAAACCTTTGTTCTTATGCACTCACTCACATATAACTCACATCATATATATTTTCTCCTATCTTTTCTTTTTCTTTTATCATTGCTGATAATATATCACTGTGTGTATTTATTGGATAACCTAACGTTATCCTGTAGGTTTGTGTTGATGCTTCCTTATACTTGTTTTGTAGATTTGGATGCAAACATCATTTGGTTATAGTTTTATCCTTTATTTGCTTTTCTTCATAGTTTGTTGGTTTTAAAGAACTGATACTGGGTAAATCCAGTGATCTTTGGGAGGGGAGATTTTTGGAAGCTACAGTGCTGGATCCAGCTGCAGGAGGAGTTTCCTCTGCAGTACTCTGGTTAAAGCCCTTCTACACTGATGCTTACTGCACCATTTCAAAACAAAACAAAAAAGTGGAGTGTTTCAGTTTTCGTTATTCTTCTTTGCTAATATGTTCCCCACTACCCATGTTAGATGGCTCTGTAGCCCCCAAGAAACATCCGACTGCCTTTTTAAGGTTGTATGGAGTATTAATGGCAGACAGTAGTATCTGATGGGTTCCATTAACTGGGATTTGAGTGTGGCATGGAGGTTGTAATAGCTCCAGTTCTGTAGATAACACGTGGCTTTAGTAGTCACTTATGCTTTAAAAGCTGGGATTCTCTTTTATATCTTTCATATCAGTTGGGTTTCTTTTTCCTGCTCCTTTCAAAACACAGCAAATTGTGTCTGTTTACGCAGCTGTACACACTGGCTTTGTGAAATAATGCCTCATGGCAAAGGTGGTGGGTTTTTTTCGGGGTTCATGATGTATTTATCACAAGTTTTTTAATGAGTAACGTTCAACTTCACTTGTAGACAAAACTTTCCTGAAAATGCTTATTTTTAAAGCAGATTTGATTTTGGTGATGTTAAGCGAAGCAGAATTAGTTAAGAGCAACGCTCTGCTCCCTTGAGCAGCATTCCTGCACTAACTTGAGATGACTGACCGACTTGAGCAATGCATTTTGCCTCTGTAATTGAAATACACTATTTCCCTTTCCTACTGCAGTTAACATGTTGGGTTTTCCACATGTCCTAGAAGAAGCTTATAAGAGCAGCAGTGCCAAGAGCAGCAGTGGGTTTGTTAGTCTGTTACTTTTGTCACCACTAGTGGCCAATAACAGTTGTGTATGGGAGAGTGACAGGAGTGGGGCTGACACACCGGTGCTGCCCTGCTATTCCTGCCGCCCTGCTATTCGTGCATGGCTAGGGCTTTTGTCACCTCGTTTAGTCCTCGGTGCCCTGTTCTTACATGAATTTACATGATTACTTTTGAACCTGTAACAATATTTGATGCCACAGCATTTAGTGCTAAGCTCTTCCAAAGCTCAACAGCAATGCATTGTGTAACGCGCCCCGCTGCTCTTCCACAATTCGCTCCGTCTTCTAACGGCATGCCTAGGCCTTTTAATGTACCAACCAGTCCTATTCATGGTTGGTTGCTTGTTTTTACTAATAATTTGGAAAAACTTTATCATGCACTTCATTAGTCACCAAGACTGCCAAGTCTTCATTTGTTTCATTTCACATAGCGCAGAAGCTCAATGGTTCAGTCGCCTCTCATGCGTTTTCCAGTTCTGTCCTGTCTTTTTGAGACAAGGGAAAAAGCACGTGGTGTGGAAGTCGTACAATTGATTGAATGCAGTCTCAATAAGTAATTTCAAATCTCTCATACTGTTTTCTGACATTTGATCTGATTTATTTATTTATTGACTACTAAAGAGCTCAGTGCTGACACCATAGGAGCAAGGACTTACGGCTGGATCAGAATAAGAATAATCATTATCAACCTGGAGCCTGACACTGCACATGCTGGGAGACACCCACCCGCGTACCCTCTGCTTGCATTGTGTTACTCTGCTCTGGCACAGGGTATCAAACTCAGGGCTGCAAGCTGGCTTCCAAAATGAGGTTTAACCTGTCCTCCTATTGCAAAAGGACTAGTCTTTTCTGATGCTTTTTTAAATATATATAATCAAAAATGGGACTGTGAAAATGTTTGTGTCATTCCTCTAACGGAAAGTGATTAAAAAATCAGGCTAATTAAATGATTACAAGATGACAATATTTAGAAAACTTTGGTTTTAATTTTGCCCTAAGGCTAATGATTTCTTAAACATCTCTGATTTTGAAGCGTTCTGTAGGCAATCCTTTTTTTCTATAAGAATGGAGCAGAACGTAGGGTGCTAATGAGGCCTATGATAAAAGACACTTGCCCTGGGTTGATTGTGAAACAGAAAATCAAGAGGCAGTAGAGCATGACGCATTTGGAACTGACACTATTGCCTGCAGCGTGGACTGCATTCATAGATCATATGTTTGAGAAGATGCAGTGAAGGGGGCTGAGGGAAACCTGCCCTTATAAAATACTTAGAAAGAGGAAGAAGAAGAGGGGCCCTGTTGGAAACACCGTGTCTCACAGGTATGCTTAGCAGTACCTGTGGCCACAAAGCTGTGTCTGAAGGTTTTAATTGAAAATACAAAACTAGTGTTTCCTTTGTCTGGCATTTTTGAGCAGTGGTGTTTCTTGCTACTGAAAGTCTTTAATGGGAGAGTGAGATCCTGAAATCTTCAATTCAATCACAGCAGTGTTTTTTAGGTTTGAATAACATATTGTAGCATCAAAAATACATCCTCGCTAATTACTAAGCATATTTTAGGATATAAAATAGACAGAACTTTAAGATCTATTTGTAAATTATTTGGAGGTTAAAAAATCAGTGGCAGGTGTGTGTTGTACTGCAGTCATGATCTTACCACTGGACTTAAAGTTAATCGTAAGTGGAATGGTAGTGAGGATGTCTTCTTTACTTCTAGCTTTTTAAATTGATGAGATCAGTTTCTTTTAAACTTTACTACTATAAAAATAAAGGATTCTCAGAATACAAAGGTATTTTCTTTTTTTTCTGTTTTTGCAGGGGAGGTTCAGTTACACTGTAGAAAGTTTTCATCTTTTTTGCATGATGTAAATAGATGAGTTGCTCTACATAACTGTTAGTGGTTTTCGTTCACATTGCTTAAAATAGATGCAGGTTTTGACAAATATTAAAAAACAACAACAACTTCATTTTTCTAGGAAGATATAAAGTCTAATAGAAAAAGGAGAAAAGTAGATCCAAACCAAAACAGGAAATAAAACTTAAAGGAGTCTCTTGGGTTACTGGAAACTCTGCCCCATGCAAGAAGCAAACCTCTTGGCACGGGAGATGAGTGTTATTGTAGAATCAGAATTCAAATTTATCTTGGAT
Organism: Heteronetta atricapilla; assembly: GCA_011075105.1. Classification (NCBI taxonomy): domain Eukaryota; kingdom Metazoa; phylum Chordata; class Aves; order Anseriformes; family Anatidae; genus Heteronetta; species Heteronetta atricapilla. Next base: position 24,150,018 of record CM021733.1, read on the forward strand.
TATAGAAATCAATTTGTTAAAGTTTTAAACTGTTTTTCCCCTCTTCTGATCTATTAAATGTAAGCCATACTTGAAGGAATTTTTAAGTTTAACTTTTCATTTCTTACTTCGAGACTGTGCATTCTCTATAGAACGCCTTTTTCTTTTCAGTGGTTTCCTTTTACATGTGCATTTGTGACCATGCCTCTTATGTCTGCGTGGCAGAGCTCTTCGAGAAAACAAAAGCAATGGCTTTAAATTGGAAGGAGTTTGCAGCGCTGCCTTCTGTGGTCGCTGCCAGCACACCCTCATTTCCCTCAACAAAGGCAGAAAGGCGGTCATGTACTTTGTTCAGAAGTAAAAAGAAACTGCACATACAAAGCACAGTTTGAGAAAGTCATACTTTTGTGGGGCTCAACTGAAATTCAAGACAAGTCCTGAAATGATGCGAGTCAAGTAAATGAGAAATGAAGTACAGAGGATGAGTTAAGAACAGCCATGTGCGAGTTCCTTCATAGTACAAAAGCTAGGATTGTACGTATCTGTCAGTGTGCTATATTTACACCTGGTTTGGGGGCTTGGTTGTTTTGTGTTTTTTTCAAGTGGCTGTCATTTTCATCAAGTGTTTGTTTTGCCTCATGCAAACATGGTGTTTGCAAGCACTTCAGGTGAGGAATTCCTACTTTACCTGTGGTAAGAATCACGGTGGGAATGCCGTCACATTAGAGGCAAGTAAAGCAGAACTTATCAACATCTTCCTAGAAATTATTCTTCTCTATTGGTTTCTTCAGTCTGCTGTAAAGTGTGAAGATTCTTTGATGTAGTGGATATGCTATATTAATGGTTTCCTTTATTTTAAGATAAATGTTTATTCTCTGTGTTATATTGTAAATGTCCATTGCAATGGAAATAAGTATTATAATCTTATTCATACCCAATTAAGTTGTACTGAGGATGTTAAATGAATTGCAGAAAGATTTATTGCTGTGCAGTATTATCTATTTAATGGGCCATTAGGCCTGGCTATTCTTTGTTTGAATATTGTGTAATATCAAAAGAAAGCAAAAGCATTAGACTCAGCTGGGGCATTATCTTGTTACAGATCTTTATGCCATTTAAGGCAATACCTTGATCCTATGAAACTACCCGCTCTCATGTGCTTCTTTATATACCAAAACTATAATTGCATATGAAAAGGCTTTTTAAGAAACAGGTTTACATTGGTAATGAATAAATAGATGCGTGGAAAGCAATCAAAATGTTTTTTGAGATCACAGATAATGTCTGAACCTTGCTCAGTTATTCTCCAGGGGTAACTAGGCTGTGTGGAACTTCTCAAAAATGTGATAGGTGCCGTAGTATCTCATGACCTTTAGGCATTTGTGAAAGTCTGCAGCTTTCAAAAGGATCTTATCCCTCTGAAGCATGAGGTGCTCTCCAGATGTTTGCCATCCCTACCTGCCATAGTAAGTAGCACTGACCTGACTGAGATTGCTGCTTTTCCTAAATGCAACAGACTAAGTTTAGACCTGAGATCCTTTTTTGGTATGAATGGAGAGTATGGATCTCAACATCGTAGAACAGCTGAGGTTGGCAGGGCCCTCTGGAGGCACCTGGTCCAAGCCCTGCTCAAGCAGGGACACCCAGAGCAGGCTGCCCAAGACCATGTCCAGGTGGCTTTTGAAGATCTCCAACATGAAGGAGATCTCAGAGGTGGAGATAGCCAATCTCCTGAGGTGCATACTGCCTACTGTCCAGAAAAGCTATAGTAAACTTATTGCTAATTATCAAGGACAACAGAACATTGGTTTTTGAATATGTCTGTTCATTTCTGCAGTTAATAGGACAAACTTGGTGATAAAGATGCTGCTGTCACTTCCCTTTACATTTGCTATTCGTGGTACCACCATGACACCAACCTCCTAGAGCGCTGCTGTCAGCACCTCATGATACACCTCGTGGTGGTGTTGCCCTGCTGCTCTCTAAAGAATTTTTTCTACCTTTTTCTACCTGTTTACCTTTTGGTGTAATGTTCCTCAGCAGCTCGCAGCCACGTAAAGTCAGAGACCGCATGCAGCACCCAAGTGGGCAGAAGCGAAAGGGCGTGCGGTTTGTGTGCACCCAGCATGCCCAGCTGTACTCGGTGCGGGAGCTGAGAATGCTGTACAGGCTGCTGTTCAGAACAGATATTTATCATTATTTGACTTTGGGATAGCAGAGTCCTGGATAATGTATCCGTCATTTATTGCAAAGCCAGGATTTCTGATCTCCTGTTTCCATTTTCTTAGGAATGCTGTGTATTGGCAGTTTGGTCTGCTTGTGGATATGCCTGTATAAATCAAACGATGTTAGTACCTTCTTATGCAACTTAAGTACCCATATAAAAATAATTCTGACATATTTAAGATGTGCTAATACTATTCAAATTATAGCATTTCTGCAAGGAAAACTACTTGTTTTTATTTAGTGATGAAAGTCCAACACAAGAAGGTTCTTTATTTAATGTGAATAAAATGTTATCCTACACTCGCATTGCCCAGTTCAGTAAGGCAGAGAAAAAGTTGAGTATGTTCCCGAGGTACAGCATTCTTCAAAGAAAACAATGTTTTTTAGCATTTAGCATTTAACTTTTAGCATTTGTTCTTCTTTGATGTTTATGTTAGCTTATCATTCAAATGGCTGTGGTCATAGTTGGCGAGATAGCTGTATGTAAGGATGGTAGTCTAAAGGTTTCATTGCTTCTGTTGGATGGAAATAGGTTTATATTTTATAGTGTTCTCCATGTTACGAGTATTTTAATGTGGTTCTTTTCTTGAAATCCCGTAATGAAGTCCTTTAACTTTTGTTACAAAGCTGTATCTTTTATATTTCTGAAATGCTCTCCCCAAATACGTACCTAATGCTAACTAAAGGGAAGACATATCTGATAGAAGCCCAACTACTGAAATTTGCTGCAAGCCAAAGGTGATGCTGGAGTCTTGAGTGCTGCAGGACTTTGGTTTGAATGCTGCGGGACTTGCTGAGCCTCCGTGTCAGGGCCTGTGCTGTCCCGCGGCAAGGCAGGAGGAGGTGGGCACGTTAGCAAAGAGCAGCGCTGGGCGAGGCGGACACCTGACAAAGTAGCAGTATGGAGTCCCAGGGGCTTAAGCATGAGGACTTAAAAACTGAGTGCTACTCTGTCTGGGTTATCTAATTAGAAGGAAGTGTAGAATTTAAAAAACAAAACAAAACAAAAACAAAACAAAAAAAATGCTTCAGTCTTCTATTTCAGAAAGCAGAGATGTGTCTGCAGAAAACACACCGTAGTCAGTTTGGCATTTGCTTTCAGTTGAAAGTAAAGTAGGCACAAGGAGTAGATGAACTGCCAAATAAAGACAGTAAACAGCAGTTTGCCAATTTTCAGCTCTTCACAGTCAGTTTTACACTTAGCCAGATATCCAGTCTTAAGAGAGACATTTTATCCCCTCTTTTTGGCTTCAGGTTGGGGGCTAGGGGAAATTCTTTTCTGGTGTTTTGGACAAATGTACGTGCATGGGTCATAATCTTTAATAAGTACAATAAAAGCCTTGGACAAAAGTAATGCAAGATGTGTTATCGAGGAGTTGAGTTAGCAGAGTCTAGAATGCAGTATGTAAAATAAATAAATAGGTTAAAAAAAAAAAAGTTTCATTTGAAACCATCTACTTTTAGGGAACAACTACCAAGTGAATGCATTTCATTTGTTCCACAAGGGAACAACTGCAAAGCAACGTATGTTAGCTGAATCTGCTAAAAGTCTAAATTCTCTCCTGCCTTTCTGGAAAACATTTCCATTTTAAAGTCAGGTCAGTTCGGTTTCCCTCACAACTACTTCTGAATGAAACTAGCCTCTCAGCAATGGAGGAGAGGGCAAGCAAGCACTGAAGGATTTGAGATGATATATCCTGGCCTCATGAAGCCTTCTTGGTTAAATTAAAGGAAGAAGGAAAAGCTTTCCAGGCATCAGGTGCACCAGCTCATCTCAGACCTGCTCACCTCAGGCCTTTTCCTGCTTCTTTTGTGGGCATTTTAGACATTGTGGGGATTTTTCTATGGGCAATCGGTGTCCACTAGAGAGTAGGCACTGAGCATAAGGAATGAATGCGTGTGCAGCCATACATGTCTTGACAGCTAGTGTAAGAATTGACAGATAGGAAACTGGTTTTCTTAAATGCCAATATTTAGGTTCCACAAAGGTTGCTTTAAATATATGGCATACTTCAGTACAGGATATTTTTAGAGCAACAATACCAGACCTGATAGTTTAATGCTTTGTTTAAGTGTTTCCTTGTTCCCAACACAAAAAAATACTTCCCCAGGTGAGAGTTCATGGTGTTTTAATACTTTCAAAATACCAATAGCAAACTGTAGATCAAAGAAGAGAGAGAAAACCTTAAAACCTGAATAAACTTGCTTGTTGAATTGTGGTTAGCTATTTACCCTGTCCCGTCGTGCTGTATTTAGAGCGTAGGGACTGGTAATGGGACATGAAAGTTTGTGATATGCTTTAGCTTGGAGGGTGAGATGTGCTAAATGAAACATTAAAGAGTTCTTCTGTGCTTCATTCTGTCCTAATGTGAGTTGTCAGTTAACTTTTTTCTTTTTTTCTGGAAAAGGCTGAAATGTATTTTATCAAACTCAGTCATTTGTAAATACTTTGAACTAGAGCAGTAGCTTCTTTTCTGCAGTTAGGTTAAAAATAGTATGTCCTAGGGACAGAGGAAGCAGCTGTGTTAAAGTATCTGCGTATTGCTACGTTTTCAGGATTTCTATTAATGATATAAAGTCAGTTGAAATGACATCCATTACATATTTGTCCAAGCGAGTGGAAAAGAAAAATAAACAATGTGGTGGGAAAGGATCCGTTAGAATCGTGTGTGTCGCTGCGTGCCTGTCCTAGAGGTGATATCTGTTCTGTGCCCCCAGTTACTTCTGTGATGCATGCACCTCACGCTGAGCAGCGCCAAGACAGTGAACTCTGCCTACCTTATCTATCTTCCTACTCATCTTTACTGGCTTGTGCTTCATATGTATGCAGATAAAATAGGCCTCTCTTTCAAAATCTTTGCACGCTCTGAAAATGCATGATAGTTTTTAAGATACTTCCTCCATTGACAGGAGAAAAGCTAGACCTCTTAGAAGATAACTTCATCTATTTCATGACCATAAGTATTCCTGCAGTAATGCAGACAAATTTTCTGAAAGGAGAAGGCAATTATAAATAAAACGGATGATATTTAAGTCTTTCTTTATTAATGCTTACACTATTAGAATACCAAATGCTACACTGCTACACCATATGGCTTTTGACTTTGTCTTTGATTAAAAGGTTAGAATTTTTTCCCCCGTAGATGTTTGGTATTTCAGCACACACCTTGAGCCAGGAACGTGTATTAAGCTCCTAGAAATGAATACAGAATGTGGTAATCCCATTGTGTACCTTTTTAGCACTTTTTCTTTTGTCCTTTTGTGTCTTTTGCTAACCCTTGTTTTCCAGGTATCTTATCCAATTCATTCTGGACTAGTCCATTAAAACACAATTTTCAAATGGCTTCATATAAAAAATGGCTAATACAAAGTACCATGTTTTATAATTAAATGTCAAAAATATTTTAATAATTATTAAAATCTAGCTTCTCTATTTTAAAAAAATCTAGTGGAAGGACCATCTTCAATTTTAGTAATTTATGTAAACTGTTTTTCTCTTAGTCTTGGATATGGCCCGACATGTTCCCCTCTACCGCGCACTGCTAGAATTACTCCGTGCTATTGCGTCTTGCACGTCAATGGTGCCGTTACTGCTTCCTCTGTCTGGAGAAAACAATGAAGAGGAGGAGGAACAGCTGGAGTCACAAGCTTCCGTTGGGACCTTGTTGGCTAAAATGAAGACCTGTGTAGATACCTATACCAACCGACTGAGGTAATCATTTTCATCATCCCTAACCTTCCCTTGGCTATATTTCATAATTAATGTGTTAAGAATATAGAAGGGAAAGAAGATTTAGTTCTGTATTGTTCATATATACAGTCCTGCAGTCCAGAGTGAGAACATACCATATGCTTGATCTAGATTTGTGTTTACAGAATCACAGAATGACAGAATGGTCTAGGTTGGAAGAGACCTCCAAGATCACCGAGTCCAACCTTTGACCTAATGTTAACAAGTCCTCCACTAAACCATATCCCTAAGCTCTACATCTAAACATCCTTTAAAGACCTCCAGGGATGGTGACTCCACCACTTCCCTGGACAGCCCATTCCAGTGCCTAACAACCCTTTCAGTAAAGAAGTTTTTCCTAACACCCAACCTAAAACTCCCCTGATGCAATTTTAGCCCATTCCCCCTCGACCTGTCACCAGGCACGTGGGAGAACAGACCAACCCCCACCTCGCTACAGCCTCCTTTAAGGTAGCTGTGGAGTGCAATAAGGTCGCCCCTGAGCCTCCTCTTTTCCAGGCTAAATAGTCCCAGCTCCCTCAGCCCCTCCTCGTAAGACTTGTTCTCCAGACCCTTCTCTGGACTCTCTCAAGCACCTCGATGTCCTTCTTGTAGTGAGGGGCCCAAAGCTGAACACAGTACTCAAGGTGCGGCCTCACCAGAGACGAGTACAGTGGGACGATCACTTCCCTGGACCTGCTGGCCACACTGCTTCTTCTACAAGCCTGGATGCTGTTGGCCTTCTTGGCCACCTGAGCACGCTGCTGGCTCATATTCAGCAGACTATCAACCAATACTCCCAGGTCCTTCTCTGACAGGCAGCTTTCCAACAACACATCTCCCAACTACGTTTAAAATGCATGTTTTATGTTTTATTATGCTACTTACTCATAAGCATAATAATTTTCTGGTGATCAGAAAGAGGAGTGCTGCTCAAGAATCTGGGAACTTCAAATCTTTCCAAAACCTCTTTCCCTCTTCAGAGAGGTGTATCTCTTGTTTGCAGGACTCGTACTTCCTGCTGTCAGTCTGAAAGCAGAAGCATTCCTTGGAAGCACTTACACATGCCCATTCTGTGAAGAATGGAACTGGGGAAGGTGAAACCAAATGGTAGTTTTTACAGGGTTTCTTTAATGTGCTACTATGCTGCTTTATCCATCGATAAAGCTTCCTCAATGGATTCTCCATCAGAGGCTGACTGGTTAGTAGAGGAGCCTTTTGGGTTCTCTCATGAAGTAAAAGATTCAATTGTTATTTCTAGGGAGAAACCAAACTGCATAGAGACAGCTGAAAATTTTGATTAGTGGTATTGGTTGGTGCTAAATATGAAAAGCGTGTTTGTACACGTGGCGACTCCACAACAGTTAATTTGTTAACGCAGGCGTCAGAGGTGAGCTGGGACGCTTGAAGATGATTTGATGTTACAAACGGCTGCCTGGAGCCATCCGTGCCAGGCTTTTCAGGTCTTCCACTGCCTTCTGAAGAACTTCACATTTGACATTTCCTGTCAGGCACTCTTGCGGTCTGGTACTGCAATTAGAGAACAAACGGAGAAGTGTCTCAGTCCCCTTTCTCTGCGGTGATGCCATCCAGCTGCATAAGGGATGCAGTATAGTGTCATCTGCACAGGCTTGTTCTGCACACTCTCTGGACTTCAGCAGACTTCTCAAGCCTATGTTTCTCGAGGAAACCCATATGGACAGACAAGTCATGAGGACAATTTCTCAGAGTAACCACTGACCAGTTTTTAGGTACCTCCTTTTATAAAATGGTTATGAAGGCAATAATAAGCAAAGATTCTCTTCCAGGGAATGTGTGAATCCAGGCTAATGGGTAGCTGCTTTTATTCCTTGATGATTTTGGCGTAGTCCATAAAAAAGACAGTTTTGCTTTGTTAGACCCGTTATCTGTCTCAGGCTGGTTGGGCCATAGGTCTTGGACAGGAGTAAGATTTAGACCAGCAGTCTTCTTCCTTTTCTGTTCAGTAACAGCCAGTACCCCCAATTTGTTTTTCTCTTTAAATGTTCAGTCACCAAAAATTCAGAGCAGTCACCAGCCAGCTCTCATGGAAGCATGGAGTCCCTGCATGCCTCCCTTCTCCTTGTGTATCTGGGAGGTGCTGGAGTTGTCACGGATTTCACTAATGACTTTCTAATCTCTGGATGTCTCCAACCTTCCTGCTTTCCATTCTTGAGGATTTGTATTGTTTTTGTTTTAATGGATGAGTCAAGTTTTTTTTCTGCCCACACGGAAGGTATTAGAAAAGCAAATTCTGCTGCAATTCAGTTTTCCATTTTTTTCTTTTGATCGTTTTCTGTCTCCAGCAGTTAACAGGTTAGTTGCTTTCAATATCAAATTGGCTTGTAAAGAAACAATATTCCTCCTTAACTTAACTCTGTGTACTTGTGAATTTCTGGAGCCCTTTCTAACTTTGATTCCATATCAAGCATGTAATACCCATAGTGGCATTTCTTTGTTGACTGAATTCAAGAGAAACGGAATTAGGAAGAACAAGTAACATTTCTTTATATTGGTTACCAACCCAAGAAACATCAGCTTGTGCTTTGCTGGCAAAATTATGTAGATCACAGTATATGTGATCTTAAAATAGAAAAGAAAATCATATTTGACTTCTGTGTAATCAGTTTCAAGTATAAATACATGTATAAATCTCTGCACCATGATTACTTTTTGTTGTTGTTGTTGTTAATCTGGTGTTCCTAAGACCACTTCCCTAAGCTGAAGTCTAAAAAGTTTCTTTGTCAGAATGGCATACGACCATTGCTATTCGTAAGCTCCTTTTATTTCAGCAAAATAAAATATGATATTATTAATTCTTCACTGTTAGCTTAGGATCTGAAAACTAAGAATAGCTCTTCAGGTACAATCAGTATTATTTATAATATATAGTATTATTTTAATAATTTATGAATTTCATTTTAAAATTATGATTGGTTCAGTTACTTATCTATATAACTTTCTTGTGTTATTTAGATATATAAGCACAAAAAGATATCTCGTCTTTCCCTGGGTGGTTTAAGCATAATACTGTTTGTCTTGAAAGCAGTGTAGAGACAAGGATGGAAACACCAACAGCCTGAGCAGCCTGGAATCACTGGGGTGGAAGGTTTTAATTCTCAGCCTTCTAGCTGAAGGTTTGCCAGCAACATAAGTGTTGGCATGAATTTCTTAAATGGGACGATCTGCTGCCCTTTTTAGGTCAAACGCCAGAAGAACAACACAATTACAGGATCTGCTTTCAAAGACAAAATTTTCCTTTAACTGAACAGCAGTGCTACTTGCTTGCCTACCAAATGTCACTTGCATGTTGGAACAAGACTGTCCACTTCAATGAAGGGGGACAGTTTGGTTTTGGATTCCAGTTAAGCATTCGGTTTCATTTACTTTCAAATGCCATAATGTTCTACTGGAAAATCAGGACACTTGGGGATAATAGGGAAGACATTTAGGTATGAGATGCTCATTCCTAGATGAGGCATTTTCCTTGCTATGGCTTTTCATTGTCTTTACTGTTACCTTGCAGAACTTCTTTGAGTAACAGTGCATTTTGCTGACAACAGTTTCCTTTCTAATTGGATCCTAAGAATCTGTATTTTTTATTATTTTTTACAGACAAAACCTCTCACTTCTTTTTGATACGCACTCAAGGTCATGTTCAGAGTTAATGGTTGGTTGCAGGGAACAGCCTGCAACCAACCTTTACAAAAGTAAAAAGCCTTTACAGCTTTGAAATGCTTCAGTTTCTCGTCTGTAAATACAGTGCTTGACGCCCCAAGGAGTGCAGGGAGCCCCCTCGGAGGAGGCTGCTAGCTTTTGTCAGTGCTCAGTTGGCAAAGGCGTGTTCCCTTGCTTGTTCGGCCTAATTTTAGTAGATGGCTCTAAGAGTCTGTGGCTTACTGGAAGGAGCGCGCATCTGTTTGGTGCATGTGGAAGCCCACGGAAGTGGGGGACCATCAGCGCTGGTGGCTGCCATGGTTGCAGATGTTTTCCCAACAGAGTGACCGTCAGCATAAAATGGAGTGGAATTGCCTTACGAGCAGCATCTCTGCAGTACAGAGGGGCTGAACGGTTTGCTGCCGTTACTTTGTGAATAATTTGATAAATGTACCACTCCATATTACCGTGGTACCTCCAAGTACCTGTGAGTAACTGTAAGTATTGGCTTTAAAAATTAAAGTTGCCTTGGGAGTGTATCGTTCATTATTCATTTATCACAGTGTGAAAAGAAGGCTGTCATCTTCCAGCACAAGCTAAATGAATGGCTTAAATTATTAGCATGTACGCTGCTGTCTCTTCTAGCAAATATATTAGTTACTGTCATCCCTCTAAACACAAGCTGACATGAGTTTGTCTGCATTTCTTCAGTGCTTGAAAAGCTGCAAAGGGAAGGTTTTAAGTCCTAAATAAATACTTGGCTGCTCCTCCACTCTGAGAATTGTAACATTTAGATAAAGGATTGGCCTGCATTAAATAACTGAGACATTTTGCTCTGCACAAAATCTTGGAGGAAAGGAATATACAGTATAACAAAGACATTTAATTTTTTTCTAAAAATAGAGAGAATGTACAGCAAAATAGTTATATGGTTATATTTTCTCCCCTAGTTTATTATTTATTGATATTATTGGTTTTTATATTTCTTTGGAATACCACTGAAAAACGTGTAATTGGAGCTCAGGAATTGGATAATGCTGCTAGTTCACCTGCATACATAAATATATATGCAGGCTGCTACTGCGCGGGGAAGACTTGAAGGATCCTGCTGTCCTTATGACTTCTGTGAATGAGGAGATGAAATACCAAAACTCAGGTTTTTTGGGGAGAGCATGTACCATTCCCAGCAGCTCCCCACCTCCAGCTGGAATCTCCTTGGCCTTCCGAGATGCTTGTGTGTGGCACACAGCTTGGCGAGAGCTCGCTGCGGCTCTGAATCCAGGCAAGAATACAGCAGCAATGCGGGAAAGGAAACGGTACCAAGAAGCAAGAACAACTTTTCCTCAGCTAATAATTTGTTTTGCCCTTGTTACACCTGCTCACAAAATGGGAGAATGGTCACCAGAGTGGTTTTTTTCATTAGCACACAAAATATCATGTGCTTCAGATTATGCTAAGAAAGAGGTTTGGGGACCAAAATATCTTCTTTGGTATTGCTGCAAGTGTCACAGTAGTAATGTTTGCACTGCCCTGAAAGTCCTGCTGCTCACCTCCAAGAGCAGACCTAACAGAGCCGTGTTGTACGTACGTGTTACTCAGGATCCATCCAGCAGGCTGCTAGACCACAGCAGGCTTCACAGGTTTTCACTACATGTACCGAGATTCTTCAGTGTCCTGGTTGTACGTGAAGCTCGCGGGGCTTTAGATTATGTTTGCCTCACCCATTTTATAACTATCGTAGGATGGAAACTATATAGACTTTTATATTTTCCACACCAAGTTTGTTTTCAGCATCAGAGGTAGAGTCAAAATATTCCTTGTGTGCTCTTTGTTCCCTGTCACTAAGTCTGTAGGAGGTCTTACACATGTGCTTAAGCATTTTATCTAATGAGACCAATACCTTACTGTTTCTGAGACGAAGGAGGAAAAAGCTGGTAGTCTGAATTGTAAAACCACAGGGAAGATGAAAGCCCTACAAGATAACTGTCTTGAAAATAAATTTGTAAGAATTAATATTGCTTTCCGTACCTGGACCAATTACATTTTCATTGCTTTTCACGCATCTTTCTCTTATGTAAGCCAGTTGACATTTCATTTTAACCAAAATTTCTCCAAGGGTTCTGTAGCAAAGAGCTCAAGGATTCTACATCAATAGCAATCAGTACTAAATCTGTACACCCTTCCTGGGACTGATGGCTGTAGCACGTCTCTGATGACTGTCATGTCAGGTATCACTGAGGTTTAGTGAACTTAAATATACGTATCAAACCTTAATAGGCTATTTGAAAAATCTTAGCCCAGATTTCCCCAAGGAAAAAGACAGTGATAAGGATTTGGGAAAGTGTAAATGGGAGAGGCAGCTGCTGCTTCTTTTTCTTCAACTGTTTCTTAAACTCTACACTGTTTGGCTTTGATGCTTTCCTCCTAACTGGGAGTGCTTGAAAGTTCACTATTGCTTGAAGTCAGCTATGGGTTGACATCAGGTTGGATTAAATCTGTAACAGGGAAACTGGACCGTGCTGCAGTAATGAAGGTTGTTATTAATGCAGTCTAGGGATATTCTCGTTTGATTAGGTATGGTGCAAAGACTCTCATTATTAATGCAATCACCTCTATTGAGTACTTTAGAAGTTCGTTATTTATGCATGATTTCAGCCTAGATCAAAATACAGAAAGCATATTGTAGTTGATAGTGGCTAAAATATATGTTTGGAACATCAAAACATTGCATTGCTAATTCTTCTTGCATAGATAGCTTTGTTTTGCTGCTGGGCATGGTAATGGGAAAGCAAACCAGTGCTTCTGGGCTGTTTATCTTGATTGGATCTTAAAATGAACAAGTGCTGTTAAAACATATACAGAAAGTGGGGGGAAGGCTTGTTAGCATAAAACTCTTTACATTTTGCAGGATAACAATGTAAAATTGTGCTAGCTCTTAAATTCTCAAATTCTAAAAAATTAAGGTGTTTAAATTGACATTTTAATTTGCAATGCATCAATTATAAATATATCATATAGAAGTCATCTACGCTTGTAAGACTTAGCATAATGCTACATTAAATTGCTTCATGAAAGAAAAGGTCTTATATTTTATAGTCAAGAAGAGAACTGCAGAGAGAGAAAAACTTCATTCTTAGTTCTTGTAATGCCTACCTTGTAGTTCATAGACACAGCGTGAATTTTGACTAGAAGAGCAATCTCCTAGCATTTTACCGTGAGTGTATTTTAGAGAATTGTTAGTGTACTGTGGAATAGGAAAAAGTACCATATTACCTATTCAAGTATTGACTTTACACCAGGATCTGAGTGGGTGGATGAAGTGCGCCTTCATGATGTGATTTTTGTTACATTGATTTTGTAAGCTTTTCTAATACTTTTTAAAAGTGTGCAAACATAAAGTCAGCATGCAGCGTAACTACCGGAATTACTAAATGGGTGTAGCAAGGAACTGGTATAGTTGTATCATGGGCTTTGTCTTCACATTTTTCCTCTTCATATCAGTTGCACTTCTGTTTGTCAAATCAAGACTGTATGCTCAATATTGTCACAGCTTATTGCTACAAGTAGCATTAACCTGGATTAATTAACCTGGATACCTGAATAACCTAGAGATACGTAAAAACATTCCATTTCAGAACATTTGCTTTTTCTGATCTTTAATATTTGATATTTTCCTTGTTGACAAGCATGTTCAGTACTGTCTAATTTGTTGAAAAATATTCTCTCATGCTATATCCTCTTTTTTTTAATTAAAAAAAAAAAAAAACAGGTCTAAAAAAGATAAAGCTAAAGCTGGAGTAAAACCAGATGCTTCTGATCAAGAACCAGAGGGACTGACCCTTTTGGTACCAGACATACAGAAGACTGCTGAGATAGTTTATGCTGCTACCACCAGCTTGCGCCAGGCAAACCAAGGTAAAATGGAAATACCCTTAGAAATACTCTACAGTGATTATTTGTAATGCATTCATGAGCAGATAACTGAAACACTGCTTTAAAAGCAAGAGAAAAGACTTCCCTCCTGTCCCCAGTCACCGATCACAATTTCAAACGTAGCCATTTAGACCCTCGTGTTAGTCTTAAATGTTAAAATCAGGATATAGAGTAATTCAAGTAAGTTGGAGCACATCTCACAACTTTCAGCACAATTAAGTAGCACGTCTTTTTTCTTGTCAGAAGATGAGGTTTGCTTCGTATGAGAAGCAAACCTTCTGAATTAGTATAACTAAACACACAACAAAATATAAATCATGGATTGAAGCTGCAGACAAGTCAAACATCCATCTGGTTGTCTAGTAAAGAAACTAAAGATTAAGTAGCTTAATTAGTAGGAGCAGATATTATCAAGGTGTATATAACCAGCTCCTGATTTTGGAGAGTACAGGAAAAACACTTGCATGAATGTCCATCCACACAAACGTATGTCAGACTTGCTTAAAAAAAAATAGAAGAATCAATAAATGAATATTCATAGCAGCAGCACTCATTAATTATTTCTGAGCTGAGATAACAACCTTTACTTTACTCTTACTTAATCTTACTTTAAGCTGTTCTGGTAATGAAACGTAGTAGTTAGAAAAACAGATTTGTATGCTCTGAGTGATCCCCAGATTTCAGAATTCTCTGCAGACTCTATCATCATGGAGTGTCCTTTCGAGTTAAATAATCCCCAGATGGTTGGCATACTTGTCTCAAAATTATATTATTAACTATAAATAATCATCACATTTCATAAAACAGAAAAGAAGATGGCTGAATACTCCAAAAAGGCGGCTGTGAAGCCCAAACCTCTGTCTGTTTTACGCTCTCTTGAAGAAAAGTATGTGGCTGTCATGAAAAAACTCCAGTTTGGTAAGTTGAGAAGTGTGAATGTATTTTAGAAAGCAGATACCTAAGAAATATGTAATCTTTGCAATGGTTCCCTATTGTTTTTAAGTGATTAGCTTTTTGCATATGTCACGAACACTAATACTTTTCACACATGAAAGATCATACAAGTCTGTATTTTCAGGTTCAAACTACTGCACTCATTGAACAAATACGGAATATATTATGCATACACTAGATGAATTTAAGAGACCAGTCACAAAATTCTGTGATGGTGTTCATATTTTCATTCCTGTAATGATTTGTGAGTTTTTCAGCCCTCAAATTCTATTGCAATATTAGTAGGGTTTTTTTAAAAACTTATATAAAACTTAACAAACAAGATGTTTGTTAAAAGTATAACTTTTTTTAATGGAATAGAATTCAGAGCAAAATGTATTTTAAACTAAAATGAAACTGTTGTAGACTTCATTCGGTCTTTTTATGAAGCTCATTATGTTGTGTTTGGAAAACACGATGAGAATTGGTTCTCATTTTGGCCATAAAAGGAAAGTGTTCAAAAAAAAATTCAAGAACAACTACTAGTGTCTCATCTAAATAGAGCTATAAAATTATTGCAGAAATATGTTGGACAGGTTGCATATCAACGCTTGTCCATTTGCTGCAGGAAGTCATTCAGCTCAGCACTAGTAATGCTTTGTTTTCTGTGAGCACTGTTAACTCCCAAAATACTTATTTTCATGATGCAAATTAAACTTTCCTGATTTTAATGCTCAGAATGTTAAGGCTGCTCCATTAGTGACTTCACAGTTTTCCTAATGCAATAAAATTTTCTTCTCTTCTAGACACATTCGAAATGGTTTCTGAAGACGATGATGGAAAATTGGTTTTTAAAGTAAATTACCACTACATGTCTCAGGTAAAAAATGCAAGTGACGCCAACAGTGCTGCCAGAGCCCGACGTCTTGCTCAAGAAGCTGTGACTCTTTCAACATCACTGCCTCTCTCATCTTCATCCAGTGTTTTTGTACGTTGTGATGAGGAGCGGCTTGACATTATGAAGGTGAAGTTATTTTTATTTCAGCTGGGTGTAGAAGAAAAACCAGAAGTATTTCATTTAGTCTGATCCTGATTTCTCAGTAACTTGGTGGGAGTGGGGGGGAGCAGGTGAATAAGTGTAAGGACACTCGACTTTTAGCCAAGGACAGTTAACTTTTGTTAGACAAGGAGATTTAACAGGACACAGTTCATTCTTTTGCTGTTCTGAAGTGAAAAGTTTTGGTTTGCTACTCGATTGTGGTCAAAGGGTATCTTTCCATACTACAGTTTAAGTCCATTACGAGCAGTAGGTATGGAGAAGTACACTGAATGTCTCTGGACCTGAAGTTTGAAGACAGAATTGAATCACTAACATGCAATAGAAGGTAGAGTTAGTGCCTTTAATTTTGCTTTCCATTTGTAGTCTGTCCAGAGAAATGGACATCACCTGAGAGCTTCACTTAGAAAAATCTCAGCTGGGTGACAAATGTAAGGGCTCTTTTTGAAAACTGTCTTTTTTTTTACAATGGTAGGTTCTTATTACTGGTCCTGCAGACACCCCTTATGCAAATGGATGCTTTGAATTTGATGTGTATTTTCCACAAGACTATCCTAACTCCCCTCCACTCGTGAATCTGGAAACAACTGGAGGCCATAGCGTGAGATTTAATCCAAACCTCTACAACGATGGCAAGGTAGGTCAACTTCACTCTTGTGTACAGATGTAACAAAGAAGTGAAACTGATGAAACTTGTCTGTTTTCGTTCCTTTGTGGTTTTGTGTCTTAACTATGATAATTCTGAACTTCCAAAATGAAACAAAGAACAGAGGACCAAAGGCCTTCCTAGCCCAAGATCTTGCCTTCACCTGTAAGGAAAGTCATGACTTTCCTTACAATGAAAGTCAATGAGGTGATTTTTCCAGTGCGAGGCATATTTTGTACTCGGTTTGGTAAACCTGGCAGTGCAGTGTTCCTCAAATGCAGGTCATTCATCTGGATGCTTTGAGATAGTGTGGAGACTGGGCTTGCCTGTGGGAGAGCATTAGGAGAGGGGCAAGTGCTGAGCAGTACGTTCCCAGCCTCCATCAGAGTAACAGGCCCCTTGGTGAAAACAGTGGCCACTTTGTCTGGTGACTTTTGGAAACCTTGCACGTCTTCATCTACCGTGCTGCACGGCAGTAAGTTCTGCAGCTACCTATTAAGTGCTGTAGTAGCTTCTTTTCCGTTTTTGTTAAAATTTATGAAAATTGGCTCTTAATTTACTGTCAAAATATACAGGTATGGGTATTAGGCTGAGAGAGGTATTGTACACTCTCTGATTTTAGAGGTGCTTGTTTGTTTTTTTCCTTTTACAGTCAAATGAACAGCCATTCCTGATGTGCTGAAGGAAGGTGTTTTGTTAAAGCTGGTCTTCAAACTGAATTGAAAAGTGATTTAACAGTTTGAAATGGGAATGACCTCTTTCCTGAGGTCATTCAATCTAAATGATTTTAGAGATGAATTATTTTGTAAAGCCTTTATCAGCTGGACTGGACCAACAAGCAAGTAATTTTAACCTAGAAAAATGTTCTTTTCCACCCTCCTCGCTAAATTAACCAGGCAGAAATCTATTTTGATGAGCTGAAGTAACCAGAATCTTTTCCATGGACAAAGTATGCTTCAACTCAGCCACAACCAAATAAACTTGCCAAGTGCCTTGTCTCTTGCCATACAGAAGTGATTTTTCTTAAATAAGAAAAAGAGATTCCTTAATCTCGGTATCCTTTTAAAAAGAAAAAGTAAATCTAAAATAAGGATCGAATAACTGTTTGCTATAAAAATAATAAACTGTTAGAAGCTGAAGAAAATGAGGGGTCCCTCCTGGCGTCTCCTTGGTATGGTACGGTTCATTCTGAAGGTTCCAAAAAACTAATAGCAAGTCAAGCACATACCAGGGAGATGCAACTTGTATTTATATAAAAAATAAGCACACATGAAATTCTATAAAGCTACAAAAATGGCTATCTGTATGTCTGCATGGAAGTCTAGACCCACAAAACAGCTCTGGCTGTACCCATGTAGCACTCCTTCAGCCTTTTTAACGCAAAAAAAATTATCCATAGACCAGTGGTTTTTCTCATTTTCCACTATTTCACGGGTTCCCCTTGCTCACTGTTTTCAGAAGCTGTAATGTTCCTTTTGAGTTTTACAACAGGTTTTCTTTTAACACAGACACAGAATGTAATTCAAACTGGAGAGTCATGGCACGTAGTCTGCTCTAAATTTCTTCTATTTTGTCTTATTACATTCCCTTGCTTCGATTGTTCAATTTTGTGATACGGTTGAAGAACTCTGTAGGCTTCACTGCAAAAATCCATATCGGTCATATGAGTTAATGAATATTTTCAGTTCCTTGTTAGTCTGTGTGAAGGAGAGCACCTTTGAAATGCTTAAGCAGAATGATTTTCTTTAGAACAGTAATGACAAGTGTTAAAAAAGTATTGAAAGAGGAATGGAGAAAATCAGATTTTAATAATTCATTTATTTCTGGAGCCATTAGAATCCATAAGTTTTCCTTGAAGAAAAGTAAATGTAACTTGTTTTGTTCATTTATTAGCATGCTGTTTGTCCTTATCCACATTATTTTTGTGCTCTCGTTTCAAATTAGTATCATAGCAAATAACTTAATTCTAAAAGTCAAATACATACAAAAGTTTGTCAAAAAAAAATGCTGCGTTAACATTTTTGTTCTGCCCAAGCAGAACAAGTTTATTATATTTGTCTGAGCCATTAATAATAGCACTTTTTCAGGTGTGTTTAAGCATACTAAACACATGGCATGGAAGGCCAGAAGAGAAATGGAATCCCCAAACATCAAGCTTTTTGCAGGTGAGCATTTCTTTTTTCTCCTCAGTGATCTGTCAGTCCTAACAATTTCTCTTCGCGTGCTTTTAAACCAGAATTTTCTTTCTCAAATAAGCATAAATAGAAGTCCAGAAAATGTCCTATTGTGACATCTCTTTTCTGTCACTGGTAGCAGCAGTTTCATCCAAAATTGTCTAGGCCGTATTTTGCAAATGGACTTGAGCTTGGTCCACCTACATGTCAGGTCAAGAGTTGGTATCTAAGGGCTAAAAAGCCACCACAATCACCCAGATTTCCGAGGAGTCCAGACTATGGGAGAACAAACTTGCATCAGATTCATGAATGAGGGTAGATGCATCTACACACTAGTCTTCATGAAGAGTGAAGGAACTGTGGGGAAGTTTGTAAAAGTAAGATGTCATTTAAATGCACTGTTGTTTCAAGGATGAAGTTAGTATTTTGAGAATGTCCAGCATTGAGTCATTCTCAGTGCCTCTTAGGGAGTGCCTCTTTAAGATGGATTTTCTTCCTCCTCATGTAAACGTCCTTTCATGGTACCAGCAGCTGTGATGGGATCTTTATTTACTTATGTCCAGGCAGTTAATATCTAGCAGCTACAATCGGACTAAACAAAACAGTAACACGAATTTGTCAGAACCTACACTGAAAACTCATAATATACAAAACTCCCAGGTCATATCCTTGTTCAAACATTTTCTTGTATCTGCGAATGATTACAGTGCTGCAAGGTGGAAAAAAGCTGCCTCCCCCCTTCCTTTTACTTAACACCAGAAGTAGAATATTTGTGACGGATGTTTAAATCTCTTTCTAAGTATTGTTTATACTGCCTTAGTAGTTTCCAAATTGCACAGCAATATTGACCTTTACACGTGTACCAATAATGTAACAAAATACATAGCTATTTAAGACAGCCATTGTGTATGGCAGGTGATTTTGGTATTCTGGGGCAGTGGCTACACACTTCCAGATTTTTAACTTGGGGGATTCACCACCACAGACAAAAAAGGCTTATGTAGCCTTATTTTACCACAGAGTTTCTGTTGGAGACGTGTAATCCGAAATGATCGTCATTACCCAGAGACCCTATTCAGTTGTATTGAGACCTTGCTTTTGTAAACAACTTCAGTAAAGCCAATGCTGAAACTTAGCGGTTCTGAAGCCTGCCACGAGGATGACTCTGAGGAACATGTAGCAAGTACTGCAGTCTGACTTCACTGAACCATTTTTTAGCTTTAGTTGTACTGGATGCCATTTTCTCAGTAACAGTTCTTTGAAACCTCAAAATTTGCCAGAAATTATTTGTTTACTGCTACAGAAATCTACAGTTCTGTCTTCTCAGAACAATAAAGAATCATCAAGTCTTAGTTTGTCCTTTAAGCTCTTAGCAAGCTATGCTGGTGTGAAAGAGCAGTGTATTCCTGTAGATCATACCCATTATTGATGACTGAGAAGATTTTTGCTCCTTTTTATTCACCAGTTCTTTCTTCAGTTATAAACTGTTTTCTAGCGTCAAGTCTTACCAGTTATTTTCTCTAGGTAAATTGGAGTACTAACTTACTTGACCTTTAACTATGGGCTTTTGGTTGCAAAAACGTATTTATGAAGAACTTCAAGACTTTGAAGAGGTTCCTAGAGCATTAAGCTTCCAAGCTGAATGACACAAAAAGTCTTTATAAGATCAGCTCTTACCAATGTTCTTCAGTTCATGATGGGGTTTTATGTGCCAGTTATTTTGGCAAGATCCATGTCATTATTGTACAAACTGATCCGGTTGGTTGGATGGTGCCTTGTTTGCTGCCTTGTTTTTGAGTGTGACAAATGACTTCAGATAATTTAAAACACAGCGAAACAGCTATATGGTACTTGATTCTGATTATTGGTGTGATTGGGCAGGACTACTTTGCTAGTAACAACAAAAAATAGAGGTGTGTGCTAGCAAACTATCAACTCAAAAGCACGTAGTCTTTTGATTGACTTAGTTGGCATGTGAAGCGATGTCTCACATATTACATGGAGAAATCTAGACCTTTGGACTTGTCTTAGTTTTATCCTGAGGTGGCCAGTGGAGGTTGCTCTAGTGGGTGGTGTCCCTGCCCATGGCAGGGGGGTTGGAATAAGATGATCTTTGAGGTTCCTTCCAACCCAAGCTATTCTATGATCATACTATAGCAAGCAAAAGATCCAAGTGAGCAGAAAGCATGCTACATGCCTGGAAGTAGTGGGTTGGTTTTGTGTCAGTTTGTACCCCACTGGCCATGTTAACAGAAAACTAAAAGAAGTCCAAAGGTCTAGATTTCTCTTTCATTATTGTTCAGTATAATAAACACAATCCTTATAAAAACATTTTGAAAGACTGCTCTGGCTGCGTGCTTTAATAAAGAACAGTGGCTGGTGGCTCACAGTGAGTTAGCAGTGTATGAAAAAGCCTTGCAAGTACATTTAAGTTTTGATGTTTTATGTAATACCTTTCTATAAAAACAACGTTTAGGGGACAGGAACTCTCTGATTTCTGTTTTGCCAGGTACTGTAGTTTTCCACAGAGCCATATAATTAGCATTTGGAAATGAGTGCAAAGCACCAATTAAGATAGTTTTCACAGACATAGCAGACTCAGTTATGTCTGTGAAACAGCTAAAACTGTTTAGTAAAACACAGTCTACTGCATTTATGGCCTGCCACCAGTCCTCACTTTGGTGCTTGGCTTCTTTACATATGTGAGTCTTAGTAATAAATTCTGGAGGTCATATAAGGTGAGTTACAAGCCAGGTTTAGTCTTGTAAATTGATGTTTTTGTGGCTCTGAAGGGTGATTTCATTTTCTTCAAGACTTCTAGATCACCTTGGCATGCCAGAAGAGAAACACAATCCAGTAGGCAGGTTCTTCAAAATGCTCTCTCCAAACAGTATTCCTGTTGGTCATGTCTTGAAGAGTGGCTATTGATTGTCCAAAGTCCACGAGGAATAACTCTGAAGAGGGTGAAAGTGTAGCTATTCTAACTTCAGTAACAATCAGTGTTAAAATTAGCCCTGAATTTATCAGGATAAAATAAGTTATGATAATTGACTAAACAGCCCTTAATATTTTCAGCTTTACGCCATGGAAATGTGATGAGCAATAAGCACATACATAAAACAAAACAAAAACTTGGAATGACTTTTTCAGGGTCCCTATAACACTTTCTCAATTTATTACTTGGAGCAGTAGTTTCACAGCACCAGGTACATATTCTGTTCCAGATCCTAGAAGACTGTACAGTTTCTGTTTCAGTGTAGTAGAACTACAAACCTGGACTTCAGCAGATTTCAACTTGTTCAGGAACTGGCTTTACAGAGCTGGTTATCAGACCCCTAACGGTTCAAGAAGGGTCTACTCCAGTGTGTAGAAGTTGAGCAAGAGCAGTAGAAAACCAGCATGGGTAAATAAGGAACTCCTGCCTTAGCTCAACTGCAAAAAGGAAGTCCACAGAAGGTATAGGAGGGGATAGCCCATATAAAGGAATATAAAGACATTAGCCAAATGTCTTGGGAAAATCAAAGCTTAACTGGCATTGAAAATTGCAAGGGATATAAAGAAGAAGGACTTCTTAAGTGTGTTGGCAGCAAAAGAAAGCCTGAAGAAAACGTGGTTCTGCTGCTCAATAGGACAGGAAACCTAGAGAGGAAGGACATGGAAAAATCAGAGGTAATCTCTTCCTCAGTCTCTAGGATCTGTCTTCCCCTGTCTGTGAGCCCCTACTAGGAAGGTCTGTGAGAAAGAGGAATTACCCACAGCAGAGGAAATGAGTATTCATACCCAGTTCATGATCCGCAAGTTCATGGAACAGAATCAAAACACCATCTCTGATCTTTGAAAGGTCAGAACAACCATGGGTGCTTCCTGATGGCTGGCAAATCTTACACGCATCTTCAGGACAGGCAAAAAGGATGGTCTGGGGAGCTACAGGCTGGTCAGCAACACTGGAGTCCTTGGGAAGATTATGGAGCAAATCCTCCTGGAAACTATTTTCAAGTACATGAAAGACAAGAAAATTACAGAGAACAGCTAATGTGGGTGTAGTGGTGTGAATACAGCCTGCCTAACCTACTCCTCTCCTACAGTGAGCTGACTGGCTCTGCACAAGGGTTGAGCAGTGGATATAGCTTACTTCAGCAAAACCTCTGATCCAGTCTCCTTTAGTATCCTTGTAGCCAAATTGGTGAGATGTGGATTATAATATATGGGGTAAAAGTGGCTGGACCAATGGCGGAGGGATGAGGAAGATGTCAAGAAAATGGAGTCAGACACATCTTAAAGGTGCAGAGCAACAGGAAATGTCACAAGATGGGATATGGGAAATTTTGATTAAGTATTGGGAAAAACTTTTTCACTGTGTGGTGATCAAAGACTAGGATAGGTGTCCAAGAGAAATCGTGGAATTTCCATCCTTGGAGATCCTAATGTTTCCTCTCCCTACAAGAGACAAATCGGATTTGGAGATCTAGGCTGTAGTTCCTTACATAGTGCAATTTTCCCGAGATTCAACTTTGTAATCAAGAGATGAATGGAAGTTTGGAATGATAAAACTGATGTAGAAAGGTATTAGGAAACCGCGTTTTCAATGAAATACTTTTTCTTAGATTAATATGTTAGATTTGGCTATTAGAAATCTCATACAGCATTTCAATTTCACATGCTAACGTTTTTTAGGGCTCGAGATTGAAAATAGTAAGAAAGCTGTTGGAAGTGGTCCCCCCCACATACTGGGAGAGAAAAAAACACTTTGTAGCTTTTAAATAGAAAACAGCTGGAGGACTAAATAAATTGCTAGCAAAGAATCTACATGTTTCTACATGTGCTAGCAAAGTACTACATGTTTTTTCTGGCTCAAAGATTAAACTATTGTCAGACCACCCAAAATGCTCCTGCAATTAACTTTTCTGACCCAAATGAAGTTGGAAAATTGGTTTAGAGTTTCTCATTCATTACAATTGTAATACAGAGCAACAACTGCTTATTAAGGCTAAGAAAGTACAGTGCTGCATAGTGTCAAATTTCTTTACCATAGCTATTCAAAAATTATATATTTAAAGTATGAACTTCAAAAAAGCAACACCCAACTAGTTCCAGACACATGTACAGGCCACAGAACACTCAAACTCCCCAGGTGTCTGAGGTGTTGGACCTGAGGTACTCTGCATGGGCTTTGCATGTGTACATTACTCCTCTGCCTTTTAGTGTCATAAATGACCGCTTTCTTGCTGAGACCTGATTTGTGAGGAACACTTTTTTCTATTTGACTATATTTCTCTGCATTTTAATTTTTTGGTGGAATGCAAAATAGCCATGGCTGCTGCTAGTCCAGTACATGGCAGGCATGGGAGACAATGTGTAGTTCCCCGTCTCAGCTCAAAGGGAGATGCGAGTTCACGTTTCCCACTACACAAGTATGTGTCCTATCCATCAGGATAAAGGGTCAGATGGCCCTTCTGTACTACAGTTAGCTCACATCGACTACACAATTACAAACAGAAAGGCACCAAGAGAACCAAAGATGTGGTTCTGTGAGGTGACGGTGGGATTAACCTGGGTCATTCAACGGGTTCTTGGCTGTTGCTTTGAAATGACTTACTTGTTTGGCATTGCGTCTGTGTAGTGAATAAACACGGCCGAGAGAGGATGGAAAACTGGAATGTTTTTATGCTGGCGTTGCTACAAGAGAAAATCTGAGAGAATGCCGCTGTTAAGCACAGAGCAAAACTAGCTAGTTGTTGGGACACTGCCTTGGTCACTGATGCTGCGTATCTGATGTAAACTGTGTGTTCTGCATGTTCCTAGAAAAAGAATGACTCTTGTCATTCATATCCAAATTCACAAACTGGACTCCTAAATCAGGGGATGGCTCCCAGCTTTAAATTGTATCTAGACTTAGAAGGGCAGGCAGCTCTAGAAACAAGTGCCGTGACTTTTTTTTGGTTTTGTTTTTAATGTACTGTGGTGGATATCTTCCACCTCCATATGCTGTGTGCTGGAAATGCCATTTTTAGGCATACAATAAGAAATGTCAACAACTGTTCACTGAAAACTCAACAAATGCACTTTTTTTCACCAAAGGATACGATTGGAAGACTCTTCCTTTAATGTTTTTTTTCTACTTGCATTTGTTTTTGTTTCTGTTTTTTTTTTTTGTAACTTAGTTTTGTTGTTTTCTCAGTGTTTGAATTAAATATACAGTCATAGGACTTAAGTTTTAACCATGTGGTAATGGTTTCAGCCTGAGAGCACGGACATTTCCTGCTTGCAAGTTGTGTGTATTACAAATGACATTATTTAGTCAGAGAAGTGTTTTTGCATGAGGTAAGCAAAATTAGGCGTATTTGTAAAAAGCAAATGCGTAGTGGTTTTAATAGTTATTTTTCTCTCTTAACAGGTGTTAGTGTCTGTCCAGTCCCTAATACTGGTAGCAGAACCGTATTTTAACGAACCAGGTTATGAACGTTCAAGAGGTACTCCGAGTGGTACCCAGAGCTCCAGAGAATATGACGGAAATATACGACAGGCAACGGTCAAGTGGGCAATGCTTGAACAAATCAGAAATCCATCGCCATGTTTTAAGGAGGTAGGCTTTGTGAAGCTAAGTAAATACCTTGTTTACGTCAGAATAGTCAAGGAAACCAATCTTGTAAAAAAATATTTTTCTTGAAATATGTTCCTTTTTACAACTGCTTTTTAGTACAAGCATAGAATCATTGTTTAGTGGAGTGTTGAAAGTAATGTCAATACTTGGAAGCATGTCTTGCACAAGATGCCTGTTTTATTCTCCTCTTTAATCCCTGGGGCAGCTGACTATAGAGACTGAAGTAAATCAAGATTTACCCAACTTCACAGATCCCTGGGCAATGCACAGGAACTGGGACTTACAGGCAGAAACCTGTAAGGAGGGCTGGCACACAGGTTCATAAAGAGGGTCATATGGGTTGACACACTCTTAATGTCAGGTGGTGCCTTTTACATCCCCGTGACAACTGTTGGATCAGCCTTACAAGTGGGCATTCAGTGTCTCTTAATCAGCTTAGCTATCAGCAAAGTATTTTTCTAAGAAACATGAATTTGAATCAAGTATTAGGAAACACTTTGGATATGCCAAAACAATGCAAATTGGAAAAATACTGTAAAATGAATTCCAGCCTTCACATTATTCATAAAAGGATCCATAGAAGACATCTACTTCTTTGAAAACAACTGTCTTGATAAAACCAATACTAACCTTGATCCATTCACACTGCCTTAAAACTACTTACTTAAACTAATTTGTTTACATGCCTGAAAATAGACTAAAACTCACCCTTAGTATTGTAGAATAATTTAGGGGCCTCTCTCAATGTCTCCAGTCCAATTCCTTTCTCAGAGCAGGTACAAACATCCTTTGGGATGCAAAAAAAAATCCATTTGAACTACGGTGTCTAATGGAATGAGAAAACAAACATTTAACCTGCATACCAGCAGTTAAATATTTTTTTTTTTCTCCAAGTGCGTTTAAGGCACATTTCCTTAGGATAGTATGATGAAATCCTCAAGATTGTGAGAAGAAATGTGAAGCTATGATAACTTGGATGAGGAAAAGTTCAAGGCTAAGATAGCTTGCTTTTGTGTTAAAAATACTAGCTTAAGCATGGAGTCTGACCTAGTGCTTTATCAACTCATGATAATTCCAATAATGCTTCTGTGAATACATATTCCTTATCATTATGAAAAGTGGTATTTATTTTTATTGAAAAAAGGGGGAGGGAAATTGTGCGTTGGAAAACATTAGTGTTTTTTTTTCCTGGCGCAGTAGCTGAATTTTCACCCAAATGAAAATATGACTGGAGTATTTATCTAAGACTAGCTTGCTGTTAAGATCTCCGGGTTTTTTTGTAGGGTTGCGCTAGGAGCCTTACCAATTGGATAATCATTCAAATGCAAAGGCATCCCAGAAGTTTAGGTCTCAGAAAGAATTTGCATCCTTCAGCTCTTGCTACCTTTTGTCTTCGCGAATCTGAGCTGTCTTCCCTTTGGTGACTTAAATGACAAGTAGGCTCAGGGGATCTGAAGTGCCACTCTGTGGGAGTTCTTCCAAACTCCATTATGGGTATAAGGAATGTATCCAGAATCGAAGTCTGTTGTGCTTTCAATATGCAGTTTTTCTTTAGACAAATAGCTACATTCTCTAACCTCTAGAGAGAGAGATGATTTTGTCAGTTATGTTGCAATATTGGCAAGAACCCTCTGTGCTCAATAAAATTTCTTGAATTTTACTGTTTCTTCCAATAGGCAGAGGTCTAGAAATCTGTTAAGACAAAGCCAACACTAAGAAGAATTTCACAACTTGGTGTGATTTGTTTGTTGGTGTTTTGTTTGCTTTTTAAGCTACATAGAGGCCAACCTCCACTTCTTGGTTCCATGCTGAACTATCCCCATAGCGTTTTGGTTTTTCTCCTTACATCTATTCGGACTCACGTTTGGTCGTGCAGGTTTTGTACTGTTAAAGTATGTGGTCCTTAGATAACAACACTATGTTCTTTCATCCTGAATCTTTTCTTGCAGGTCATCCACAAACATTTTTACTTGAAAAGAGTGGAGATCATGGCTCAGTGTGAGGAGTGGATAGCAGACATACAGCAGTACAGCAGTGACAAGCGGGTAGGCAGGACCATGTCCCACCATGCAGCAGCTCTTAAGGTGAGACTCCCTTTTAGAATTTTGTTCTGTAAACCAAGATCACAACTGTTGATGAAACTGCATAGCAGCTGAGTTTTATAATAACGGTGATTTAAAAACAAACAACAATAAACACTAACAACTTTAAAATGTGTAAACAAGGTGAAGTTTGACAACTGTCATGAGATAAAGTGAATATACAGGCCCCTTTTTTCTACAAGATTTTTCTTTAGTTTTTATCCTCCCTATTTTTCCATAAATAACTTCTGTAAGATATCAAGGGTTGATTTTTGTTTTAAGAATTGGATTGCTTTTTGTTTATGATAAAATTGTCGTACAACCAACCTTCACTACAACTAGAGCTTAATTCCTTGCCAGAAGACAAGCTTTTGGGATAGATAAGCACAGTTATTAAACCACAACCCATTAACTTTATGTATTATCCTTTACGTTTTATCCTGTGTTCTAAAAAGTTTTATCAACATAGTTACAACTATTTAAATGTTTTCCTCCTTTTGAGCCAAGTATTATCATTTGTGCATTTTGTGCCTTCCGCATGGACAACAGCCCTATAAACAAACATTTTCATACAATTAAAATTGTAATTTTAATATTTTTTTTCCTTCCCTTGAGGAATAAGAAAAATTGTTAAGATTTCTTTTTGCTATTGCTGCACCTTGTGTTCTTTGAATGTGGCTGGTCTTCAAAATGGAGTTACTGTGAGTTAATATGAGCAGTATACTAATCTCCATAAATCCATGTCTACGGCAGATCTGATTGTGAACTCAAATTATTTAAGCTTTGACTATGACCTACCTTGTCCAAGGCAGGCAAGTTTCTGCTGTGATCAAAGAGCACAGATGTGATTCAACTGCAAGAGAAATAGCATAACCTTTATACCAATAAGCTTATTTGCTACAGTTCTGTTTGCTGCCTTATATTTGTCCCCAGTAGCACCTGGTGGCTACTGTCACTATAAAGAAAGGATCAATCCTGAAGGGCAAAGAACTATGAGAACAGATTATCCAAGCAGTGAAACAATACATGAAAACCCTTCCTACTTGCTCCTTTTGTTGCCTTCTATTCTCTAACGTTGTGAAAAGTCATGTTTTAACTTTGCTCTTCAGTACTGATTTCTTTTTTGTATATTCAGCGTCACACAGCTCAGTTGCGGGAAGAACTTCTAAAACTTCCCTGTCCTGAAGGACTGGATCCGGATACTGATGACTCCACAGAAAAATGCAGTGCCACAACAAGTTCAGAGGAGACGATGTTGCACGAACAGGTTAAACCCAGCAGCAGTAAAGATCTCCCCCCTGATTTCAAGTTATGAGTTGCATTGACATGGACTTTCTAGACACAAAGGCTTTGAAGCACAAGCCAAATATGTCAATATTTGTATGTAAGAAGCTAATTATGTAATAGGCAATGAAATTGAAACTATACTATGCCCTTAAGGATATACAGTTTAATTCAAGATGATCTTTTATTTACCTGTACAAGAGTGTAAACTTTTTTGTGCTTTTATTTTTCAATTGTGAGAACCACTGATTGGTATGTTTAAAAAGTTATGTATACAAGAAATGGATAAATCACTGATATATAAGGGAAACTACCTTAGGAAAGAATGTTTACTGAATGTTTATTATTTTTTTTTACTTGTAGAGTGAGGGCGGTTGTAACAAAGAATATATATTGGTCATTCTTACAGCTACTATTTAAAGTCAGAAAATTTTCACTGAATTTGATAGATTTTACGTTTGGCCATATATTCATGCTCATATTTGATTCTAAAGAAAACCTCCTGTATACTTCAATAAAAGTTAAATGGACATGATCCCTCTTTTATGATTTACTGGTACATTTTTTAAATAAACTGCCATAAAATACATTATAGCTGAAGACTTGCACTTGTATGACTGAATTCATTACAGTCAACGTATTTAATTTTATGCTTACTAATTCTAAAATGCAGACGAAATAAATGCACATGGTTTTACCTCATGCCAAAATCTGGACTTCTGAATTCATCTTTTGTTTAGCTAATTTATGCAGACTAACAGTATTCTAAATTTCTTAAGGGCTATTCTGGAACAAAGTCTTTTCTGTTGAAATGTCTGATTTTTACATAATAACTGTACTTTTAAGTACTGACAGGGGCTAATGACATGCCATGCAGGAGTCTTACCGTGCTGTAGTTCCTATTGTACAGGCTTATTTCCAATTTTATACTTGCAGCCACAGGTCTCTACCTAAAAAGAGTGAGGGATGTGGTCGATTTAATTATTAAGTCTCGCTTTTAACATAACATGCATTACTATCACTGTTCTTAATTTTTAAGTAGTCCTTGAAGGACTGAAAAGTTCATATTGGTATTACCTCAGACTAGTGATCTGTTGTATTATTAATTCTATAAATCAGGCAAAAAAAATCTTTTTTTTTGTTTTCTATTTGTTCTTTGTTTATAAGTATCACGCTGGAATTTTTTCACCTTTTGTTTTACAATGTATTATTTCTAATCATTAAAAGTGGCACCAACTGAGGTCGTGTTCTTATGCTGGTGGTTAAAAGACATGAATAGTTGTAACCAAAGTACAATTTTTCTGTTTTGTTCGTACATTGTGTTACTCCAAGGCCTCACCTGATATCACATACCTTTCAAAACAGCAACTTCCGCATTTCTGTGGTACTTCAGGGAATCCTTAGAAAGCAAAACAAGCAGTTCTGTGCCGCTGTTACACGGGTAAGTGTATAAAACAGAGTTTATGCCACACAGTCAACACGTTAGACCTTTATCAGTGTTAAAACAGTGCTGCAGTTCTCTAGATTGGTTTTTATTTACCTCCTACTACTGTACAAAGGGACTGTGATATACTTATAAAGGCTTCAGAAGCAAAATTACCCACTAACTTGCAACTATAGTTAAGTAGGTAGATTCCATTAAAGCTCTTCATTTAGTACTGAAAGTGCTGTCTGCCTGCAGTACGGTCTTTTAATAAAATCCTGGCACTTGTACCAAAAAGAAATGTCCAGTATAAGATCCACTTTATACTTAAATATGTTTTTTAATCATTAAAAAACCACTAAAATAAAAAAATACCTAGCTTGCATTGATCAGACACACTAATAGGGCAGATAACATGATTGTATCATTTTCTCTAGGCTGTATTTATGGGACCATAGCAATGCTAATGTGCAGTCACTGCTGTTTACATCTGCCTAATTAAACAGCTGCATGGGAAATTAAACTCTAATTTGTATCCACATACCAACTTTTTTGCTCCAGCCTTAGTGCGATAGTGCAATATTGTACCAAATTAATTCAGTGATTCAATCCTTAATAACTTGCAAATATGTTGAGTAAATTGTAACCCTGACAACAGATGCCAAATAGGTATTTTCAGGTGGGTTTTTTTTAGGTATAACACAGGGTAGCTACATGACTGTGCAGTAAAATCTCACTGAATTCTGAGGCATGTTGATAACAGACAGGGCTAGTTCTCCAACCTCTCAAAACATCAATTCAGGCACTTCTGTGTTGCTTCAGGGAATCCTTAAAAAGCAAAACAAGCATTTTTTAACCATTTACCCTAATCATTTCCCACCAATTTCAGTAGAAACCTGTGTTGATCAGTCACAATTTCTAACCATCACACTGCACTCTGTTCTTACTATGCTTTCTTCTAGAAAATCTTAAAAAGTTTTAAAATATTTTCAAAAGCACAAAAGGCAGCAAACTGCTAATTGGAGCTTTACGGATTTTTTTCCCCTTGTTTTGGTACTACCATTGGCCCGAGATTAACCCCAATCTACCAAAGAGGGAACAGCATAACAGCCGCCAGTGAGATCCCATGCACTGAGAGCGCAAACCAGTCATTACAGTCCTCGTTACACATAAACCACTTCTATCTTGCAGCTGTAGACACGATACAGTTTGCATACAGACATGAATGCTACCTCTGCAAGATGTATTTCCTTTCAAGAGAAGGTGTGCACTAACTGTATGGATTCATGCTTCTCTGTAATTCTACCACACCTGTGTAAGAAGGAAAGAAACGATCCAGAGCCAACACCCAAGAAAACCCAACTAAAGATAGATACAAAAAAAGCTGTGCACAACTTCACATTTCACTCTGATGATAATTACATTTTAGATGCTTAGGTACTAAGAGAATGAAGTGTGTGTGAATATAACCTGTCTGGGTCTATGTCAGCCTGTGTGGTGGTTGGTTTTCCCGCAGCTTTTTGTTCCCTCAGCCTCTCACATAAGTTCAAGGTAGAGATTGTGCACTCGTACCAGCCTGTCAAGGTGACGACTTTGCAGGAGGTAAAAAAATATTCCAACACAGGTAAGGCACTGAACTACTGTTAGCTGGTAGAGAGCTTAAATTCTGGCTTGTCATCAGAACTGTAGTTGAATGACGATCTATTAAACAGCAGTGGAGCTTCGATTCTTTACTTGGAAAAATAAGGAAGCTCGCACACAATACAGTAAAGAAATATACTGCGCTATTTAGGATGGTTTTAGCCAATTTAACCTCTGCTTGGTATATCAAATAGGGCACTGAGGTTCTGGCAGGAATCACAATGCTCAGAAAACATCGCTCCAAAACAGTATTTTGTCTCTAAACTATGCAATTTATACATAGGATGCTTATTAGGGGAGCTTTTCTTCCCCTGAGAGTTTCTGCTGTTACATAAACAATGTTCTATTTTATATCCTCAGGCAACTGACTTGATAGGCGAACCATCATATTATTAATTTACTTTGTTTACCTGTAAGTATCCGAAAAAAATCCAGCTGACCTACATTTAAGCCAGGACTACGCTATGTTATGCCATTCCCTCTAAAGAAAAATTATTCAGGCTTAGGTTTTTACCTGGAGTTGCTCTGGCTTGTCTTTCATTTTGTCCTCCAAGCTGGCCATGCATTAGTGGGTTTTAGAAGCGTTCTTTTCTTCTGTCCCCAGAAGCCAGTCACCATCATGTGGACTCACCTCCCTCTACTGTCAACTCCCTATAGACAGAAATTAGAAGGATTTTTCAATGGAAAGGAGACAAAGATTTACATTTTTCTTAACCTAGGGAACAAGCATAAGGCACGTAAGACGTTTCAGGTATATGTGCTCAATTCATTACTTTTATCACACATATATGCATGTATATACTTAATACCTACAGTATGTTAGACAGTTGTTTGTGATTGAAAAACAGTTTTCTGAGCATTTTCCCTCTCTTTTCCCATAAATGCTCTTAACATAAGGAGGAAGGCTCAGGCATTTATATCGAAACAGGAGCTTTCTGAAGTACGTTAAGTTGAATGTTGTAAAAGTAATTTCCACATTTACTAAAACAAATCACAGGTAAAAGCATTTCATTCTCTGGAGATTTTGTTGGTGCCACCATTTTATTTTCTGTAACACAAGTGTAGAAAATATATCTACCTACTGAATTACTACAGTAAAGCTCCAAAATAATCTCCCCCCTTCCTTTGTTTCTAATAAAGGTTCAAAGAAAACAAGTTCCATTATTCAATGCTCTATCTCAATCATAAGGGTTCTGCATATTGTGACCTGTCATCTTTACAGGCAATAACTTCTCATTTTCTATGCTTCTTGCCTCAGAAGCAACTTTTTGGCCTTTGAGAAGTGCTAACCTGGTCTACTCACCTCTCTAGCTATATTAATACTACTTCTTTACATTAAAATTATGCATAATATCTGTATCATTTAATATGGTGATCTCATCCTCAAATGTCTAGATAGCGTATTTATGCTAGAGCTGGTAGCATGTCTATAACTCATACAGCAAAATCATGTATTTAAGGTTGTCTAGGTAAAAATCTGGAAAAGAAAGAGACCGATTCCTGCTTCTGATGATGAGATAACTGAATTAATTGCAGGAACCAGTGCAACAGAGCCCTAAGAAAAATCTCCAGGGAGTAAGTCACCCTCTAAGACATTCAGAAATGAGGTAACCACGGTGAGACTTGCACACAAGTTAAATCTTGACAGCAATGCTCAAAATTATCCTTATACCAAATATATGTTTACAAAAGCAAACACGCAGGTTCATCTGCTGAGGTTGCTAGAGCAGTGAGCCAGACATGGTTTATATGAGGAACAAAATTAAAACTCATCAGGAATGGCAGAACTGACATTCCAAAAAACTTCAAAGCTGTTTGCACTTCTTAACTGGGTCTCAAAGCTCCTACCGTATCTCCCTGTGTTATGGTACAAAAACCTGGGCATGCTTTCCTGTTCCCAGTGGTGTGCTCCATACTTTCACCTTAAGCACTTGCTGCATTTTTGTCCTGTTTGTGCTGGACCTCCAGTCATTGTTCTTCTCTTCCTCTCCTCCAGCCCCCATCCCCGCAGCCTTCAGTGGTTCGTGAACTCTTTGCATAAAGCTCTGTGGGTATAAAGCAACCAGATCCCACATCCCCAACAGCAAACAGAGGAACACAGTTTTAAAAAAAAATTAAATGCATCCCTCCCAATGAGAAAATTAAAACTAAATCTCATAATTAAAAAAAAATCCCATTGCCATCATTACAGAATGCCTCTGTTGCTTCATTAAGCATTTTCTCATTTAGCAGAGCAAATGGGAAAAGCATGTATTTTGTTGTTTTGGGTTTTTTTTGTTGTTCTTTTTTCCCCCATTTTTTCCATTTTCTTTCAGATATTTAAACAAGTGTGAGATTCAGGGAAGAAAAAAAAAAATCTTGCAACCTCCTCCTAGATGATGATTTAGAAGTCTCCAGAAGACCTGTTCTCTCACCTTGATCAGATACTGAAAGCCTTTGCACTTATATAAATTAACAATAACCACACCGATGGTAACGTCCTGGACAGCACGCTTTCTGTCTGTCCAACTTCCTTGGTTAGAAACCACTGGTAATAATAATTGTTTCTGCAGTTACCATTTTAAGGTGGCTATGAGAGGGTAGCAATGAGCCCGACACCTCACAGCCGTACAGCAGTCTTAGCAGCACGGTTCTTAGCCTGGAGTACGAGGGCATGTCTTTAGCACTGCATGAGGGGTACCGGTGTGGTTTGTTCAGGACATAACGAGGCCATCATCATCGTCACAGGCAGCCTCGCCAAGGCTAGGCGTTCTCACGCTATGGAAGCCACGGTGCCCGAGCCCTAGCAGGCTCGTTGGGAAGCATCCTCCAGGCCGCACGTCCCAGCCCGCATCCCGGCTCCAGCTACAGTTCAAGCTGTCCCAGAAACCTTGCAGGTGTCTGCTGGCAAGGTACTGAGCAGCGGTTCAAGAGGAGACAGAGGTGACACGGCAGATCAAAGACTAACAGCCAACATCAGGATTCCTGAAAAGGAAATGGTAGCTCTGCCAACTGGAGCCATCCTGTCTGCTCCCAGGTTGTAACTGCAACTCTCTGCTAGGTTTTCAGGCAGTTTCAGTGAAATTTGTTTCAAAACACAAACTGCACAGGGGCTGGTCCCCAGATCAGCAGAAGTCACAAGAGAAACCATACAACCATCTGCCTGGCTGAATTTTGCCATAGCATGTGGGATTCTGGGTAAGTCCCATAGCATTGCAGAAACCTCAGACCAGGAAAAAAATAAAAAATACATTAAAAAAAAAAAAAAAAACATTCTTCTGGATTCAATTCAACACATCTCCTGATCTCCTGTCTGCCTCTTGGTCACTGAAGGCAATGGAGTGTGCAGCCAGGTCACACAGACTCAAATACCTGCTGTCATGTGGCTCCCTGGGAGGCTTTAAACATTAGCAACATGATGGATTTAATAGAGACCACCTGATTCATATGGCAGAACAGGGAAGGCAAAGGGGAAATTAGATCCAAGTGATGATGTAGCTCAATACAGGCTTCACTCTAGCTTAAACAAATGAACAGAAGAACCAACCTACACATACTCAGTCACAAACGATTGCTGTTGATGAAGCAAATGGAGACTGAAGCGAAGGTACCTGAGAACAAAATACCTGCTTGTATCTGCACTGCCTACCGATGTGTGAAACCTCGTGCCACTCTTTTCTAGCTATTCCTCTAAGGAAATCATTCACGTTAGAAAACAAATAGCCAGATGAACAAATGACACACAGCAGGGAACTGAACGTCACTAACCAGAATCAGAGAACCCGAACCATTTAAACAATGAATAGAACAGTACGTGATTCTTGATAAACAGCTGTGTAATTCAGGGAAGATGTTCTGTCTTGTAGAGCTCTCAGAAGTCTACTCTGCTGGCAGACATCAATGAAGGACAGTGCTGAAATTTCAAGATTGGATATAGAGAACTGCAACAGCATCCTGTATTAGTGAAGGTTCTAATGCAAGACACGGATTAATCACCTGAATAAGGGACACTACGCTTCCTTGTAGTTTCATGCAGCTTCTGATAATGCTGTCTCCTGAAAATGGTAGTCTGACTTGTGTCAGTGTGTTTTTATTACTTTAAATACGCTTTTGCTTTTACTTGCAAATGCATTTTCAGAACGCAACAGCAAGTGATTTTCCGTTGCCAGCCGTGCCCTCATAGACAGTTGCCCCGTCAGTGTCACAAAGGACAAACCATGACATAAATTCATCCCGTTTTCGTTTTCCCGCCTAGTTCGTTTTCCACATTTCAACACACTGACCTTCTACGCGTCAAAGCTCCGCTGAGGCGCCAGAAGAGCACTCGGTGCCCTGGCATTCATCGCAGCCTGTGACTGACTGCGAGCCCTACCCGTCACAGTCTGGGGTCCCCCGGCAAAACGTGAGCTCTCGTGCAGAAATTGTTCTACATCCGTTCCCAAATACTACATCCAGTGACTGATGAAGGGTTTCCATGCAGAATGAACTGCCAGCAGTGCTTGCCTCAACCTTTACTTTCTTTTTATCAGACTGAACTCATTCCAAAAGCCTTCTGGAGAAAATGCCACTATTTACATTTTTCCTAAGTGTATTTCAATGGTTAAAAGGGTTTTGCCTTAAAAGTCTTTGGGCTTTCAGTCAGCATATGGAAAGAAAATGCTTTACTTTAATACCTTAATTCAAGATTAAGAAATTGACTGGTGGCTGAAAAAGCAGGAGAGGCTTTTTCTCAACCTGACCGTAAGGCAAAAAAGCAACACATTCTAACTCCAGAAATCTTTAGGCTGTAGCCCCCCATTTTCAAACACTGGCACTTAAACACAAGCATTTACGGGTATATTCAAAAGCATTTAAGCAAACTGGGCTTACCTATTTGTCTCCATTAGTGTAATTCATTTTCACACTTAGCAATGTGGAAACTACTCTTTCTACAGTAGGGGAACTACCTGAAATCACTTTCAAATCCATCAACCCTGCACAAAAGACCAATTGCCAATCAGACAGTTCCTGCATCACCATATATACAACCCTGCTCTCCAACGGTAAGGAGCTAAACGCATCGCTTTGCAAAGCTTACCAAAACACACTGATTTTCTTCAGGCACATAACTAAGAACACTACGTAGCAATTCAGCACAGAAAGCTCCCCGTGCAGTTTCAACGCACGTCCTCCACCAGGACAAAACAAACTGCGGTGTTTCTTTTTGTGTGAACATTCATACACCTCCCAGATTTAGTGAAAACAAGAAATACTAACCCTTAAGAACTTTTAGTCTTCAGGCTAGAGTCCTTCATAGCAATGAAACATCTTTCTGCTCCCAGGAGCTTATTTGCACAGATAAAATAGAAACCAATTCTCTTACCTAAAAATGCTCTTTTTCAGCACAATGCCAAGAAGCTGACAGAATATACAATTCTTTCAGAGGCTTTATTCAGCATCATTTTCTCATCCTAGCTTACGCCTTTGTATTTAACTTGTATATCATTAAGGAAAAAGACGGTTCTGTGTGAAGATAATAGAAACATTACAAGCACCACTTTAAGGAACATATCAGGAAAGATGATTTGCTCTTTCTTTTTTTTTGTTAAGACACAATCTTGCCATTCACATGGCCATCCTGGATACCAAGTCCTCTGCACAAAGTCAATTGGATCATAAAATCATAGAAATGATGACCAGGAGAGATGGCCAGAGGTGATTGCCTGCTCTTCCCCAGTCCGAGCATCTTGCTCCGTCAATGACTATTCATGGCATACGTGATCGAAGTCCCCTACCATCCTCAATCCTGAAAATTCAGGCTCTGCTTCAAGCTTATTGCTTTCTGCCTTTTGTCTCTAGCCCCAGTTACATAGCAATGTTACTATGGATACCCCACATTTATAGCTTTACTTCAGTTACAAGATGGAATTTGAACATTTTAATTTACTCAAAACCCAAACCATTTTGCAATAGGTGAAGAAAATAGGGAGGAAAACTGAGTAAAGGTCACGTGTGGCTTTAAAAAGGCTAGCCATTTCCAGTTGCTCTCATAGTTGCAGTAAAACCATTAATCATAATAAACTCATTTTGTCTAAAAGCAGAGGTAATACATTTTTCCATGTAAATCACTTCATTGCCATGACAGAATGATGTCAGAGAGTCTAAATAGGTGATCTAATAAATTTTCCTTTTGGAACATTGTTTAGCACTAAAGGTTACAGCAGGGAGGGGCAGAGAGCAAGGGACATGATTGATGTCAGCTGCTGGTGAGAAAAATTTCATTTTAATTTTCATAAAATGGATCTACATATTATATTGACATAGCAACACTGTTCTAGACTTGGAAAATATATAGATGTAACAATGCTGGAGCAGAAAGAACCCAAGACCTTTCTAGATAAAAATATTTTTATAAAAAACAATTGGAATAAAAATTAAATTGTTTAATATCATTCAGCTGTTTAAGGACTCTTTTTGAGCAATAATTCTGCAGTTCATGTTTACCATTTGTGCACATATATATTAGTTAAACATTATTTATTTGTAACTAAAATTAGCTCTGCAACTAGTTTGGTTATGTGCACAAAAATATTTCGGTAATGAAGGGTAGTACGGGAGAGAAACAGCGTTCCCCCCCAGACAACAACAAAACCAACCAAACTTGCATGAATTGCAGTTTTTGCTTTAACAAAACTGTGACTATTTAGTGAAATCCTACAGTAGAATGGGAGAACAAATATATATGGCATCATGGAGATGGAAGGACCGTGACAAAACCTAAAAATCAAAGCTGCTACTCCCTATTTCTTTGCATCAGATCTCTCCGAGTCATCTTTGGAAGAAATTACTGATTTTGGTTTGATACAAACTATTTTTTTCTATTTGTTCTTTTTTTTTTTTCACTTGAGTAACCAAACTGGGGAAAATAGAGGAAAAACAGTGTTTTATGTAGCCTTAATCCCTACTCTTTACTGCAGCAGTGGGTATACTCAGTAATCACAGCCCCGCTGGGTAAAGAACAGCAATTCTTCTCTTTCCACATAGTCGATCTAATGAGAGGTGTACTGCAGCCCACGCAGACTGGCTGCAATGAGAGAATCAAATCCCCTTTAAAACAGCTATTTCATATACAGATAAAATAGAAAGCTGGATAACCCCTCAGCATTTACCCAGCTCTTAAAGTGGGTTTCACCGCCTGTAATGAGCCCCGTGGCTGCAGGGCTGTAGCTCTGCCTGCCTCCCAGCCAGCTTTTGGCACAGAGGACGTTCACATCTTCTCTTACAAATCAGACACCTCGAAGAAACAAACACCATCCTCCACCACAACTAACCTGGGCAAGAGTGAGCTAACATTTAAAAATATGCACTGGTTTGTTATTTGTTTGTTTTCACGTTTAAATTATACTTCAACACCTGACTCCGAAAGAGAAGCAATTTTGTCAGGGCTGTTTGTTTCTGTTAGATGGTTAGGAAGGACTGATATTTCAGACAAATGCCAAAATCGTCCATTTCATCCTGAAGCAGAGTGCACAGCAGCGAGAGCTGGCATGACTTGATCTAACAGATCTCTGCTGCGGACATGGCGATGGCCCACTCTTACTTCCGAGCTGCACTCCTACAGCTGGGCTGCCAGAGGAGCTCTGGTGCCCATCTGAGCTCTGCCACCACTGACAGTGGGATCCCCAGCCTGAGGAGATGCTCCCGGTACAAAGAGAAACCTGACGGGAACTGGAGCCTGCCAAGGGAAAGCTCTCCTTGGCATCAGAGCAGCCTCCAAGGAAGGGGCAGGGGAGTGCAGGTGGAAGCAAGGCAGGTCTCAGCACCCTCCCTCCTGCCCTCTTCAGAGGCCACGAGCTGTTTGGCCAGCTCAGCTGCTTGTACAAGTGCAGCATCAGCTCAGCACCTTGCTGAGTTTTAAACTCACTCTGTAACTGCCAGTTTCCTTCTCCATAATACATATATATATATAGATAATTTTAATAGATCCTTTAAGGAATTTGATTCATTGTAACAAAACAGTTTCTCAGTGAATTCAACCTAATCCCTTCACCAATGATATTTATTTTTATTCAACTTGATTACTTCACCAATTTTAAATTCCTCTAAATATGCTCTGAAATTTATATTTTGGGTAAGACATATCATTAACATGCCCTTGCACCACGAAAACCTTAGTACATAGTACAGGAAACAACAACACACCCATCGGCAGGAAAGCATTCTCCTGAATACACCCAGGAAACAAAGATAAACCTGCCTTTTTCTGTAAGTCTGCTCTCTGTCCAGGAACCCTTCTGCCTGTCACAGGACACATCAAAAACAAAAACAGAAACCACCTCAGAAAAAGTGAATCTTTTAAATCTTTTTTCCCCCTCTTTTCTGCACTTCTCCTTCATGAAGAAATTGACACCTTTCTTTGTACGTGGCTGTAAGCCCACTGCACTGATCATGACAGAAAAGCAAAATCAACTAGCGTAATTCTGCTTTGTTCTGATAGAGATGACAGGGTGCCTTTCCTTTTGAGGAACTCCGGTAGGTTTCATTGTCAATATTGATATGGGAGAAGGGAAAAGAAATATAATAATGCACAACATCAAGTGTTTAGGATTATCTGTAGCTGCACATTGGTTCAAAGACGTCTTGTAGGATTCCACCTTAAATGAGAACTCAGTCAGTCAGGATCTGGGTAGAGTAACTCCCCAAAACACGGTCTTTATTGCTGACTCTCAGGAGACACAACACAGCATCAGATCTGAGAAACACTGACTCAAATTAGTATGAATTCCTCTAATAAATATAAAACTGTAGCTCGCTGTTCTCAAGTGCTGTTTCCCTGTACGACTCCTTTTATCGATTCACAGATTTTTTCCATTCGCTTATCTTCCTTTCACCACAAAAAAAGACCAACTTTTCCAATGTTTGCATTATTTTTTTCCCTTCTATATTCTCTTTGCTCATGCAAAGCTTGACTTTTTTCTTTTAAAAATGGTCTCTTCTGTTAATATGAGCGCCCCCACTTCAGACCATTTATGTAGTGTTTAGTAATTACTTCATACTCAAATGCCTACTTCTCTTACTTTGTACAGTATTTTCTAGGTTAACAGAAGAATTTCACAATTTCACCAAATCTATTCCACAGAAATTGTTTTTCAAGCTCTTCACCTTTCTGCCCCTCTTAACAAGAAAATATAAAATGGAATTCAGTAACTGAGAAACAAGGATTCTCTTGAATAATGTTAAGGTAATGTTTAAGTGATAATAACAAAAGTAACACAAATGAAAAGGGAAATGTACTCAGACATTTTCCATATCACATTCAATTTCAGAACAGACAGCAGCTGCCAACCTTGTTTTCTTTTTTCACTTTAAGAAAACCAAACATTCATACTTTTGTACTCCTCAATGTTGATAAAGGCAGTATATTTTTAAAATTCATACTGAGGCTCATTATCATCTAAAGCCATTGCTAAAAGCTGACAAATTAACCCTGCCAGCTATGGATATATTAAATTCTCCCTAATTCCCTCAACTTACTCCATGCTGAAACCAATTACATTCTTTTTTAAACTCACAGTACTTTTGTGTGCGTATGTGTCTCACTTTAATCATTTTCTGTCAGATGCACTGCAGCAAGCCAAAGAACACCACTAACCAATTTGCAAAACTGTTGCAGCATCTGCTGAAGTAAAATTTCTCTTTCCTCTGTTTCCACCGCCTCAGTGACTGCACTGCAGAACTGCTCCAACCACTCACCAGTCACAGGTGACAACTTATTTGAATTCTGCAAGGGCACCATCTGTCCTGTACTTGACCTCTCAGGCTAAAATGTCCTTTATTCCAAAGCAACTAAAGAGGTCTTCTGGAGAAAAAGGTGTACACAGGGGTGCATGGGGAAGTGACTAGGCTTCACTTGCTTAGAAAATTCTTATGCTCTCCAGTGAAACAAAGTAGACTTCAAAACAGAAAGACAGGTCTTGGTCAGCCACTGATCCTCTTGTCCAGATGTTAACCTCTACCAGCAATGCTGCCAAAACTTATTAGGCTGTTCTTATGGATGCTTACATGGTATAAAATGGTACATGTAATAATTATTTTCCTTGTCAGTAACAATAATGGATCAAACCTCTTAAATTTTCACCTATTCCCCTTATTATATCCTGAAGAAGATACTAGAGCTCTTAATATACACATATGTAAATTGGTACATCCTGATCCCTCACACAACTACCAACATCCATTTCTATTGTCTGTTTACCCTTTCCTCCACAAACTCACTCATGCTACCTTTCACACAGCATTACAGACAAAAAAAAAAAAAGAAAAAGAAAAAGAAAAAATCCTTCCAGGCTTGTCTGCAGTGCCACTTCTCTGTACTCTCTCTCACCAATTTTCAGTATCCACCATGACAGCTTCTGCAACATACTGATTGCATGTAGATGGAGGATTTGTAGCAATTTCCATTATTTACTTAGCATCCAGATCTTTTTATTAAAAAAAAAAAAAAAAAGATAAAATCAGACAAGATGCAGCTGTTCACACAGCTGGTTTCTGAAAACAGTATTTTCTCTGCCATTTACTACATTAGCCCTCCATGGCATCTCCAAGTAGGTCTTATAACCACTCTATATTCCCATCTGAAACACTGAAAGAGTTTCTGTCAGGCCACGTAGTGCACTATTAGGCCTCAACAGCCCTGACCAGCCTCCACTGGAGCCTCCACACACAACTCTCCCTTAGGCTCCGATGCTCTATTTACGGCCTGACCAGAGCCGCCAGCCTCTGAGCTCCCTTGTCATGGTGTCAATCTCCAGCTCAGCCACGGCCATGCCCATCCCACGGGCCTGGCTTGACCTTGGACCTGCCTCACCACCGTGAGCTTGCAGGGTGGTCGGGGCGAAGCTGACC
Source organism: Heteronetta atricapilla (assembly GCA_011075105.1). Taxonomy (NCBI): domain Eukaryota; kingdom Metazoa; phylum Chordata; class Aves; order Anseriformes; family Anatidae; genus Heteronetta; species Heteronetta atricapilla. The sequence goes on from CM021733.1 coordinate 24,192,264, forward strand.
ACAAGCTGTGGTTCTGCCTTGCTGGCCTGCTCAGGTACAGCAGGCACGGGGCCCTGGCTGCTGGGGACCCTGCCCTGTCCTGCTGCCCGAGGGACCCCCTCAGCTCGCAGGCATTACATTTACTGTGCCCCAGCCGTTCTGAGGAAAGGCCTGCTAGCCCATGCTTCTCCTGTGATGAAGATTTCTAGGCCCTATTTTAATACAGTTCGTTTAAATAAGGAGCTAGCCTTCTGGGCAATGGGTAAGTGAGGCAGTTACTCTGCAGTAGTGAATTTAGACTATTAGCTCTTGGTAAATAGGCAAACATCTTATGCTGAGTTTGTACAGCCCCTGCTGCGCCAGTCACTGTGAGAGACTAATCCTAATACGGGTAAGGAGCAATACTGCTTCAGAAATTCAGAAAGGAAGGGCCTCATCCTCTGCTTTTGTGAGCTAGAAAAACATTATTGAAATGTTCTCTATGCAAGAGACTATCCACAAATAGGAAACACTGCAAGCACTCTTATTACGTGAGCACTCTTTATTTGTAAGCAAAGCCCGAGCCAGTGGCTCTGAACTGCACTGCCAACATCACAGAAAAAGCTGTCGCTGTAAGAGAAGTCATTCTTGGTTTTGATTTCACGCTGTAGTTTACTCACAGCTTGAATATTATCCTATGTTGAACTTGCCAAGTTTCTCACATTTGAAATGTACCAGCTGCCAAAATTCTACCTAAGACCAATGACTCACACCATACAGCAGTATTTATCAACAAGATGTGTCCTTCGTTTTTCATCTAGTCATTTGAATAATAGGTCTGAGGTTCACTCACAAAAACTGCAAGAAAATGTAAAGTTAGGTACTCCACCTGAGAAATCTGGAAGATTTTTACAAGGGCAGATACCTGACTACAGCAGCACTGAAGCATTAGGTAAAAAAAAAAAAAAAAAAAAAAAAAAAAAAAAACACAGACTACTGCTGCATTAGCACAAAAAGCAGTAAGCTTTAGGATTAGCGTTCTTAAACTTTCTACTATATTTTACTTCATCTTCTTCAAAAAGATAAAGATGTGTTCATCTTCACATATTACAGAATCTGTAAATTCTCTCATACCTAGGGAAATCATGAAGACTATCTGTAAAAGTACCGGGACATCATTATTTCTAGGAAGTTAACCTTTTTCTGTGTCTCAGACTACTCTTCCATCTTGAATTGTACTGAAACACATACATGGGGACACAGGTCTCACCTTTAGTTCTGATGAATAGATAAACATCATCAGAATGATAAAATTTGGGAAGAGGGATAGTGGTTTTATTTATTAATTCCTTTATTAAAAGACAGCTAAGATCTAGTCATATTCAGCAAGTAATTTTTCTATTAAATTTGAACAGTTTTGAGATTTCCACAGTACATCCTTTACAACAGTTACTTTGGGCCATGGCTTCTGTTTTTTTTTCAGTATGGAGGACAAGAAGGAGAAAAGCTTGGCTGGCCTCAAGCCCTTGGTGGGTTCCTTTGGAAGAGAGGTTCTTAATGTCACGTACAATCCTTCTTGCCATGAAAGCTGAACTTCACATTTCTCTTGAGTTAAAATGTCAAGCCACCTACAGATTGACTTAGGATGCCTTTAAGACATACAAATGAATAAACTAGTAATAAAGTATTATTTATATTTACTAATGCCTATATTTCTACAGAAGAGCAACAAGATGATGTTTTAAATTTGAGTTCATCTATCAGCTCAGCTCTGATGCCTGAAAGTTTTGTAAATAAATGTTCAAAGGAAACTTAACACTGATTATTTCTGATTGGCTTTAAGCCATTACTACTGCTGCAAATTACTGGTCAGCAGTTTTAGTTAAAGTGTGATTTGAAAATTAACTTTAACTTCAAAAAAAGGAAATCCTGTCCTCCAAGCACTCACATGCAGACTGAAGTCCTACCCTCCCTTGTCAGTACTTTTAAAATTGTAACTTAATTAATTGAGACCTCATATATAATGAGGAACAAGAATCCCTGAAAGTCCCAACTGTTGTCCTGGGTCCAGACAAAGCATTTGAAAGTGAAAATGGAGCAGCCAGTGCTGCTGCAGCTGGGAACCACCGGAAAAGTGCCCATGTGGCAGCAGCAACTCCAGCAGCAACTTTCAATTTCACTGAAATACATAGTACCTAATGGCAACATTCAGCTATGAATGTTGTATGAATGTGGTGAGAGAATTTTAAAGGCACTATTTCATTTTTTCTTCATATTTATTTTTTTCTCTTTCTCTCTCTCTTTTTTATTTACATTTACATTATAAACTTTACACACCTATGGATGATAGTACATCTTACTCATAAACCCTTCTTAGGCCCTGCTAACAAAGAGGTTTCATTAAGATAATATATTGTGTCCTATAAGAAAATTAAAGAGACATCCAAACAATATCATCATCAACTTTGCAATCCAAGGATTTGGGCAGATCTGGCTCAACACTGAAAACATAAAAAGAGTTTAATCTCTTGCCCTCACACTTTCTCTCCAGCAAGTACTTTTTAAGAAACTTCTTGACAAGACTGTGCTAGTACCTGGAGCAAAGCAATACATCCTCCATCTTGGAAACTCCAGAACACCCTGACAATTGCTAGCAGTACAATGACGGACGCAGAAAAACTTCACAAAGAAAACAGCCTTAAATGGAACAAGAACAGATTTACCTGAGTGAAACTAATTATTCATAACAGACATGCATCAAGCACAAGCTAACATGTTCCAACAGTGATGAAGACAACACAATGAAGGGATAACCTCAGAAATTTGGAATTCTTGAGAGCGTATTCCACCTGTTCATAGCTAAATCCTTAGTAAGTCTTTTACTCAACACACTGCTGGAAGACATAGAACTGTCTAACTAGAGAAATACACTGAGAAATGTAAAGGTTTCTACAGAAATATCAGCATCAGAAGATAATGATATCAACTGACGGTTCAATGCTCCAATAGATACCAGGGTCAAATGAGTCCGACAGCTTCCTTCTGCAGTGAGGTTATCCACTCATATAACTCCAAAGCACTGAACATTAAGAAACAGCAGAATATTCTCAGATTCAAGAAAGAAATGACTGCAAGTTTCAAATAAGTAAATACATAAAACAGATAAATAAATTACCACAGAGAGCTTAGTGCAAATTGCTAGCGAGGGATTGTAGTACCATGTAAAATTCCAAAAAGTTTTGCAAATATGAAATATAAGACTAAGAAGTTTGTTTGCCAAGAACAACTTTGAATAGTCTGAAATAAATCTGACCCCAAGTTCCATCTGTTTAATAAATTCCATGAAGGGTAGAAAGACTTAGTTGACCTTATGACCTCATAGTGAGTTCAAATGAGTAATTCTAGGCACACAGCAACACGAACATACACAGCAACCTAACTTTTAATTCCATGATCCCAGGGCAAGCCAAGTCTCTGTACATCAATCCAATCTTCCTCATCCTTCCCCAGAAGACATCAGCATGAGTTACAGTCGCAAATTCTGTCTCAGAATTGAAATCTGGAGATTTTAAGCTATGCGTTTTTATTGATAAAAATTATACCACTAATTGCGGTACAAGACAAAAGTAATCTCTGACAGTGACTTACATTGCCAATGATAACAGAATTTAGCCTAGAAGTAAGAACATGGATGCTATGGCACTGGAAAAGCAGTAATAAATTAAAGTGCAAAAAGCCACATCACACAAACAGAAATTAAGAGACAAGAAAATATACTGCGAAAATTAAACACTTTTTGTGTTTACACAAATTTGTGTTCTGTGAGAGGAAATTTTAAGGATCTTTGTGATAAAGCTAAATCAGTTTTGCAAGCACAAGAGTTAGCGAGCTGTGTCTCAGCTGACTGCAAAACTGAACTGAAGCTTTTCCTGCTCTCAGGGTATTTAACAATTCCCCAGGCCCTTTCTCCCCTTTCTCCCCTGCCCCAGGTTGAGTTCTCTGTTGTATGATAATACAAAAGTTTTCATGCAGAACACAACAACTGTGGGTGTCACGTTTCTCTCATCTATGCACATTTTCACAAACCTAGGAAAAAAAATAAATGATCTTAGAAACAAGCTATGCCTCTGTTTAAATTTGGCTGAATGTGGCCAGTAGGTTCTGAACATATCAAAGAGGGAGAGTCAGCAAGACCAGACATAGATCTATTTTCCCTAGGAAATCAGGCTAGCATGAGCAGTTCTATGAGGGCTGGATAGTTTCTTTCTGCTCCTTTACGTTAAGTGGTCTGTTTCTTTTCAATCATATGTAGGACTAAGATGTTGGTATTATCCCATTATTGGGATTTGTCAATATGCTTTTATTTATCATCATCTAATAAACTGCAAGGTCTATTTATTTCGGCAGTCAGCTTGAACACTGTTATTAGTCCAAGTTTATGGCAGGATCTTTTCCTGGAGGTTAAATGGCATCTTTCCAAATTGCACCTTGGCAGGGATTTTGGCTGTGCTTAAACCCATGAGCTTTCCCTCTTTTTGTATTCCTAAGTCATTATGCAACAATAACTTTTTTATGATACCTAAGCCTTTGAATTTTAGGGAAATTATTTTCACAGTCTGATGGTACCATAGTTGATAATGTCTTTGAAATTTTGCTCCTTCATACTGCATTACTTACCAACAAAGCCAAGGCTTTACGTTGTGACAACAGGTACTCTACATGCTGAGTGTGGAACTTCCCTACAATATGACAGTGTGTGTTATGATATTGGTCCTTACCATAAGTAAAATAGCAGAGATTACAGTAATTGCAACAGTTTTTTTTTTAAGCTTGTTTGTAAAGGTTAGAATAATGCAGTAATATCTAAAACCAGCTGAGGTGTCTAAGCTGAGGCAAGAAAGGCTAAAGTTTTGATTTATAGCAGCTTTATAGCAAATTCTAGAAATATTTCTAGGTAACAGAGGCAATATAGAATTATGTTTTCGGTTCTATGGTTCCAAAGCCAGTTGTTTAAATTAGCTGTTCTCTCTTCCCCCAAGAGCAACTGTGCAAGTCTGAAGCAGTTAAATGATTATTTGGTTGGAGTTTAAGTCTGAACATACTTACAAACATTTAAAATTACCTATTTCTGACTGCCATAAAACAGAAATGTACTATACACTACACTAATAAATACGAAGTTTCCCTGCTATTAGGCCCATGCACTTGAATGCAGAGAAGAACAAGGGGGTTGGAATGCCTGCACACTCAGTCATTAAAGTAAACAGGGGACACATTCAAAACTCAGTTCATTTGTCAACCTGACAGCAGCTGGAAGATTTCTGCATACAAAATATAGGAGCATCTGGCTATCAAGGATATTTAAGACCTTACCTATTGATCTCTTTCATTGGCTTAAATGAATTCAAGATGTTAACATGCCCAAAAAATGGTGATTAAAGATTTCATGCGTATAAACCTCAAATCCCAATAAGCTGTAAGGAGAAGATGATACAAATACTGCTAAACAAAACCAGCATCAGAGATCCCAAATAACTGATTGAAAACCCAGAAAGACCAGAAACTTCACTGCCAGGGGAAGGGGGGAAGGGGGGAGAACTGTGTACATTTTATGAATTTGTCAGGAAGGACTAGAAGGATAAAATCACTTCAAGGAAAGATAAGGAAGTAGAAAAAAGATGGGCAAATTTGTTCACAATTCTATTTGATGTTTAAAAACAAAAAGATAAGGCAATATTATTTATTACCATAAGCTAGGTATAACTTCTTTAACTAGGACCTACGGGTTCTGAAAAACTCTGATTTGTATACTAAATCTCAACAGCAGCACAGAGTATTGTTAATTTCTCATGCAAGATAATTTGTATAAAACTGGAAGTTTGATGTAAGGACATTTTCATCTAAGTAAATATTCGATTGTTGAGTCATTTGTATAAATTTGTCTTTTGAGATCGTCCAGATCAGTTTCCAAGGCCATGCAGAGAAACATAAATACATGCTGTTTCTGAAGTTTTCTATAAATCAACCTACATTGCTACACTAAGTGGGCGTCTTACATAAGACACAAGCCTTATCTTACTTTTATTTATTCATTTTTACAAGAACAAAATGAAAATCAAGTCCCCAGCACCTACTTCCATTCTTTCATGAGGAATGTAACTACAGCAAGGATGCTATCTTTATCCTATACCTCTTTTCAGTATTAACACTGAAATTTTATGGCTTGAAAATGAGATGTAAATAGAAATATCTATTATTCTATGTCTGGAACAAAGAGTGACATTAAAGGAGAATCTGTTCACACTAGAAGCCAGACTAAATTAAGTCTTGACCTATAGCATACTGTGATGCTATCAGAATCTGGCTCTGTGCCAGTAAGTCTCAATGTCATCTCTGTAATCTACATTGAGCTATTAATAAAATTAACTTATCTATAGAAAAGAAGGAAGCAACACACAACAGTTAAAAACCATTCTAAATCTGCAGAAAAGTAATAAAGCATTATTTCAGTAGGTGAAACGCCTAATGCAATTAAGACTGAATATATAACATATATATATAACATAACATATATAACATAACTTCAAAATACACCAATAAAAAAGCAGAAGCAATTTCCTATCAAAGCTGTAATTCTACCTAGTCTTTCTAAGGTCATTCAAATGTCATCTCCACAGTGTGACTTATGATTCATTTTGGGGCTCTGCCTGGAAGCAGAGTGGGGAATGAGATAATGGGTGAAAAGAGGAGACAGAGAGAGAAGGGAGAAGATAAAAAAAAAAAAAAAAAAAAAAAAAAAACAGCTTATCTTTTTGTTGGCGGTGGTGGTTTGTTGTTTCTTTTTGTTTGTTTTTGAGAAGCATTTGACTAAATGCTTTGAATCATTTGTCTGAAATAGTTTGCATAAAACGTATTGAAGAATGACAGAGCAGCACTGCAAATGGAATACAGAGTTTTAGACAACACACATGCTTATTATCAGATCACAGTCATCTATGGAGAGAGCTTACCTCCATTTTCCTGACTAAACCTTCAACAGAGTAGACCAGCAAAGCTCTATACTCATGAAAGTTTATGCCTTGTTTCATAGCCACTAAATGTGAATGCAAACATCAACCACCCATCAAGGTGATTCAGGTTCAGGGAAATACTTAAGATGAGACAAAACTACAAGGAGAAAAAGCTTCATCAGGAAGGTCAAGACACTTAGTCCAAGTTCCTACCTGCAGAAGACAACAAAAGTCGGAATGTGTGTAGTGAACATTCTGTACATCCTCTATAGCACATTATATATATATATATGAGAAAATAACCAGAGTTCCCCTAAGGCTTCTCTTTTTTGACTAAATACCATCCTATCTTTTCTCATAAACCAATAGATAAAGAAAGGAGCAAAAATTGAGAAAGAGAGCAGAGCCAAGCAGAGAATTGCTGATTAATGGAAAAAAATAAAGCTAAGAAATTTAAGTGAAAATTTCTGGTTTCCCAATTCTTTAGCCACTGTCAGAATACAAAACAAAACAGCAACACCAAAAACAAACAAAAACACCACAACCTGTCCTGAAGGCTCAAGAAATCTTCATTTAACTCTGAGCATTCCAACAGAGACCCTGTGATACCATCTTTATTTACTTTTATAGAGAAAACTGTAGGTTATTACACTTAATTTCTTTAATTAAATAATACATATTAAAATGTAAAGTATAAATGTATGAATGCATTTGCATTCCTCCAAAAAGCTCTTGCTGAAAGAAAGGATTTGTAAATGGATTCTACGAAGAATTATCTGACAATAAGGAAAAAAAATAACAGTTTTTAAAAGTTTAACTGCACTGGAGGTTGAAATGGGAGCATTGCACATAGGAACAATGAATTGGCCCTCAGCCTCAGACTTACTGATAGCTGCAGAGGAAAACTTGCATCAAATAACCTGTGCTTCAATTTCCTGGATAAGAAAAGGCAAGGCATGGGGTTCATAAAGTCAAAAAAAGAAATCTGGACAAGAAGATCTGAAAATTATTATCAGGACACAAATAGCAGCAGAAACCCAAAAGCTATTCCCTGAAAGTTCTAAGAAAGGATGTTTTATTCAGGAGAGCACTATAACTATGCCTCTTTGGCCTCATCTCTTCTAATCTTGTGCAGGCATTTCAATTTTAGAAGCAAATCCTGTAGGACTTTTGCCAGAAAAAAAAAAAAAAAGGCATGTGCTCTTAGCTTGAGTGTGCTGACAAGAATTTGGTGGTAATACTAAAATATACCTGAAAAGTCCTTGTGAAAAATGCAGTGAGTGACAATTCCAATGATTTAGTGGAAGGACAGATCACCTCCTGTGTCACCAAAGTTATAGAAGATAATATGGGAAGGGTCGGATGGATCTTAATTTCTGGAAAAAGAATGTTTTGGTCTGTCACCCCCCACTCCACAAACAGCATAGATTTGAAAATCTGCCCTGAAAACACAATGTCTCATCTACAGACAGAGAGACTAGAAGAACATGTGGTTAGTGAAGCCTCTACTCTCTGGGTGCCCTTCCTGGTTCACTCATTCCAGAACTGATCAATGGTGGGGGAGAAGCCCAGGATATGTTCTGCTTCATCCCAGGCAGGCTAGTTTCAGGCGAAACTGACTACAGAGAATTCATGGCACTTGTTCGTCATCTTATTTTAGAAAGGCTTTTCTTTCAGTGGCTCCTCATTTGCTTGTTTTAGAAGACTAAAAGGTTTTATTCTGAAAGGTTTAGGCATTATGTATGTAAAGGAAAGTTGTACACAAACCATAAATCTGAAACTGGTACATGTGCTGTCCTCCCATGCATTGACATGGAAGGGACTTCAGTTATATCCAAGCACCTAGGGATACTACACAGGATTTTATATTCCTTTTCCATTTGGGGGAATAATTACTTGCTTCTAATACAGAAGTAAATGACCTACTGCACCTGAAAAACAGTGTTTGTCTTGGGGAAGAGGGCAATCTCAATGCTACACATCTCTAAAAACAAAAGCTTCAGCAGGAGGAGAAAACAAAAATGTGTAAACTGAAATTGCTAACAGGGAGAAAGAGACAACAATTCTTTCCCAGCAGGGATGTCAATATGCAATGAGAATGAGTCATTATGATGCAGTTCTGTGATTCAGACAAATCAAAGCCACTCTGGGATGTCAGGCCACCAACATATTTTTGCACTGTGTGAATCCATGCAATGGCAAAAAGTATTCTCCCAGCTCTTAGTAGACTCCCACATCTCTAACGACTTTCTGATAAGCTTTTTTTTATTTTTCCCCCAAAATTTGTTACATCAACTGTAAATCTAATTTAGGCAGCTTTTGACCCTTAGTAAAATGACCATATTTGTCTCAGGTCACTCTTTATTAGTAAAGGTAGAGGTACTACTTAAACAATAAACTGCAGACAATTCTGGCAAAAATCCTAATACTAAGATGCAAGACTCGATAAGGATCAAAAAAAAAGGGGGGGGGGCGAAGGAGGGAACACCCCTGTTATGAATGAAAAAAATGATTAAAGTGATTAAAGGCAAAAAGCTGGACAAGAGACTGTCTACTCTTATTAACAACTGCTACAAGCAACCTTTGAACACAATGGATGTGTAAGAAATCGACAGATTTCAGTTTTGCACCAAGATTTAAAAAGTGATTTCTCATCACTCACTCTTCTGGCCCACCCTCTCATCATAAACCTACTGGCACATTCCCTAACTACAAAAGAATTTTTCACAGTAACAAAGGTAAGGAATTATCTTGCTGAGAAAAGTTGGAAAACCTACAGGAACTTATCTTAATAGCCACAGGAAAACTGGAAGGGTTTTGGAATATAACAGATATCCATTCATTTTACTACAGGATCTGAGAGGTTACACGTGAGTTATACATGCCAATTGAAGTCAAATCTTGATCTTATTGATACCAAGAATTTTGGTAACAGCTCAGTGCAGAATTTTACCTGTGAAAAGTAGGAGACTGAATAACACCAGCAGATTTCCTGATATTTGTGGAGTCTTATTTATCAACAACAGTGCAGAAGGAATGAAAAATGTCTTGAGCACATCACAATTGCTGGTACTATACAGAAAATTCGTGAGATTTGAAAATTTTGTGCTCCTTTGGTCACTGTTGGGGACTGTAAAGGAATGGGTCAGTTTCCTCCAACTCCTTGGACGTTCAGAAGATGTCCGAGCTGTCAGAATTTCTCCTTCAGGCAGCCAGGAGAAGAGCTTAGCAGAAGCAGTCATGAAGGACAGGGAAATGAGTCATCCTACTTCCCTGTTGATGATCACATCAATCCTTTGCTATGTCACATTATAAACATATAGTAAATATTGACGGGCACTTTGAGTCAGATTTTCAAAGGGAATGGATACCTTGTTTTTGTTCCCTGAATGAGAGAGAGCAAACTAATCCTCACTGAGGCTGGTAATTTCAAAGACTTATAGAGAAAGTAATTGGGGAGAATATGAAAATTCAGTTTAGTGCAGATTTTACATTCCTACAGGCCAGACAGACCTGCAGGTGTTTTAACTATGAGTAGTCTGTCCACTTCCCTCCACTACAATATAGCCATTTATTTTGCTAAAACCTTCTTCTTTGCAACTTCTAACATTTGCAGTCAGCTTTCCCTGCCTCAGGGAAACAGTTTGCCTGTAATGTTCAGGCATTTACTCTGAAGAATACAGTTTGAACATTTAACTGATATCCTTTGGGGGCCACGAAGCTTCCCACGTGTCTGAAGTGTATTTCTGATGCTGTAACCTCAAATATGATGATCTATAAAGAACAACTCGTTACTAGGATGTAGCTTAACTGAACTAACTGAGCCAAAGAAAAGCTGATAGAAGTCCCCAGTACAAGCCTTGCAGCTCTTCTTCTCTCACCAGATACATCAAATATCCTCTTAACAATCACAGAAGTTTGGTTACACAATCTTGCAAGTTTTCATCCTTCTATAATAATGAGTGTTTTCTCCTTGGTAATTGCAAATCCCACCTCATACCCTTGCCCCCCCCGGCCCCCCCCCCCCCCCCCCAAAAAAAAAGAGCAAATCAACTGTTGTTTAAAAATGGCTTAAGACACAATTGCATGTGTCTTCACCAATACCAGAGACCTGGCACATGAAACTGAGGATGAATTCAAAATTCACATAAAAGTAGTTTTTACAATCAGTAGCTCTTGTAAAAAAAAACATAATAATATATGTCTATGCTGATAATAACAACTTTAAACTTACCAAAACTTTTTTACAGGTGGTTGTTTTGAGAGATCATGTAGCATTTTGTAGTCCACAGTAAGTTCATCAGTTTCAAAATGCTGTAGAGAAAAAAAAGCCTGCAACAGAAGATAAATACTGTATCAATACAACTGCACAGATACCTTGCAAGGTGACTTTAAATGTGCTAGTTTGAGATTCCCCAGAGAGCACAGTGCTTCAGACAGTTCTACACTTCTGGAAAAAAGTTAAGCCAACAGTTGTTCCCTGAAGACACTTGTATCAGAAGATTTGATTATCTACATCTTGCTTAGAAATTATAAGTAGCAATACACCAAAATCTTGAATCTGCAGTTCACAATATTGCAAAAGGCTCGCCTCCCTTTAGAGCCAACTGACTGAAGCAACTTTTAAATGTGAACAAAACTTGCTGACTATTCTTTGAGAGAAGTATACATATATGCACTTCAAATCATTTAGGGAAACAAGGTTAACCAGCATACTTCAGTAAGCCTGTGACAAATGCTAAACAATTAACAGTGTATTTTGCATGAATGGTAACTATCTGTCCACCATCAGTCAGGAGAGCACCAGTTCCTGCTGGCGGCATTCCTGCCTACAAACCTGCTATAATTTCTGGGTGTCTCCAGAAACTGCATTGTGTGGAAGAAAAACAAACAACAAAACACATCTCAGGAACTGGCAGAGATGAGAAAAACAGCAAGACATACCTCGTTTTTATCAAATAACTGTATTTATCAACTATTTACTCCCAGAAAAAAAAAAAAAAAAAAAAAAAAATTACCAGCTTTCCCTGAAAACCAATACTAATAAGTCTCACAACAGGAATTTTTATTTTGACAGACTATGCAAAATGTATTTTTCATTTGTTTACTATTTTTCTCATTGTATTTTGACAGACGTTCTGAATTCCCTGCCAGAAAAAGGGGTGGATGTGGAAAAGAATGCTATTCAACATTTTAATTAGACCTCACTTAAGAATTCATCCACCTAATTTTGGAAAATCTATGTATGTTTAATGCAGATCTATCATGTGGAAGGGAAAGAAATGTGTAATAGTAGAAGTTATATTTAAACACAAAGAGCCTAATTCCTTTTTTTCTTTGTTTTCATGCAGATCACAATTACAACAAGATTTACAGAAAAAACTAGCCACCAAATAGGCAAGGTTAGGAGGAGTTAATTTATTTTCCTAAACTTACCCTTGAAAACATTTAAGGCAATTCTAGAACAAAGCTGTGATATGACACACCACAGAAAACTGAACATATGACCGTACCTCATTTTGACTAATGGGTTCTGTAGTGTCAGTAAAACCTCATGTGTTATATATAAATCAGCTGTCAAATGAAAATCAGTGTGCTTAGAGTATTATTATGTTGCTACATAGACAAAGAGAAAGCAAGTAACATCATTTTGATTTCCAATGATTTTAATTTTTAACAGTGAAATTCATAAAATGAACTTCATGAATGTCTTGAACACTATGGAATGTCTTTCCACTATATGGAAAACAATTTAATTTTTATGCTTTAGAAGTTCTGTAAAGTGCTGCTTCCAGGACGAATATTCATCTTTGGTTCGCGGCTCTGGAACTTACAGCTATCTATGTCTGTGGCTATGTCTCTATTAACTATATAAATTTGTATCACCTTTTCTTGTCACAACTGGTATAGAGTGGATTGTTTGAAGTTAGAAAATGAATTGGAAAGCAACATATTTTTATTTGTGTTTTGCTTTTATGAGCCTGATTAAATTTGAAATTAAAACCTGTATATTAAAGCCCAACCAAGCAATAACCTACTACAAGCGCTTGAATTAAAAAAGCTGCAGTAAGTCTTTCTCAAATTTTAACTAACAAGTTAGATATGAAAGTAGGATGGAAAGATGTTTGTAAGACATCAAATTAAGCTCACCAAGTGCTCTATTTCATTACACTATGTGCTGCACTGAGGGGCAAAATGAATTTCAACCTTTGCAGTGAAGACATCCTGAGAAGCCATTTTCCTGCACCAAGGATTTACTCCTACTCCTAGCAAGGATTTACTCCTACTCTCCGACTTGCTCTCACCAAGTTTTGTTAACCACTCTGCGTGAACATTTCCATTGTTTCACTCCATTTTGAATGCCCATGAAGGTACGGCCTCTGTCCTCCTCCTCTATATGTGAAGGAAGAGCTCAGATGTGATGGACAGAATTATGTTCCCTCAGGGTCTGGACAGGTGCTGAAGGTCCAGGCTGGACAGGAGACAATACAGCACCCCACACCTTTCCCAGCTGCCCAGATTTAAGGCTCCAAGCCCACTCTAGGCAGGTATACGTAGGCCATACCTGGGTAACCCCTGCCTGCCCATACGTCGTGCCCAGTGCCCTCTCTCGCAGCTGCCCGACCTCTGAGACACCCGTTTTTCTCCCCTGCACGGCTGACAAAACAACCCCAGGGGAACAAAGCTCAGGAGGAGAATCGAGCTGGGGAGGGAGACCCTCTCCCCAACAACGAGCGACACCAGGCCGCCGGTAACGGCCACGGCTCTACTTCCCCCCCCCCCCCCCCCGCTACTGCTGCTACTAGTACTGCTACTGCTGCTAGTACTGCTGCTGCTGCTAATGCTGCCAGTACTGCTAGTGCCGCTGCCGCTGCCTCTGGGACCGCCGCCGCGCCTGCGCTGCGCCGCCTCCTTCCGGCGTGCTCGACGGGGCCGTGATGGCGGCTCCCTGCTGCCGCTGCCCGCACATGGGCTGAGAGAGGAGGGCACGGGCTGCGAGGAAGGCGGCGGCGGCGGGACCATGCTGGCCCTCGAGCGCGCCCTGCTGAGGGGCTTCCTCAGCGCCGCCGAGTCCTTGGAGTGGAAGCAGGGCGACGTCTCGGCGGCAGGTGAGCGGGGAGCGGAGGGGCGGTGAGAGGGAAGCGGTGCCTTCCTTGCCGTGGGGGGCCCGGACGCGGCTCCCTGGGGTCTCCTAGGGCGGGCACCGGGCTGGGCTGTGGGGGCACCGCCGCTCCCGGGGGCACCCTGCTGCTGGGGGCACCGCCGCTCCTCGGGCTTCGCCTCAGGGCTGGCTCTGGCTCCTTCACGACCGGAGCGAGTGAGGCACCTGCCTGCCCGCGTGTGGCAGCGGCGAGAAGCTCCCCGCTGTAGCAAAGCGAAAAAAACGTGGAGATAAAGACTCCTTTATCTGTACCCCAAGCATATACTGAATTTTGGAAAAGAGCTGAGTCAGCTCTGTTTCCTTATGTTAGTTCTTATTTAGCCCTAACCCTCGTACTGTCTAAGAACGTTAGGTGGTGTGACTGACATCTGGCAGGTCTTTCATATTTTTTTTTACTGAATGGTGTACATTTGTGTTTTTATTTTTTATTTTTTTTTAAGTAGTGTGCTGTGATGAGATGTGGAGAGCGGTATTGAAGAAAACTGCCTCACCGTAGAGGTAGAAAATGGTGGGGGTTGTGATGACTTTTAGTCACCGCTTCAGTGGGCCCTGAAACTAAACGTTAAAGACTGTGACCTTGAATTTGTGTGGTGTCATATAAGAAAATAAATACAGAACCAAGAGCAGATTTCATGTGCTTGCAGTTACATTACACTGTTACTAGAAAGAAAAACCTCAGTATTCTTCATCGGTGTCCTCAGGGCCATGGATTATTCTACAAAACACAGTGCCACCTGTCTGGATGGCTGTAGCAAAATATAAATAAGTTGTCGCTTTGTGAAAGAAATTCTCCCCCAGAGCACCGATGGGAGAAAGTTTCTTGTTATTTATGTTCTCTGTGAGGGTGTGATGTCCGCAAGGCCCCAGAACCATTACTATTTTTTTTTGCATATGCCCTTGCAGGGACAGCTTCAAATGTTTTAAAATCACTTACTATGAAAAAGGATGTTTCTATATCAGGTGGCTGGTCATTGTTGCAAAGAACAAAAGTAAATTGTGGTCAGCGGCCTGGTCCGTAGAGATTAGGAACGAATGTGCCTGTCACCATCCCTACCAAATTACCCATCGCTGCTGTTGAAGGTGATTTCTGTGCTCTTCAGTTGTACCCAAGATTGAGAATACTTGGTTTTGCTGGGGGTTGGTGTTCGGTTAGCTTCTGTGTGCAGCTGTAGCTCTCTGCAATTTCTCTAAAGAATAGAAGGTGTTAACGTGATGAAACTGTTCTAGCAGACAGCTGCTGGATTGGTTGCAGTATAGCACGCTTGATGAAAGAGGGGAAGATACCTTCTGTGAACGAAGCCTGGGTCAAGAATACTTAATGAGTTTGAAGCTTTTTAGGACTTAAATGTATATCACTTCATGAATTATTTTTGCTTTGAAAGCATTAAGCAGATCCATAAACACGTCAGCACTTGTGGATCCATAAACACGTCAGTAGTTATTCTTAAGAATGACTCTGTATGCAGGCTTCTCATTGAAGTAGTAAACTTACAGGAAGACAGTTCTTTTCTGAAGATAAAATCATGTTGTCCATTCTTTTGAAAGTTCTAAGCATTTAAAGGAAGGACTGTGTACTTCATGGTTATCTGTGGGTATTCATGGAAATCTCTAAGTATTGAACCATAGCTATTTGTTGCAGTTTCCCTGGAAGAATCCTTAAGCCTTTGAAATTATTGTCTCACCTATAGGATTTTACTATCACACTCTAATATAAAAGGTTTTGGAGGAAGAAAACCCTCCTGTGCAAGTTTCATGCTTTACATTCATCTTGCAGTTTGTATTTCATTGTAACGTTAATACAAGTGCTGTAAAATTCATTTTGGATTAAGGTGACCCCTGCTACTGTTCTTCTTCAGTTTCAGTGCAGCTGTAGTTTTCTGGCAACTTAAATGATGATTCATTACTTAAAGTGGGAGACTTACATGTTTTGGTTGGAATAGATCTTGTAAGATGAAGTTGTTTCAAATTTAACACTGATTTCTTTTTCTTTTTTTTTTCTTTTTTATTTACAGAAAGTGGATCACTGTTGCAGTTGATTTTTGATGGGAAATATGAGGCAATATTTTCAAATTCAGCTATCCAGAATATTTTCAGTACATCTTCTGTGGCAGAGGAGAACATTGAAAGTTACTTGGAGAAGCAGATCCTGACATACCTGGACTGTTCCACAGAGGCTGATAACGTGGAAAGGTGGAAATGATTATTTATTATATGGAAGATTAATGGAGGCAATGTTTGATTTTACAAAAGGCATTATTTGTTTTGTAGTATGTATCATAGGGCTTCCAAAGTACTTGATCTGAGAGAAAAACAGAAAATTGATTTCTCGAGTTGTTCCTCCCACTTCCCTGGGTGTTTGTTCATCATCATTGTTTCTTTCACTGGATAGCATGATGATATGAGGGGTTGTTGAAAACACTGGCCTTATTTACAGTGACTACCTCTGAAGCTGCTGGTACAAAGAAACCAAGAAATGTAAATTCATGTTGCCATCTTCAAACAGTTTATTATCAGTTTTCTTGAAACATTGTGCTACATTAATGTAAATACTTGAAGTACCATGTAAAATTACTGTAAAAGTAATGTCCGTATTTCTGAGTCTGTCTCATTGTTTTAATATAAACTAAGTAATGTGTTATTCATGGCTGGTATTCATCAATTAGTTATTTTCTTCGTAAGACTCTCTAAGATGAATTTTAGCCTGTTCATTATTTATTTCAAAAATTATAAACACTGAAGTCAGACTCATTAACAGCAAGAATTAGCCTAGGCAGTACAGTTAGAGTGGATCTGTCGCGTTATGGATAGTAGAAGCAGAAAACTACATATAATTTAAAGATAAGTGCAGGAACAAGTTTTAGCAAAAGGTGAGAGAACATAAAGGTAAAAAGGAAATAGGAGGAAGGTAATGTATTGCCGAAAAACATGTCTGAATGCAAATGCATGTGCTTTAGTATGAGAGGCATGAAAACAAGTTTTTGCTAAAATGTCAGAGAGAAACAAGTAGTTGGCACCTCCAAAATACTGAGATTTGTTAGTGACACTGATAGTGGCTTGTCAAAAGATTATCTGATAGTGTGATATCTCATGCGCTTCTGATTTCTGATCTGGAGTGTATAGAGATCATTTCTGTGCATTTTGTCTCTAGGTGTTCTTTTCCATTTTTTTTCTTTGTTGTGCTGTTGTTGTGAAATACTACATGGAGTATAGACCGTGACATAGTCTAGAGAAAGTTTTCAATATTGTTAACTTCTGTCTTGGAATATTTTATTCTGAATTATGCATCAATTAAAGAAACTGTTGGAGTTTGAAACATGCTGAAAACTGTTAGCCCGATCCTAATCTTAATTGCTGATTGAAATTTGTTCTTGTTCACAAATGAAATAGCCGTTATGAACTGTTTGGCTGCTTGAAGAAAATCATACTCTATATCATGCAATGAGTAAGACTTTATACATACATATCCTGTCATAGTGATGCTTTCTTTTCCTACTCCTCCTGTGAGTTTTTATTGGCCTATATTCTATTTACAGAATATTTTATTTACAGAAATTCTATTCTATTTACAGAAATGTGTTGCTTTCCTACTGCAGACAGCAAAACCATTTGTTCCTCAGGTGCTAGTGTTCCAGTACTTTGGTCTTAAAGATTTCCCTGTCCCCTCTTCAACTGTAGGCAGTGTTAGAAGCCTCTACAATATTGAACCTTTCAGAAGTAGACAATTTTCTGCCCAAAGTTATGTGCTGGGTTTTTGTTCAGAATTAAAAGGTATACTTCTCAAAATACGTCAGTGTATGCCAGAAACATTTGCTATTTGTAGCAGCCAAGTGAATTTTTCAAGCTCCCCTAGGAATATGAGAAGCTTTGAATGGTAATAGTGTTGAAGAAAGTAAGTTACTTTCTGTTGATAGAAAAACTTACACAAAAAGGCAGATAACCTCCTATTTTAGGAAGGCACTGCTTATAGCACTTAAATCTATATGGTGTTTGCTGATCTCCAAAGACTTTCCAAGGTAAAATCCATTGCACAGTTATCTTTTTAACCTGCAGGCCCTGTACTACTTTTCCCAATTACTTTTGGAAAGAATTAATGCAACTTTTGCACATGACCTCTAAATGCCTATGGTGAAAATGTGTGTGTTGTTGTCTCATTTATTTATTTTCCTATTGAATGGTTTAAAGGAAGTACAGCAGCTTCTAAGTTCTAGCTCAGAAAAAGCAGTAAGACACTGGCTTTCCTCTGACTTTTATTAGACTTCTTACTAGTGAGGTCTTACTTCAAATATATGCTTTTTTGCTGAACAGAGAACTATAATTCTAAAAATTAAAAACCTCTGTGAGTTGAATTCCATCAGGAACAGAAAGTTGGATAGTGCTAACCTTATTCTTTTAACACAATATAAACACAGTACAAAGTATGGTTTTAGAATAGTGTTAAAAGAACTCTTAAAGAGTTCTTTTTGTGAAGCTAAAAGGGAGCAGCCTGAGGGCAAAACAGCTCGAACTTGTAGCTAGATTATAATTTCTTTGGATGTAGCCTGTCAACTTTTCTATTTCCAAATCTGTGGTTCTGTAAGGAAGATATTTAACAGTATTTTAAAACTTGCTGCAACTTCTTCTACCATTTTAACTGCTTCTGTCCTTCCCCTGCCTCCAGGCATATTTTGGTATGGTACTTTTAACCTTCATGGATTAAAAGTGAAGTCTCCAAGTGTATTTTGCAATAACCTACAAAATATAAGTTGTTCTTGTTTGTTTGTTTTCCTCCTGCTATGGCTATTCAATTCAAAGGGTACCAGTTATCTTCTACAGAAAACATAGCTTCATTCTTGTATTTTAAGTCAGTAGAACTATGGAGGAAGAAGTTACAGTGCATAAATGCTAACCAAATGGAAGGCAGTGCTTCATTGGTTTTGTCATGACTTCTCTTTGAAGGAGGTGTATTTTTGCCTGAGGTAGTTTCCTTCTAGAGACCGGAAGAAAACAGTGTGCAGGACACAACAAAAAGAATATTTTAGGAGAGTTTCATAAGAGCTTGAAAGCCTCTTATAACATTTGATTATAAAAGCTAAAGGAAAGAAGGAAAAGATCATGAGCACTTGTTTTAATTGCCCATGTATTTAGTGATACTACCTTATTCAAGATATTAATGAATATCAAACGTGCCAAAACAAGTCCTTGCAATAAAGCTTGGTTTGATTTCCCAACATGTATTTGTGATGCTTCAGGACACTTATGGTTTGTTAACTAGTGTGCTATACATGTTAAAAAATAAAAGTAAAGAAATTCTTGCTGTTTCTGCAACCTGCTTTGATGTATTTAAATTGAAAAAATAACTGTTAAGCATCTCCAATTTTGTTTTGACTTCTTTTGTAATTTGTCTTCACATTTAAGAAAAAGCCACAATCTGTAACCTAATTGTGTCTAAAGCATGGTCTGGCTATTAGTATTTTCTCACTCATTTATTTGAAAAATGTAGTGTTACATGCAAATCCATTTTTTTTTTTTTTCAAATATCAATGCTTTCTCATTTCCGAGTTTGAAAAAATATAAGTAAAGCAATGTGAATATCACAGTGGAATGTATATAAGCATCTGGTTTTACATCATGGTTCACAATCCTACTGGAGTTGGTATAAAGTGTTTAAAAAAAAAACCAGTGTGAGCATGAAGAATGGATACGGCTCTCTATCTAAGGAAATTAGAACGGAATGAAACTATATAGGTCACATAATAGGTGGAACACTGGCAGCAGTCCCTCTCTTGCTTTTCAGGCAGCACAAAAGAGCAGTTTTCAGGCAGTGTTTGGGAGGTAAGCACTTACGGTTCTGCATTCTAAGTGTGAAGGGCAGTCAGAGCCAGAATGGAAAAAAATCTTGGAAAAAATTAAGTGACAGGTGAGGGACAGTAGCCTTATTTGCATTAGAGCTTAGAAGCAGCATTCTGATACAGAATGATTGTTAAGCGGACTGGAGGTTGGTCACTAGTCTGAAAATGAAAACAACAAGAAAAAGCAACTGATGGAAAGGCACTGGAAAGAGTATCACAGCCAAAGTAATACAATTGCATATAATTTGCAGAGCCCTTCTGCATGGATACAATTGCATCTAGACATCAAGCAACTTTGCCTTCCGTAGGAAGATGTCAGTAATGTTCTTAAAAATACATATTTTGGTTGTAGGATTAATAAAAATAGAGTAAATGTTAAAATAATGAAAATGAGTCTTCGAAAGACTGATGAGCTTTTGAATTGCAATGCAGCAATTGATTATTCTGTATGTTATCTTTCCTTTTAGGAGCTTTGAAGCATAATTTATAACAGAATAAATAGTGCATGTGTGATTGTTTTGTGCCTAATGTTAATAATTTAGTGTGCAGTAATTGTCACTGCTTTGTTTTTGAGTTGATTGGAAGTTTAATGGTAACCTGAGATACATATTCAAATGCTATTGCTGGTAGATAGTTACCAGCTGAATAATGACAAATATAAAATGTTTGACTCTAAAATTTGTTCAACAAAATCTCTTTATACCATTCCTTGCTCTCTAACACTCCAGAAGGCCCTGCTGAGTTTCTTTTTTTTTTTTCCCCTAATCATGCATTCCCCACCATTGTTCTACATCTTCTGTCACATTCTTGCCCACCAGCTGCTTGTGTGTGGCTTTTCTATTTGACTGTCTGTTGGAGTTGTATAAGACTTCATCCCTTTGTTTCCGTTTGGAGGACTCTTGCAGCTTTAAGTCCATGTTTCGTAGCAAAAGAATGACAAGTTTTTTCCATCTCAGTTCAGCTCCTTAACATACCAATTCTTTTGATCTTTTGAAGACTAGTACAGTTGGAACGTTACCTACTGCAGGTAGGAGGCATGTTATATATGCGGTATATATACAACAGGGCCCTTGTTGGCATATGACTGATTATGACCCAATAAGGATGAAAATCCCAAAAGAATCCTAAAACAAACCAAAAACTTGTGTAAGTTTCCTAAAAGTCAACACCTGTTAAATCAGCCGTTAAAATGAGGGATTTTGCCCTGCTTTCTGCAGGCCGCATAGGTTATTTCTTACTGTAGGTGCATAAAGAAATAGTGTCATTAGGGTGTTAGATGAGTATAATGTTGTAAATAAGAAAATTTTACATGCAGTTCTGGGAAGGCAACAAAGTCTTGTAATTCCATCTAATAATTCCGTAAAATACTGTGATTGCAATGAAAAAGCATGACTGAAAGAGGTAACACTTGCTGCTGAATTATCCGAACCAGCTCTGAGGTGATACTTCTGAACTTTTTGACATTTGTTTAATTGTTTTGTTCTCACGGGGAGTGAAATTAAACAGCTGTGTTAAAGCTGCAATAAATAACTGTTTTGGAATATATGCTAATGCAGCAACTCTTCTTTGAAAACGTTGAGGCTTAGATAGTAAGAAAATACAACTGTCTGGTTGGCAAACAGGGATAATCTTCATCCTATGCTAATCTCCCACTTGCATCTGATTGTTAGACATAACCTTAAAGTTTAAAACATATGAGCTGTTTCCAAAATGTTTGTCATTTCTTACAACCATCGTAAGCATATTTCCAAACCTTTCAGTTTCCCATGAGCATTTTTGAATACTATACTAATATTTTCCTACTCAAAGGGGGGGATTTTTAAGGCTGAGAGTTTGAATTAGTATGGAAATTAATCAGATCTTGTAGTCCTAATTAAAAAATGTTCTATTGTTAATTGTTTTTCTTATCTATATTGCAGGCAGAGGCTGGTGTTTCTACTTGGTGTGGGCAGTTTGCAGCTCTTCGTTCAAAGCAATTGGACTGGGCCTCCTGTTCAGCTACAGCTGCAGGACTTTTTGCCATCTGCATTGTTGCAGAAATTCTGTGAGGTATGCTTGAGTTGTAATAAGTTGTCCTTTTACAGTCACTTCAATTCCTGAATAACCCATTTATCTAGAAGACATATATTTGAGGTCCAGAGTTAGAATTAATTTCCTTGAGTGTTGATCATGTAGGCTGCTCTTGCAAGCATCATAACTATTTTTTTATAGCACTATCCTAAAAGTAGCTAATGTTTGTCTATTTCAACTTAATAGATTTCCTGCTGGAAATGTTGTTTTTGGATATGGAAGATATTTACTGTGCAGCAGCATCTGCTTGGAGGACGTTTGCTGTCGATAAGCTGTTTATTTTGGAACGTGTTCTTAGTTGGATCAGAGAAAGTTACTTTGAAATGGTTTAGAAATTTTCCTTGGAGCAAGGTAGACAATGGTTAACTTGGATATAGCAGAATATCTGGTAGACACTAAGAGGGCAGTAGATTTGTATGCTAGTATCCTGCTAGGGTCATGGATGATGCCAAATGCATTGTGGAATTAGTAGTTCCCATGAGCAGTGTAAATGCTGTAAATTGTGGAATGAGGGGCAATTTGACACGTAGATAAGAAGCTTAACATTAAGATCTTTGCATCTGTTACATTATTTTGGTGTGTTTTTCGAGGAATAACATAACTCATGAAGTCCTGCCCTAGCTTCGTTTGCAAGGCTGCATTTCTAAATTACTTAGTATTACTTAGTTTAGATGCAGTATCTTTTTTTTTTTTTTTTAACATGGATGGTTATCTGTGTGGTACATTTTAGAGATAGCATGCTGTGTGTATGTATATATAGGCTTATTTTTTTGCTTGTTTTTTGAGACTAGAAATTAAAATCTGATCTTCTAATGGCTAAGTAAGAAGGAACAATAGAAAGCAAGTATACTAAACCTAAGTTGGTAAGAAATGAGCAGAAACGTTAAAGTATTCTATTTCTTAGGAGAAAACTTCAATTTTCAACTGAAAAGAATTATAAACTAATTTCTTCCATTCTCCTTACCTGTTTATGATCCTATAATATTATAACTTTATGTTTATAATATAATCTAATGTGCTCAATATTATAATATGCTTACTTATGAGTTCTGTTTACTGAAGAACTTTAATAGTCTGTTAGCGTATTCATGCAGGCTGCAGCCCAAGATGACAGTCATAGCGTTGCTGTCAGACTATAAAGAGATCAGACCTATAAAACATAATGTTCATAACTTCTATCAACCATCCCATTTATTGTCTATTTTAATGGATGAATGAAATGCTAATTATCTGTTGAATAAAGGAATGTATGTCTCCTCTTTAGTTTCTCTTATGGCTGTGAATGCAATGCATTGACAGATGTTTGCTTATGTAGAGGTGGCATTCCAGAATATAAATCAGCAAGAGATGATAAAGGAAAACAGACATGAGCATTGTTGATTTCTAATGAGTACTGCATCAGATGTTATTGCTGGAAGGTTTAACTCGTTCTGCATTCAGGAAAAACAAGTTTAGTTTTATGTATACTACTGCTATCTATAGCATCTGAAAAGTTTTTTTTCCAAGAGCACTAAACAGTTATGCTAAAATATATATCCAGTTTTCTTTTGTTAAACATCTTAATTCAAAAGCTTTTATATGCTTTGAATTATTTTTATGTATATACTTTGATTTTCAAGGATTCTTAGTATATAAACACTCCGTAAAAACAAACATCTCAATAAACTGACATTTTTGTGCTTCTTTTAATCCAGCTTTTCTTTCTCGCATGTTCAGATACTCAGAATGTGTTAAAAATACGGCTCTCATTTTCTCCATCTCTGATGTAATCTTTCATATTCTGTTATCAATACTGGTATAATTTTTTTTTAATATGCTTTCAATTTTTCATACTAAAATTATTTTTTTTTCCCATGTCAAGGTTAAAAATAAATAAATAATAATGTCATGTTTCTCTTAGCCTGCTCTAGGTAATATCACTAACCTTCAGCCTTCCAATGTCTCATTTATTTCAGGAATATTTGCAAAACTTATTCTTATTTTAAGAACAGTTTATTGGATTAGTATTAACTGTATGCCTTTCAGGCTATGTAATTGCTGCTACTTCTGTCCCTTGAAAGTTTCTCCTCCAGGTCAGTGACATAGTTTCATTTCTGCCCTTGGATAACTGCTGAATGCATCATTAATTTTACTTTCTTATGAGTGCATGACGACTGCATGAGAATATAATTAACTTCAGTGAAGAGCAAATCATAAAATGGCCTGATTTAGTTGAGTTGCCAGTTGGTGCCTCTTGGATGTCTTCCATGAAAAATATTCATGAGTATGTGTACTTTATTTCCCATCCCCCAAATTGATTCCAGCCTTCTCCATAAGTTATGGTTAAATTCATGTACTCCGTTAGGGTTCCATTTTATGTCCTACAGAACTGGTTTGTGCTTTTATTTCAAGAGTCCATGCATAAAAACAGTTCAGTAATTTCTAAACAGAAAAGCAGCTAGTGTTTTAGTTCTTAGGTGACTTTGAGTTTTCTAAAATTCCTTCAGGACTTTATCATTCCAATTAAGTAGTCTCGCTGCATTTTTTTTATGGTAAGTGACTTATATTAAAGCAAGATTAAAAACAAACACAGAAACCTGTATTTAAGTTAAATGGATTATCAGTTCATAAAAACCTGTATTTAAGTTAAATGGATTATCGTTTCTGTCTTAAAACTTGCTGGGATTAGGCTAAAACATTTTTAATGATCTTACAGTAAGTGGGATAGGCTCCTTGTGTCTTGAAGAACTGTCACTGTTTCTCTGCGGGTGAGGGAATGAAAGGTACAGAATTGTTTAGGTTGCAGTGTGTTTATCCTGCCTTAAGTTTCAGAGTTAGAGCATTGTTTGCTGCCTGAATTAATATTCACAAGTAGGATATATCTGGTAACAGCTAGAAACTCCATCTAGAAGAAGATAGCAATATGCTAATAGATAATACTTGTAAATAACTGGTAGGAGTCCTCCAGATACATGCATCGACGACTCCTGCTGGCTTTTTTCTAACTTCCAGCTTGGTTCCAAATAATGACTTTTGAAATGCATTTGATTAATTATTTTTCCTTATATTTGTATTAGTGCTACTTTTATGCATGATGTGGTCCTTTTGCTGTAATACTGAGGTATTACCAGGCTTCTGTTGACACCAATAGCCACATTTATAAGTCATATGAAAAATACTGATGTTCTATCTAGCACAACTGTCTCAAATCCAGTATGATTCCTTATCTTTGTTAACTTTAACTCAAACTGCTGGGAGCTCTTTTTGATCCAGACCTCTATGCTTGGCTTCCATTAGCATGAACTGGCCTTGAAGATGAGAGCTGAACCTTAAGTTAACTTGTGTGCTGTTTGAATACCAGTGACCAGCTTGATGAAGATTGTGAAAATTCTGACAAATTTCTCCCTGTTGTGCGGTATATAAGGAGGGATGCTAGAGGCTAAATGTGGAGGCAAAGTCTTGCAATGAGGGAGACTCCACTGAAGTAGCCTACAACCTTGCCATACCTACCTTTGCTGTGCATATATAAAATAAATAATTCTCGGTGCTACCATTCTCCCTTCTTTAACAGTTGAACAAAGTCAGACCTTACAGGGAATACAACCAAGAGCGTTTGTAACTAACTACTCCTACACATAGGTGCACTCCAGGAAGACTTGCTTATGCTAGCTTAGCTTTATCATCTTCAGTCTGCAGCTCAGCTCTGTGTCACTTACATGTTACTCATTTGGTTAATGAAACTGGAGACAGCCTGCACTGTGATCTCATTATCTCCTTTGCAGAAAGTTGGAGAGAAGCAGTTGCAAGCAAAAACAAATATACTATTCCCAAAAGAAGTCTGGAGTAAAGTGAGAATTCTGTTCTGAAGGACCAAATCTTCCACTAGTACCTCAGTACATCTTCCATTATTATGGAAGATATGCAACTTTAGCTTTGCCAGTTGTTAAGTTGTGCAGTAGTCTTTGTACTATTTAAAATCTGAGAGGCCCGGTACTTAGTAGCTGCATACAGATTCATTATTTGATAATTTGTTTGCCTTTTTCCCCTCCGTTTTTTTATTAATCCATCCCATGCCATTTACTTTGGCTTCTTTCTACCTGTGTATGTCTGCGCTTACCTTTTTAAGGTTTATCTGAAGCATCCCCAAGACTGAGAAAGAGATGAAGAAACATTAGAAGGGCCAGTTCAGAGTGAGTGGTCCCTGAAACAAAAATAAAAGTGTACCAAATGCTCGCTTTGCCTCTAATCATTATTATTAGCAAGAAAAGAAGATGAAGCCCCTAAACCAAATTTCTTATACTCTGTATATTCTCACAGCCATTGAGTTTGAATGGCAGAAGTTGTTTTTATTGTCATCATTATACAGCTGGTAATAGTTGTGCTGGGAAATGCTTTTGAAATACAGTTGAAACTGTAATAGCCAAGAGTACTGTCTATCTTGAAGCTGATTTAGGGCTTTAGTAGCAGTTACTTAACGGTAAATGTTAACTTAATTTTTGTAAGTTGGATGCATTTTCTGTACTTCAGACAGAGATTGAAGCATATGTATTTAGAGTGAATTCAGCTTCATTTGCCTGTATTTAGCCCAGGGGTGGTCAAATGGAACCACATGCAGATTCAACAAAACCTGGATTATTATCTCAGATATTTCTGAGCATATGTTTGTAAACTCTAGTATATGTTTCTGTACTTAGACATACACACATCTCTGAATAAAATAATCATAGGTTTTGAGTGGAGGTCTGGTGAAGAATGGAAAGACTCACAATCTAACCCAGGTTTATTAGCTCTGGAACATTGCATTAGCAAATTTTGGTTGTGTCCATTTTGAGTTAAGGGATTTTTTTAGATACATGAGATAAATATGGAAAGTGTCTAATTTAAGTGCTTAGATGCAAGAAGATAAGTTCTAAATTTCTTTTTTCTCTTAGTCAATGTTTTAAGGATGTTTGTGAATTTCAGTCAAATCTTTTCAGCCCTTGAAGCTGTAAAAACTTGCAACTCTACCTCTTCTACATGTAGCTGTTCTCTCACCTTGAAGACTAGCTTAGGATAGTAAATTGTGTTGGTAGAGATCTGCAATAATGCAGTCTTAGAGCACAAGTTAAAATAATGAATGTTGAGTTAGGCTTTCTTAAGAAAGAGAATGTTTCCTTCCTTGTGTGGTATTTGCGTTGTGGAGAAGATTATGGAGTTGTTAAGATAGAAGATAGCAATTCTTTGGCTCTGAGACGCGTTGGCTTATTTACTAGGCTGTGACATCTCTCTCCTTCTTCCCTCCCTTGTTATATTCCTGTTAATGTTACATTAGCTGGACTGAGCTCTCCAGTGAAAGGCTTTGAAATGAGAATGTGAGATTAATTGGTTACTGCAGTGCTTAAATGAGGGTAGATTACTATAGCATATCAAATGGGTTTTAGAAAATGGTTCTATAACAAAGCTTGTAACTTCTTTGCTTTCCCATTGATTATTTCAGTGTTGTTTACTTTGAAGAGTGACCTCAAAAAGGATGATAGGGAAACAAGTTTAAGTTAAACTGAAAACTATATGAAGTCTCCTGTTATATTTGTGTGTTTTCAAAATGGATCTTCAGAAGCACGGGGTCATAACTTTTCAAAATCAGAGTAGTTAGAGATGGTAAGGCTGTTCCTTTCTGCATCACTAGAGGTGGGATGGATCTAACGTCTTTCTACATGGCCATTTTTTCTTTACAATGGTCTGACAAACCTCTTGGAAATAAACGTTGCTTTCAATGGTAGGATTGACAATTGCAGTGATGTCAGGTAAGAATTACATTTTGGGTAAACAATGCTTATATTTAATAGTAAGGATTATTTAATAAATAATCCGTAGTCATTGCCTACTAAGTAGGAGTATTTTCAATGTTAATACATGGTAAATAATGAACAAACCTAAGGAAATCAGGAAAAAAGCCTGAGAATTGCCATAAAGAGAAGCAGCGGTCATTAAAAAGTGAACTAGGGAAATACTGTGGTTTAATAACTTTTGTCTATAATGTAATCTCTTGGTAAAGGTGTTGAAAAGTGTTCCAGAGAACTTAGTAATTACATTACTGGTTTTGTTTGAAATGTCGTAATGTGATTAAAATGACTTCTATCTTGTTTGCGTAGACTGAATAAAAATCTTTCTCAGGCAAGTGACTTCGGTGCAAACTGACACTTAACTGCCTCATCTTCTGTTTCGTCCATTCCCTTTTCTTGCCCCTTTGATACCAACTGAAAACAAAAGCATTCCTTTTATCAGTTTGCAAAGGAAACTTGCCATTTGAGAACTAGGAGTCCGCTGATGAACTGACATCTGCTCTAGTCTGAAGATAAACTGTTTGAATGCTTTCAGTAGATTAAAAGGAAAAGAAGAATAGGTGATTGTCAGCTGACCATCATCACTGAGAGAAAGGTTTCCTGGAGAGCTACCTCAAGCCTGTTAAGAAAAGAATTACTGTAGGGAACATCACAGGAAAACATCTAAAATAATGTCTAAAGGAAAGGTCTTTGTTTATTGGACAAAGTGAAAAATGGTTCTAGTATTGCTACTTTGATGCCACTCCAAAAGGAAGCTATCTCTGGGGAAAGAAGATAACACATCTTGATATCACAGGAGGAATACCTAGTACATTTGAGCGTTGTAGGATTAATTTAATAAATGTATTTACTTCTGTGATGACAAGTGGAATGGCTTTGGTTTATCAGAAATTCTTCTCCTTAGATCAAGGGGAGGATATTACTAGAATTTATTTGGTAACATTTACTGGATGTATGCATCTCAAGGGAGAGGAAATCTGAATGTTTCAGATCACATTGATAAGATCCATCTGGCCAGCAAGAGTCAAGGCAGAATTTGCCATGACTTGGTAAACAGTTGGGATTCAAAGACATAGTGATATGGGTTTTTTGTTTTGTTTTGAGCAGACTTTTTTTTTTCCTCCTTAAATAAGTGAGTAGCTGTTTTTCCTAATTCTATGATTTTGTTCATAAACTTACTCGTGTTTCCTGAACATTCCCACTTTTCTTGTTGTTTCAGCCCAAAATGCTGCACACAGCAATTTTGAAGATGCTGGTTCTAGATGCTGAATCAGTCTATACGTTGACTTCTCATCCTATCTTGCTGCTTATAGCTAGGATAATCCTTGTGAATTCAAGAAACAAACTTGCATCTCTTCAGGTAAGAAGCATGTGACCAATGATTATGACTGCTTATGATTGATTATGAAACTCATTAATTGGCTCTCCTGTTCTTTTTTCATACCTTATTAAGTCAGTATAGCTTCTTCCATTCCTTTTTCTGGAGCTCTGAGGTTCTTTCTTTTAAAAAAATAATTCAAAGTGATTACGGTTAAGCGCAAGTATATTTTTCTTAAACTATTTTCTCACCATCTTCTTCAGAAGAGAAGATTCCTTCACTATCTGTAAATATTAGAAAACTGAATAGAAAGCAACTTCTAAAAAGACACATACTTTGTAGCATTTTTGAAAGGGGATAGGATGTGACACCTTAAATGCCCTATAAAATAATGCATTATACATGCACTGTGGCCTTTTTGACAAGCTTTGGGATATCATTAACTGCTACCATATGAATTCTAGATGCCAAGAAAGTCCTCTTTTGCTTTCTTTATTGTCTTCAACCTCTCCTGCAGGCATCCATGTGGAGATTGCCTTCATTCTCTGTTGTGTTCATACATTAAAATCAGGGAGATATGAGTTTCTTCTTGAGTGGGTTTTTGACATTACTTCCTGTGTAGCAGGAATCTTTGGAACTGGGTGACTTTTAACAGCAGCAGCTTCTCTATTGCATTCCAGTTGAACAGAATTTGGCTGGAGATCAAAATGCCACATGGTCCCTTTTTATGCTTGGCTGACAACATCCATTCCCAGCTGTGTCTTTGTGATGAATTAAACTGTGTGGGAGATGTTGGCTGTGCTGTGTTTCTGGAAACCAAGCTCTTCCATCGTTTTCCCTGTTATTCACAGATGAATGCTGTTGAGTTTCAACAATTGGGTCAGTCAGGGAGAGAGAAAATGTACCTGGTATGGAGAATTCCCCTGGTATGGAGAATTCCCTTGCTGCCTCCCCCCATACTGACATAACTGGGGGCCTCCTCCTACCAGTGGAGGTTCAATTACTTGTGGTTACATTAAGTTTGGATGGTAATCTAATGGCAGTAACTGATAAAAAGTACTTTTATCAGCAGGTCAATGTAACAATTAAAGTTTAATTAATTCTTTCTCATTTCATCCAAATTCAAAGGAAAGTTTCTTAATAACTTTGCTTCTTTGGTGCAAATTAATTTAGAGTAGGATAAAACACCCTGACATCTATTATCTAAAGCATTAATAAGGGCCTGTTTTTTTAAAAAATGTTACTGTCTTTAGCATATTAAATGTTTGACAATAATCAAAAAGTATTCTTAACTTGGATTCCAAAAAATAACATTGCTAATCAAATATTATGCAGAGCTCAGGTGGCTTACCTGAAACTTTATAAATGCATCTGTTGTTCTAAGATTTTTAAGTGGCAGGCATCAGGCCTTAGGAAATTGTGCCATTAAGCTGGGTACTCAGTTGCATGGGAAATAAGTACTTCATTATATAAATTTAAACTGAAGTCATTTGAAACTTACCTAATTGTCTTTAGGTTTCTAAGTAAATGATGAAATACTGTGATTTGACCTTTTCCACAAAGTCTGTTGATTGTGTGCTTTTATTCTATTCAGCTTGATACCAGAAATCATCTTTCATTGCATTTTGAAATAGATACTATTATTCTTTTTGATGGTTCCTTTCTAGAGACATTACAGTTAACTACATGTGATTGATTTAGATGATTTTACTTGAATTCTGTTCAGCCTTTTGGTCTGATTGATGTAAGCATACTTGTATAAAAAGTTCAGAAGATAAGTGCCTTTGAGCAGCACTTCTACGTCTGTTTTGACAAAAGTGGCTGGAGTGCTAATAGCAGCAGAATAGCTAGTAATCATTCAAGCCTACACAGAGGTATGCCCTATGTTCACAGATGATTATCTTAAGTATAATTTTGAGAATAGACTGTTATCAATGAGCTTTTCCATGAATTTCCATCTGGTGCAGATAGGCGGAGATAAGGTATGCTGGGGAGCTTATGTTTTGTGTATAAGCTCTCTAAAATGAGTTATTTCCAAAGCTGTGATCCAGCTCTGCTGTAGAATGATTGCTTAGATCAGTGAAGTATTTATCTTTCTCAGATTCCCCATACAAACATTAATAATTTTAATTGGGATTGTAAGGCTTTCTCATGAGCACTTCTGTCTCAGTCTCCTTTCTACCCTTACATAAAGAAATATGAAAAGATTAGATTGAACAGGAAAACTTGCATACAAGGGCAGCACCGGATGGCCAGAGATATTGAATGGCTTCCACATGAAAAGTGACTAAGTAGTCCAGGAGTCTTCAGACTGGAAAGATTAGTGAAGAGTGAAATCATGGCTGTTTATTAACATCAAGGCTCCATTTTAGGGCCGGTACTTTTCAATATTTTTATAAACGATCTGGATGTAGGAATAGAAGGTATTTTGAGCAAGTTTGCTGATGACACCAAACTTGGAGGAGTTGTGGACTCGAATGAGGGTGGAAAGGCCTTGCAGAGGGATCTGGACAGGTTGGAGAGCTGGGCGATCACCAACCGCATGAAGTTCAATAAGAGCAAGTACCGGGTCCTGCACCTGGGACGAGGAAAACCTGGCTGCACGTACAGACTGGGCGATGAGACGCTGGAGAGCAGCCTAGAAGAGAGGGATCTGGGGATCATGGTAGACGGCAAGTTGAATATGAGCCAGCAGTGTGCCCTGGCAGCCAGGAGGGCCAACCGTGTCCTGGGGTGCATCAAGCACGGCATCGCTAGTAGGTCGAGGGAGGTGATTGTCCCGCGCTACTCTGCGCTGGTGCGGCCTCACCTCGAGTACTGTGTGCAGTTCTGGGCACCACAGTATAAAAAGGACATGAAACTGTTGGAGAGTGTCCAGAGGAGGGCTACGAAGATGGTGAAAGGCCTGGAGGGGAAGACGTACGAGGAACGGCTGAGGGCACTGGGCCTGTTCAGCCTGGAGAAGAGGAGGCTGAGGGGAGACCTCATCGCAGTCTACAACTTCCTCGTAAGGGGGTGTCGAGAGGCAGGAGACCTTTTCTCCATTAACACCAGCGACAGTGAATCGCGAAAAACTGACTCCACAATCAGTAAGATTGTAAAGTAGGTATGTTTATTCAGCGCTGGGCAACACGGGGGGTAGTCCCACCAAAGTCGTGCGCGCCAATTCGCTCTCTTGCATTCTCTTTTATCCCCTAAAATATTACATATGTATTAAGTTTCGCAACACATCTATACATATTCATTTCCTAGCTCCGCCTAGCCCCGCTTCGTATGCTAATTAGTCTCTTAATGCTTTACGCTTGTGCAGATCTGTTTTTAGTCCTTGAGTAGTGGTCGTCAAAGGGTGGGCGGTGGTCCCAAGGAGGAAGGCTGCGAGTCTTCCTCCCAGTGTACTTTTCACCTTTAGTCCAATTTTCTGCTGAGTGGACACTTTTGGACACCTGCTCGTTCACAGACTCTCTTTGTGCTGGTTTCATGGCTGGTATTCCCGCTATCTCTAGTTTTATGTCCTATTCTGGCATCCCAAGGACAATGCTGCTGCTTCTTATCTGGTGTTCTGCTGTTCTGCACATCCTGCCTAAGCATCCCACTCATTTAGGACCATCTGCAATTCCTAGTTGTTTTAACCCTTTATTCAATTCCCCCCTTTCTCTTCTAATCCCATGTTTCAGTCCCCCCTTTTCTAGAAAATCTTAGTAAATTCTTTTACTTAATATAAATTTTTTCTTCCCAATCTCTATGGTACGTATCCCTCAATGCCTTGCCATGTACTTTTGTCAAGGAAGCTAATATCGCCATTCGTCGTAACAATTTCCAATTCCAAGCAAGCATTAAGAAAGACAATATTAAGCTTACACCAACTAATATCAATAAAACAATAATTGGGTGACATAATGTGTTCAAAATCCCGGTTGCAGTTGGTGACCATCCAAAGAGGGCATCCCACCAGTTGTGATTTGTGTCTTGTTTTATTCTCTGCAAAACTCTGTTTATTTCCTTTGTATCATGATGGACAGTGATTAGAGTCTTCTCTCCATTTCCCTGAATGCTTCTTAAAATTTTGATCAGGTCCTGATGTTTAACTAGTTGCTTCACTGACGTGAGGTTCATCCCAATGGATGTAGGTAATAACTTGTGATATGTTGTATTGTTAGACTTGATCAACTGGTGAGATACCACTGGTGCCAAATATAGAAAATCACATCCGGTGATTCTAACAAAATTACAAATACAAAAGTTAGAATGATTCTTGCTAGGGAGAGTTATATTCTCCTTATCTACTTCTACAAAAGCACAAGCAGTTCTTAAACACACACAGCCTTGACCAATATATACAAGCACAGTCTTTTGACTAGTATTTGGATGAATTTCAAAGTGGCAAACACCTTGCTCAGTATCAAGACATACATCCTGAGCATCAATTGTGTTGCTTTCACAAATAAATCCTTGTTGTTCCCGGGTAATACATGATTCCAGATTTACAGACTGCCATTTCCCATTCCCCATCCGTGCCCATGTTCTGTGTTCCGAAGGATAGAGCACTGTTTCTTCATGGTTTAATCCTAGTGCAATAATGGGGTGGACAACATAAACTGTGGCATTACGTATAGTAAGCACAAAGGCAGTAGCCGTATTAACAGTGGGATCATAGGTAAAATTTACTAGAGTCCACCAAGATTGGAACTTCCTCTCAAAATCATTGGCACTATCCCAAACAGTCTTCCGGACTTCAGCTGGAAAAATGCCCTCACTTCCTTCCCTAATGATCAAGGCAGCTGTTGCCTGCATCCATAACTGTGCTTGTATACAACTAAGAGCTAGAGATACATTATCTTGAACCATACTAAGTGCATCTATTATTAGTTTGTGGTCTTGGTCTTCAGCCTTTTCCCATCTCGGTAACACCTTTGACACCTGCCATTGGCTAGTTCCCAATGCCAATAAGGATGATTGTAGGGGCTGTTTTAGTTTGGTCAAATCACTTGTTGCTGTGGCCAGCTTATTCATCAATATTTCTGAATCAATTCCATTTAAAACTCCTAATCCTGTTCCTAGTATTCCAGTTAAGTCTCTTCGTTTCCTGTCCCTGAGGTGCACCTGCTTTTGTGACCACATCGTCCAGCCTCCAAATGATGTCTTTAGGAAAGGAGAGCAGGCTGGTTGAACTGCTGAGATGTTAATTTGTATTAGCAATTCAACACGTTTGAGAGACCATTCTGGATTAAATAACAATTGTTGTTGGCCTGTGTTCCTTATTACATATGGGCCTGTCTCATAAATTTTGGGTTTCGGCTTGGTTGGAGGCTGGGCATAGGTTGTAGAGGGTCCCACTGTCGTAGGGAATATAGCATATATTGTGAAATTTAATATGAGGTTCTCACCCTCCTTGATTTTGAGCTTTTGTCCATTGTTAGTCCAAAAACAGCTAATTACTACAGTCTGTGTTAATATAAATTTATACCAGCAATCTAATTTACCTGGGCGGATACAACCTTCCTGTTGGCTATTTTTGGAAACTGGTTTTACTAAAATCCCTGTTACTTTCTCATAGGTTGTTCCATTAATCATTCGGCACCCTATTTTAATTTCATCCCCTATGGTTCTTTGGTGTGTCCATTCTTCCCCTAATTTTTGCCACTCTGATAATTGATACAAATGGTCAGCATTTGTTCGCCAAATAACCACAACTTCTAATTTTCCATCAATGCTTTTATCTTCTGTTGTTATGGCTTCGGACCAAGGCCACTCACCATTCTCTATTATCATAGAAGCACCTTCCAATTCTTGAATCACAATTACAACTATAAGCCACAAAAATAAAATGATTCTGTTAACTAAATTTCTGCTAATTATGTTACTAAATACTCCCGACCGTAATGTCTTCATTTTGCTTGACTAAGCTTTAGTTTCAGTTCACCGTCACCTGGCATTACTTTCCAGAGGGCTTCTGGAGCTTTCTTCACTCGAGAATGGTGAATCCAGGCACTCTGTTCCTTGATCCTAATTGCAGTAAAGGTAGTAAGGAGTACCTGGTGTAGTCCTTCCCACTGTGGTTTCGAAGTTTTCTTTACAAGAGACTTAGTTACCTCTCGGGCTTTGGCAGTCCTACTAGGGAAAACCTCTGGCCATCCTGAAAAGGTATCTGTTAACACCAGTAAATATCGACACCCCCCTTTTCTTGGAAGTTCAGAAAAGTCAATTTGCCATTGTTGCCCAGGCCCATGGCCTTTTCCAATTTGACCCAGTTTTGATTTGGGGGTATTTTGGGGGTTAGTCTGGAGACAAATATCACATTGTTAAGTTATTTGAGTGATAGTAGCATATAAGTTCTTGGCAACAATTTTTCAAATTAGATAGTTATACAAAGCGTCTATTGCTCAATGTGTCTTCCGGTGTTTTTTCTTTACCGGTGACCACAATAAATTGGAGGGGATGACTAGCTTCCCCTTCCCCTCTTTGGTAATAGCCCATCCCTCTTGGTTATATTTTTCCTTTTGTCTTTCAATTAATTTTCTATCCTTTTTTATATGCAGGCTTACCTTCAAGGGGAATCTGCCCATCTAGAATCAGGGCTCCCTCAGTTGCTACCTCATTTTCTGCTGCTTCTTTTGCCTCTCTGTCCGCCAGATCATTTCTTTCCTCCAATTCTGAGCTCAACTCCTGGTGTGCCTTAAAGTACATCTTATTATTTCTTTTGCATGTTTGATTTTTTTTTTTTTTT
>CM021733.1:24228144-24372569 GCA_011075105.1 Heteronetta atricapilla
TTTGTGCTGGTTTCATGGCTGGTATTCCCGCTATCTCTAGTTTTATGGCCTATTCTGGCATCCCAAGGACAATGCTGCTGCTTCTTATCTGGTGTTCTGCTGTTCTGCACATCCTGCCTAAGCATCCCACTCATTTAGGACCATCTGCAATTCCTAGTTGTTTTAACCCTTTATTCAATTCCCCCCTTTCTCTTCTAATCCCATGTTTCAACAGGACCCGCGGGAACGGGGTTAAGCTGAGGCAGGGGAAGTTTAGGCTTGACATCAGGAGGGGGTTCTTCACTGAGAGAGTGGTTGCACGCTGGAACAGGCTCCCCAGGAAAGTGGTCACTGCACCGAGCCTGACTGAGTTTAAGAAGAGATTGGACTGTGCACTTAGTCACATGGTCTGAACTTTTGGGTAGACCTGTGCGGTGTCAAGAGTTGGACTTGATGATCCTTAAGGGTCCCTTCCATCTCAGGATATTCTATGATTCTATGATTCTATGATTCTATGATCATGGACATGAAAGAAGAGAAGTAGGGAACAGCTTTTTATTTATTTATTGTCTTTTTTTGTTACAAGAATTCAGAGTTATGAAAATGAAGTAGCAAGTGGCTGGTCCAAAATAAGCACACACAGGTATTTCTTTTATCTCCTGGTCACAAAATTTCTTACCAGATTGTGGTCATAAAGATTTGCTGGGTTCAGAGAACCGGTAGAAAAATTAACAGAAGCAAAGCCCATCAAATTCTGTTAGAGCACTGTAGAGCTGCTTAAATATCTTCATCTTTATGCTAGGACACTGCCTACTTTTTACATAAACCAGCTATTTTAGTTGGTTTTATTTTTTTCTAGAAATGACCATCTAGTATGTTAGTAAGTCTATATTTTAAAGCCACTTTTTCATTAAAAAAAAATAAACCTCTATTTGTTGTTCACTTGAACTATCCTTATTTTCTTTCAGATGTTACCTTGGTGGACTCTAAGATGTGTGAATATTCACCAGCAGTTGTTAGAGGAGAGATCACCTGAGCTATTTACTCTTGCCCAGACCTGTATAAAACAAAGTATGTTTCTAATTATGTGTTTTGTTGGCCCACAGCATCAATTTTAAAATATCTTTGTGGGATGGGATTTTTTGTGTAACCACAGAGAATAGAGAAGGACAAGAATTGACTTAAATTGACATGGATTTGTATGGCATGTGCTGTTCTTGAGACTGTAAGATGAAGATGAGAATGTGATTGCAAAGGTTTTCTACTGAGTTCCTGTGCAGGTTCAAGATTCAATTTGGATATTTGTGTCAAGAGCAATATTCCAACTCAGCTTTACTGTAAAGTAGAAAAGAATATTAAACTTGTGTTTGTTCTTACTCTAATAGCAGTTCTGAGATATAAGACTTTTTAAAGCTTTATTTTTTTTTAAATGGACATATCTTTTATACACTTGAGTGTGTTTATAAATGTGTGGAGGTTTGCTTTAAGCATAACAGACTTCCTCTGCCGGTATTTTAAATGTAATTTTAAAATTCTCCTGGACTGTATCCTGATAGCTTTTCCTTTTCTTGGTTTGCAGTGGCAGAAGCAGAAGCTTTCTTCACAGGTGGTGAAGGCTGTCACTTAGCAGTTCAGTTCAATCTTGAGTGTGCCTATACATTTTTGTATTACTATGAGTACAAAAAAGCTAAACAATGCTTCAATACAGCCAAAGATATAACAAAACTACAGATTAATCTGACAGGTAAGTTTGCTTGTACAGTCTGTGAAAGCTGATTGGTTGGACCAAACTAACTTGTTTTTTCTTTTTTTTAATGTGTCCAAATAAAGAATTATATTTTGAAAATTCTTGACTTCTTACAGGTTTGTCTTAACAATTAGCATAGCTTGGAAGAAGGAAGAGAAACATACCATCCAGTTACAATGTCATCCTTACTATGAGTGTCTAAGCAGCTGTAGTATTACAATCCTTCCTTGTTGTAATTCATCAGTCTATCAAAGTCTAGGTCTAGTTGTTTCTGTTATGGGACTCCTAAAATTAGTTGGTGTGGTGGTGAATATATCTTTGGGGTTGGGGTTGCTATACACTTATAAAGAAGTCTTCATGTTTGTATGATGCAGTCTAACCTTTTATGCCACTAGTCTAGATCTGTTCCATTTAAGTGGTATTTAAAAATACACTTTTGGAACTGTTGTCACCACAGAAAATAAGTAGAAAAGAAAACAGAAATATCAAGGAATCAGTATTGAGATCTTCAAATTATATCAGTATTGAGATCTTTAAATTGTCCTTTTAGAATCTATTATTTGGAATCCCAAAGATCAGATTGCAGCGCTTTTAACTTTGGTTAAAATTCCATGTATAGGTGTAGAAAGGTTTGGCCTGTCTGGTTCTGCTCAGTAAACAAAATGACACAAAATGCACAATTTTCTTGTGTGAGACCTTTAGGTTGTGCCTGGGAAGAAATGGAAAAAAATATGCATCCATTTTTTTTCTATAAAATTCTTTAGTAGAAAGGACTGAGGAAGTGAAACTTGCAGCGCCTTTATCAATTACACCACTGTATGTAAAAAGGCTAGGTATTCCTTTATATTTAGATTGGAGTTATACCTACTCCTACCTATGTCCTTAACCAATTTAATATTTTAATTAAAAATAAATTGGAATTGTTTTAGAACTCCATGCTCATTTACTCAAAGGTTTTAAAGGTTAACTGAAAAATCTGTGAAGAAAAACTTGTGGAACAATACTTTGCATAACTATTATTGAATTGATTATATTTGATGGTATTTGTCTAAAACATAGGAAAAAAGGTGGGGTCAATTGAAATATAATTCATTTAAATATGGAAATTACTCCTGTATGTGATGTAAACATTTTTACATACTCCTGTATGTAAAAATTTAATAAACTAAGAACAGGTAAAATCGAAGTGCCAGATGGCTATGCAGTTGATATTCCTCAACTTGCTTGAGGAGTATGTTCTTTTCTTTAGAGGATATTATTCATCTAAAAACTAATTACCTCCATAAATCTAACCTAGGAAAAAGCTGGGTTTTGGAGGGGGAGCTGGGTGGCTGGTTGCGGGGTAGCTGGATGCTATGGAATTACTTGCATCCTCAATGACTCTACCAAGAGGTTACACTAGTCCCAGAGAGAGACTGTGATGATGCAGTCTTAGAAGAATGTTGCTGTGAAACGCCTGAAAGTTCTGTGCCTTACCTCCATAAATGTATTGGGATAGTTATGAAGGATGTCTAACCTGAAGGCAGATGAAATGAACTGAACATGTAGGAATTGTTGGCATTCTAGACAAATCCATTTGACATGCATGTTTTGGGTAAATGGAAGGAATGTTGCATCACCAAAAATGACTGCTTTGCTGTAAAAATTCACCCTCTATCAAAGATAGTTTTAAGGCTTTGGGAAGGAATTTCCATTTTAGGAAAAGACTTTGAGAGTTTTTCATTCTTCTGTGATTGTAATCCTTACTGACTGAAGAGCA
Source organism: Heteronetta atricapilla (assembly GCA_011075105.1). NCBI lineage: Eukaryota > Metazoa > Chordata > Aves > Anseriformes > Anatidae > Heteronetta > Heteronetta atricapilla. The sequence goes on from CM021733.1 coordinate 24,231,630, forward strand.
TTACGACATGGGAATTTATGCTGCTCGTAGAGAGAACTTAGAACCAGTATTTTTCCCAAGTTATTTTAGAAATGTGTGAATAAATCATAGTTGTTTTTGGCCTGTGTATTGTTTAGTCCCAGTAATCCAGGTTTATCCTGTATTCATCATTTACCAAAGAGCATCCTTATATCCCGCACAGCGAGTCACAATCATCAATAACTACAAAACAGTTGCCAGTAAAAGACTGTAGACCTTCTCACTCATAAGTTTACTAAAATGAAGGGTGGTAATCCAAAATAAATTTAAAATGATCAGATATGAAGGATTAATAATGCTAACCCTGAAATCCAGATATTGCCCATTTACTATTTTCAAGCCCATTAATGCATCCCTGGGAACTTTTAATACAAGACAGAAAGTAAAGTCTCTGATGTATAGATTCCCTATTTCTTTCTATTTCTTTCTGGTGGTATAAAGCAGGCAAAATTTCCCCCCACTTAAATATGTAATAATCGTTTTAATCTGGAAAATGTGTGTTTTCCCTGTAATACTAAGGAATTCTTTGCTGAAGAAAAGGAAAAGGTGGGAAGCTATCTCAGAGCATGAAGACATCACATCTTCTAGTTGGTAGCGAGTAAAATTTAAATTTTATCAGTAACAAACATAGCTTTGTGAGTGCTTTTTTTTTATCTGTTTAAGCCATAAGGCATAATAGGAAGTGAATTAAAGCAAAATGATTTACAAGCATTATTAAAATTGAGAATTGAGTGGTACTATGTAAAATTAGTATGAATCATTGCCTGGTCTCTCTTCCTGCCCTGACCCCCCCCATGTGCTTGTAAGGTGCTATTTTTAGAACCATTTTCATTCCTTCATAAACTCTTAACACAGGACTTTCCCATTAAAAGGAGTGACTGGCAGAAAAGGAGTAATCAGTTTAATTACTCATTTCCCTAATGCTCTCCTTCCATCTCCTGGAAGGAGTGAGTGCTATTACAGTGTACGTGCCAGGTGATTCTTACTGATAGTGGCCTCATCCCTTGGCATTTGCCCACTGAACACACGAGCAGTCAATCATCTCTATGTCAAAGATCTAATGTTCTGCAAATTTTCAAAATGATAATGAAATTAAAAACTTTTTATCTTAATTGGCTCTGCAAAAAGAACAGTGGGTCAATATTCAGTTCTCCTTTTCCTTATATTTGATTTCACAGTTCACATTACATTGTATCATAGTAAACAAGCAAACCTCCAAATTTTGTAGTTTTTAGCTCTATTTTGGGAGTGGATAGGTCTCTCTTATTCTTAAGTTACTGTTCTGAAATTGTTCTATGACTTCTCTGAGTGCCACGTGGAAACAGGTTGCTAATGGAAGTACAGCTATTTTTTTCTTTTCAATTTAGTATAAATGTCAGTTCCTATCCTAAAAAATATTAAAAGTTGTCTGAGCATCTCATAAAGAACTGAAGAAACAATGTTAAGATGACTTTCACGTAGCACACGTGAAATATTTAAAATGATGTCCTGTAGCTGTAAACTATAATTTAAAAAACATCATGTCCATTAAAACTAGTTACATGAACTTCAGCTGACCACAAATCAAAGGTGTTTTCCTGAGAAAAACTTATTTGTAAACTCTCTAATTAGTGCAATAAAATGTACAGGAAAAGATGCAAAACTGAAGAAACAATCAAAATTTGTATTTCTTCCCAGTTTTTCTTCCATCACCCCACGTTTGGTTCAAGGATCTAACTTGTCCTTAAAAAGTGATGTAGCCTTAGGAAAAAAAATAATGAATGGGCTTTGGAAAATACCGTCCATCATGATCATATTTTCCCAAAGGTTCTACCGATCCACAGAAGCAGTCAGACACTGAATTGTTTCCATTTGGAAATTGTATCGTTTTATAAAACACTATGAGACTTTTATTTACCCAAATGTTTTCATTAGTCAATAACTTTTAGTGGGCAAATTGACAAATTGCTTGCAGTGTATTGCTTATATTTTACTGTAAGGAACTGATGAAATTTGACTATTACGGGTTTTCAAGAGACGATATGGTGAGTTATAGGGAATTTACCTTAGATGGGCTTTGTGAGACCAATCTCGTTGTGTTTATATACTTGTAATACAGTATTTCTTTTTTTACAATGTAGCAAGCAGTGAGAATACACCTTCATTGTAAATAGATCAGATAAACCACACTGATAAATTTTAAAGGTTAATTCTCAATGTGTTTCTCTTTTTGCTTTGCATTTTTGGTGAGCAAGTTTCTAGTATATGATGGGATTACTGTTTTTTAGTGGTCACCAATATAAACTTGTATTAATTTTCTGTAGGTGCTTTGGGGAAGAGAACACGATTTCAGGAAAAATACGTAGCACAGCTTATAGTGGATGTCCAAAGAACAGATGAATTCCTCCTTCCTCATAGTGAACTAAGTCCAGCACCTACTCCTCTAGAAAACCTAACAATGGTATGTATTTGAGAGGAGGTTTTTTTTTTTTTTAATTTCTTAAAATCTATTTAGGATCTTTGATTAATTAAAATACTTCTAAGTTTTTCTTTGGTGTTTGTATGCAGAAGATCATTAAAAAATACTTGTAATTTTGTCATTTTCTGACCTTTACCTTTTTCAAACCTTTTTTTTTCACATTGTAAAGGCATAAATTTCTTTGAAACTGTTTCTAGTTTAAAATGTATGTTTTTCCTCCAACAGAACTGTGATTTAAATGATGATACACTGCTTAATGAGATAAAATTAGCAGATGCTGATCAGTACCAGGTACCTGATTTGTGTGCAGAAGAGCTTGCTGTAATCCTTGGAATTTGGTAAGTTACTTCTTAATTACATAAAAAACAAACAAAATTCACACTATTCTTGCAGTAAGGAAATAATAAAGTGGCAGTTGATGGGAGTTTTTTTCCTTACTTATGTGATCTGGCTGAAAAAAAATCACATTATATTTGAATTAAATTTTCAGTTTCCTCAGGGTGAACATGAATGTACAGAACAGATTTTCAGAGATGTTTTGTTAATGGCTGTATCATTTTTTTATGCTTGAGAAAGTGTCTTTTTCTTTGTGTCTCAGTTTAATCATCTTTTAAATGTCAAGTGGCAAATAGTTACCATATTGTGATGATAATTTGGCAAATTTTCAAAATATGTTTCAGAGTCTGCAATGGTCCGCTTCTTATGACAATCATTGTGTCTTTCAAGGAAAACTCTTCCCCTCTATTGATTGCATTGGGAATACTTCAAGCTATTTCTCCCCTTTTTGCATGAAGTGAAGTGAGTCATTAGTAGAGAGAAAGTTGTTTTCTTTTGTATGCCCATTTCTCTGGCTGCATCTTTCTGAAGGCCCAGACACTTGCTTGGCTATATAAATTAAGTTAAATGTGAAGTTGCATGTCTCTGGTTTCAGCCTACCCACTATAGTCAGAAATTTATGAGTACGTACCATGACTTTATATTTTCTTAATTTCCGAGGACTTGAACTTCCTTTCTTTTCAAGGCAACATATAGATCCAGTTCAGGGACAAAGCAGAGGAGTGAACAGTGGGATGATAAATATCCTTAATCCCAGTCATTTCTAGCCTTTAACTCTGATCCCCGTCTCTTGTCCTCCACTTCATGCAAAACATTTTCATGTGCACCTCATTTTCTAACACAGTCTTATATTCGGACTATAGCATCCTTCCACCCCCCAGAATGAATGTTTTATTCTGTATCGGTCTTCTTGTTGTTAAAGGGTACAATTTGCCACTGGCTGGCAGCACAGTAGATTTCTTGACCACAGCATGTCACTTTGTAATCACCCTTGTCACACTGTGTGTAGTGGCTAGAAACTATCTTGACTACTAGCTGTGTGTGTATGTTTTAATCCAAGTGGCATGTAAGTTAGGCAGGACTCAAAGCAAGAAGGTTGCTAAAGAAAGGAGAACAGCCGAAAAAGAAAAAAATCAGTGTTGCTTCTCCATACATAGGGTAATTGCCACTCAGTGATATTCAGTGGGTGGGATAATATTAAATGTCTGAAGCTATTTCAGTCATAGAGTCAAGATTTGATAGCCAGCCATGTTCTGGAAATGTTAGAATATGTTTGCCCCTACATTTATTTGTATTTGTGCAGTGACTCTGAAGGAAGCATAGACAACAGAGATTAAAGGCCTGAATTTTAAATGGCTAAAGTTAGGTAAGATGGATCATGTAGTTAATGATCTATCACATTGCAGCCTTCCTTGCACTTTATAGTGAGATCATGCTACTTAGGTTGTATCAGAAGTGCAAAGCAACAGCAGGTAAACAACTGCTCTTATCTGTTTTGATAAGAGAGTTTTCACTCTTCCAAGCTGTTGAGTTGGAAGAGATAACATAAAAGTAACTGTGGAAGGCCAGGGCTTACATATATTATTCTATGAAAGTAAAAGATTTGAAATAAAATCTTGGACAGCATTTATTGGTGGTAAAGGTTTTCCTGTTATATCGTTTTTGGCAGTCTGACCCATCTTCACAGAAGTATCATTTAAGTGCAAGTTTTTAATATATATATATTTTTAAATAAGCCTCTTACAGGTGCCAGCCAGTGTAATGATCTCACCATGGTCATTTTATGGCTGTTCAAAATAATTGCCACAAAGTATATTGCTGTGCAGCGGTACACACGGCTGTGTGATGAGATTCTACTTGGGAAATGAACTTCCGATCTTGCTATTCGTAATACTCAAATTAAAAACTCAGTTGAAAAACCTTTGTAAAACTTTGAAAATGCCTGTAAAGTGATCAATTTGTTGGGTTTGTATCTTTTTCATTAACAAAATTAACACAGCTGGTGAAACTGCACAGAAACATAGCAACTACTTATAAAAAAGTTGTTATGTCTGACCTATCTGTTCTTCACTTGTCTCATGCTAGTTAACTGTAGTTTTAAGTAGATACTGGAGGAACTTGAATTTGCATTGTCTGTACTTGCAAGCGTAATGCATCAGGAAACATAAGCCAAAACTCAGTAGTTGTCACCATCCATCTAACTCAGTACTGTCTTCAAGAGTGACTTTAAGAAGATGCCTAAGGGTGAGTAAGAACAGGGCAAACGTGTTGTTGCCTCTAAATGGTGATTTCGTGAGCCTAATCTGGCTTGTTTGTATAGCAGCCCTCAGTGGATCTCTTATGCTCATAATCTTGAGTCCCTGTAAAATTTCTTACATCTGAAACATCCTTTGGCAAAGGCCTCTGTCTACGTACACCAAACAACCTTTTCAGTTTAGTTTCTCAATAATTTCTTTTACTGACTTAGCTCCTATTGGAAGAGATAATGAGCTGTCAGTCCCTAGCCACCCTCTGTTTTGCTAACAGTTTTGAGAACCTATCCGATGTACCTCCTTGGTGTTAATCCTAGCCAAATCAGTCAGTCATTTTGCAGAAGTTATGTTTTTGTCTATAAGACTTAAAACACCATAATTCACTGTCATAAAATAATGATCGTTCTTGATGTCTATTTCTGAACCTTTTCCAATACTAGATTACTGCTTTTGAAATGAAAGCTCCAAAATAGAACATACTATTCTTGGGTGGACAAAGGCTTTACACCATATTTTATGTGGGTTTGTTATTGATGGCATACTTCATATAATATATCATACTGTATTCTCTATTCCTTTCTTAATTCCTTACATTTTTTATTTGCCATTTTAATTGCTGCCCAGAACTGGACTAATGTTTTTATGCAGCTGCAATGCTAAAGAGGTGCTGAACAGAAATTGTCAGATTAGAGCCTGTCAGTTTATGTGATGCTAGGACTGGTTTTCCCATAGTGCATCACTTGGAATTTTTATTTTATTACCTTTTTGCTCCATCCTGTAAGATCTTTTTGCAGCTCCTCACAGCCTATTCACATCCTTCCTTCCTCAAAGAATGTCATATCTTTTGTGAGTTTTCTCACCTCATATATTCTCCTTTTCCAGTTTATGAATATTGTAACGCACGTGACAGCACAGAACTTATGCAGGATTCCACTGGTGATGTTATCTATTGGTATGGCTGACCATTTGTGCTGATTAGTGAAGCATATTGTTATGAAGAGATATCTGATGGCAGATCCTAAAATCCACTCTGATTGCAATTCCAGAAGTTGTCTAGAATGAACTGCTTAACCTGTCCTTGAAATCAAAACAAATACAGGTCCTATAGAAGTGAAATATTCGAAAAGTACATTGACAAGAGCTGGCAGAGTTGTTATAAGTACTTAAAGCTATATTTCTACTCTAGATACAAGTTCAGATTTAAAATAACAGCTTAAAATTTGATTTGGCATGGAAAATCATTAGAACAATTTCATATTTCTCCTGTATCTTTCAACATTTGCTTTATTGTACTTACGTATCTTAAAACATTGTACATTGACGTGGCAGAAATGGAAATTAGAGACCTATTTTATCACTGGTTTTGAGCTGGAAGATCTGCATCTATACGCTTAAAGCTGTGACAAAAATCTGAAATCTGTCCTAGAATAGAGAGAGGAATAATCCTTTCAGCTTGAATCAGTGTATTTTTAGGATATAGAAAAAGAAGTTCCACTTTTGTCAAAATGTCACTGTACCTTGGTTTATCCATGTGATTCAGAAGCTGCACTCGTGTCACCTAACATTCTGGTGCCTAGCTGCTGCAGTGCTCTTGTTGTATTCGAAGTTTTCTTGCAGCTGTTTTTTTAACCTTTTGTTTCTTCTTTTTGCTATTGAGAGGGAAACTTGCTGCTAATTTTCACTTGAAGTCATGTTTATATTAGTGACTGATGTTTAGTGATTTTTAGTTGACTACCCTATATTCTCAGTTAAGCTGATAATTTCTGCTAGCAGCTGAGTTTATACAAGGACAGATGTAATTAAAACAGAAAAATTCAGTATTACTTTCCAATTTCCATGAAAAAAAATTCTCAAGGAAAAATGATGTGACAGATTTGTTCCCTAGCAGTGTTGTCTAAAATATTCAAAATAAAAATTGAAATCGATAACGTATCTGTCTTATGTGGGAAGAAGGGGAAAAATGGGTTCCTGTAATAGCTAATGTACAGGGGGTTGACAGGGTCTGCTGTTCTAAGCCCTTTCTTATCTCTGTTCTACCGAAAGCACAATTTCTGTGTGGCCACACTCATACAGCTTGCTAAAGCTGCCAGATGTTACAATACATCAGCAGGAGGTACATGAAGAGGGAGTGGAACCTCCGTCGTGGGAGGTCTGAAGTTACGTAGGCATGCAGAGCAGGAAGATGAGTTGGAAGATCTCTCAGGCTTTCTTCTGCTGTATAAACTGTTGTCTTTCAACTACTCTGGTCATTTTCTCCTCTACAGATGGAAAGATGAGCAAATCTTTCTCAAAAAAAATCTCACGAGTAACGCCCATGCTCTCTCACCTCCAGACCCACCCAATATGCTTTATTAGGTGCCTGTGTTGTTACAGGATAATTGTTCAGTAGATTAATCAGAGGGTTATTGGTATTACTTAGAGAAAGGGAGGAAAAAAAAAAAAAAAAAAAAAAACCTTAAAGGACTGCAGTTAGATAATTTCAGTTTGGCTTTGAGCAACCTGTTCTTTTGGTTCTTGTTGCAGTGAAGTTATCAGCTCTAAGCCTGGTATCCTTCTAGATTCTCTATTATATACCTTATATAACTTATATAAATTTTAAATGTCACTATTTTGATAAAATGGGAGAGTAGCTCCCATTTGCCACTTAGGTCCATGGTACCTCATTTAAAAAAATAAAATTAGAAAATGGGGTGCACTACTCTGTTTACTTTGGTAGGCTTTTTCCTCTCCCACTTGAAATTTAGAGGAAATCTGGTAAGAAAACATCAAGAAAAGCACTGCTGAACAATGCATTTCCTAAGTTGCAAAGGAAGAGGGGAACAAGGATTTTATCTTCTAATAGAAATAGGAAATTGATTCTCAGAGGGGAGTGTAATTATGCTTTTGCTGTGTCTCTCAGCATACCTGTATTTGGCTGCAGTCCTTTGAACAAATGCCATTTACTTCGTCGGAGTAGAATTTATTTCAGTCACATCCCTAATTTCCTGAATGTTGCGTCTGTGCTCATTCCTAGGCTGCTCTAGTCTGATGAATATTAGTGGTTCCTAAAGAATGGCTGTTTGAGAAATGCTGAAGCAGCTATCTCGAGAGAACTTTCTTTTCCTATATATTTTCCTTGGTCTTCCACTTAATGAAGGTGGAATGTGCAAGAGACCTATGCCATCAGGAAGGAGTCTTGGCTCTGTGCTACACAAACAATTATTTTTCTTTCTGTGGGCATGTAAAGGTAAAGAGATGAGTGCTTGAATGGCATCATTTTTTTTCCTGTCTTGAGAGCTTCACTCTTTCTCTTAGAATTATTTTATTATGGCTTAATACTTCCTCATATTTTTTAGAAGAAAAAACAAAACACATCGGGCACTCTGGCCTTTTTACAGTTTATGTATAGTCTTTGTAAGTATACTCAAGTTAGAGGACCTGGTAAACTCAAATGGTAATACTATGTATAAAAAATTATCACTATAGCAAGAATGAAGTTAGACTCAGGTAAAATGTTTTCTCCAAAGTAAAATAAGTAAAAGGAACATAATTTCTATCGATGACCCATCATCACAATAAACTTTTTGCAGTTCTTTCTTATGAAATGAAGCCTGTAGCAGAGTTTAAGGAACAGTGTGCTGATTTTAAGCATACATACATACCTATTACGTTTGGTGATGGTCCATGCTCTGTAGTATGATTTAAGATTTATTATCACTTGATATCTCTAATTTTCACAAGGAACTTGAATTGTAACCTGGTTGAGGTTTCTGCCAGTTGCAGGTATCTCTTATAGTATGTTTTTAAGTGTTGGAGGTCAAGGAGAGCCTATCAACCTATCAACCTATCAAGGTGGATACCTAGATAGAGTTGCAAACCCAATTTATTTTTCATCTAAATAATAATGTTCAACTATGAGCAAAGTAATTTTATTTCTCATCTTCATATTCTTCTGGTTTTCCCCCTTTGTGTACCACAAGTTAGTGGTAATGTCACTTGGTTGAGAGATGGGTCCCTGTGGTTAATACTCCTTGAGTGACTAGAAAGAGGGTGTTTGAGATTACCCTCTGGCACTTTTTGAACATTAATGTGTTTTTGCTTTGTAGAATCTGTGTTCAATTAGTCATAGAATTTTAACTGAAAACAGATCTTTGTAAAAACAAGGAATGGATTTAAAACTGTTTAGGATGCATAAAATTTAACCCCATAAGCATGAATGCAGTAAGACATTTCAGGTTAGAATGGGAAAGACACTATGAAATATGCTTGTCCCATGAAGAGGTTCTCTTTTTCTGTGACTTCTCCTAGGTCTTGGCCACTTTCTGCACATATGCACTACCATTTGTAATTGTAGCATTTTTCCAGAACATCCTTTACATTTCTGCAAGTTTGAGAAATTTATTCTACATAGTTGTATACTGAAAACTAAACTAGCAGTATTTAAATGATTTTTTTTTTCTTTACAGTATAGACTTCCAAAAGAACAATCCAATACACAAGTTAACTGAAGAGGAACTTCTGGCTTTTACTTCAGTAAGTAAACTTACCTGGACTTTTTACTAAACATTTTAATTTAATATTTAAGTTAAGTACCAAGCAGTAATTTGCCCATCACATTAATCATGAAACTGTAAAATAAATTATTTTAGTGCTTAGCTGTTTCATTATTTTTTTCTAATTTTAAGAAACTAAAGTGATGAAGTCTTACCCCATTTCGAATCATCCTCATGTAGGATAAGCTTGACATCTAAAAACTTAATCTCACCTGAAAGCACATACTAAACATTTCTCACTTGTTTTAGTTTTTATTAACTATATAATGACAGTTTGTGTTAAAGCATACATTTTTACAACAAACTCTTATGTCACAGGTGTTCAAAGTGCTCTTCTTTTAACAGTATTTTGTAAGGGGAGTTCAAAGAAACTGCAAATTTCTTCTATCAGATCTATTCAGTTTAAGCATCAGGTGTTCCATATGGATATGTTTCCCCCAGCCCAGTGGATAATTTATCTTGCTGCAGAACAAATCTGTAACTTCCAAAGAAGCCTCCAAAATTCAAACTTCCCTATTTCTGAATATATTTTTTGAATCAAGACAAAATACAGCTTGCCCCTGCCCCAATGCCTGCTGGTTTTTTTTTGTTGTTTGTTTGTTTGTTTTTTAACAGTAGTTTATTTGAGGGAAGAAGAGGAAAAGGAAAGTGATTATATTGCCATTTTTACTTGCTTTGCAGTGTTAGACTTCAGCTTTGGTGCAGTACAGGGTGCTTTGCTCTCCTACGCAAAGCTTGCAGTCTTATAGTCATTTTCCACAGCAGTGCTATCTGAAAGTATAAGTTCTTGTTAGAATTTGTGGATAAGATCTCAACAAAAATCCTGTAGATTTCCACCTAGATAAAATTGTATCACTTGCACAGATGTGAAAGGATAATAGACAGGAGGGTTAACCATGGTAATGTTTTTCTGGTCAAATAAAGTTCTGTCTGGAAAATCCTAATCTTTTTATTAAATTGAATGTGAAATAGGTTGGTTTTAAATTCATGCTAGTTCAGGACCCCATGATACTGCAGTGCACACAAGATCTGAATGGGGAAACTGAGTGAATCACTGTAAAATGGCTTATGTGTAGTCTCTCTATTTTTTCTGCAATGACTACAGTGCTTTCTGCCTATATCCTCATACTTGCTGAAATGTTTTGTTTTTGCAGTACAGTTCTGTTTTTTCGGAAGGTAGGAATAGAGAACAGGAAAATTAAGCACATGTAGAACAGGCAGTAGGAATGAAGAAAATAAACTAATATTGCAAATTTTTGAAAAAAATGTGTAACAGTATATTTTTTCCAAAAATAAGGTTATGCAGATGTATACATTTTCCAGACGTGCATTTATAATTTTATTCTAACAAACCCGGCCGGTTTGTATTTAAATAATATGTTTTTAATTGAGGGCCATCTGTGAAAACTCAGAATTTTACTTCTCATGTTTTATTTCTTGTCAACCTCCCTAGGGTTTTTACATATTCCCTGCTTTAGTCTTCCCGCTACCTCTTAGTCTACCCACTAATTCTTGAATGGAAAAGCGGTCCTGATATACCTGAATCTTGAATTAACTTCACATATTTTATCCTTTTAATAGTAAGTGGAGTGGTACTCTGATAACAGAACATCTTTAATGAGATTGCTCCTATTCTCATAATGTTATGCGTTCCAGAATCATGAAATTTGTAGTGAGGTTTACTTGTTTTAACACTTGGATTTGCAATCATTTAAACACTCTTTAGATCTTACAGTAAAAGGGAAAAGTCATGGTACCACATATACTAGGTAAGAAGGGTAAACAGCTTTACTCAGATCTTGTATTTGACATTGCTTGAGGCATCATATTACCTGATACCTGAGAGGTAAGAGATTTGTTGAGCGAATTCGTCATAATAAGAAAATTAAACTGCATTTTTCTGCCATCTAGTGGCTGATTACTCAAAAATCATGAGAGATGATGAACTTGCTCTTTAAATACTTCCTGCAGTTGGGGGTTAGATCTCCAGAGACGTATAACTGAGAGAGATGTTTAGGCTTCTCTATCACTTGGTGCTCTGAGCAGGAAAAAAAAAAAAAAAGACCACCCGGAAGGATATATAGCAATAAATGAACAGGCATGTAGATCTCCCTAATAGTTCAGTGTACAGCAATGACTTAAAGATATAGCTGGTAACTTCACATTTAGAATAAATAATAAATTTCAATATTGAAATAATGTTCTTTTAAACTTTAATTCAACTTTCCTAATTAACTGTCTGTAGTGACACAATTCAATCTTACTGTTATTTTCACTTCTGATCTAGACTTGTGCTCCCAAAATACAAATAAGTAGTGCAAATTTTAACACTACAATGCCAAATCTTTCCTTGAAAATGAAACAGAAGTCAGATATGAGCTTCTCTAAGTTATTTTTAATAAAGCTGTCTTCTGTAATGTTTGCGCTTCAGCCTGAAATCGTGGGCAATAGAATTTCATGATGAAATCTCTGAGCTATTCTGTGTCTCATCTCCATCTGAGCCACTGAGGCAAGCAAATGGATTGCTGTGCTCCCTGGCAGTAGGGATTTGTTACATGAATGTTAGCATGACCTTGGTTCTTACAGTGTCTGCCAGCTGAATATGGAAGTGGCACTGCAAAATTTATCACTTGTACTTAAAGTATTTTTCCAAGCTTTAGTACTACCTAGTGATACAGACAATGAGCCCCATATCAATGCTGCTCATGGTAATTTCTTTAGCATCATTTAAACTACTATGTATGCGTGTGCGTGTGTGAGCAGGCATCTTCTCAGCCTACATGTGGATTCCTAAATCTGCAGGCTGGTTAGATGGTTGTCATGCATTCATCTGATATCTGCTGAAATTTATCTTTCCTGAAGAAAGGAGGGCATTTCAAGATATCCTAGGACTCTTGAGATTTTAAGGCACTTGTAACAGTTGAGTGAATCATCAAGAGATCCTCTTCCTTTGGATACTGCAAAACAAATGCATGTGACCTGCAGATTCTTTCTAGCAAAGAGATTTAAAGTCCAGGTAGTATGAGGGAGTAAGGATGATAAAAGTGAATTCCAGTAGATGATGTGATCCTGCCTCATATTAAGTGTGGTTTGGCAAGCAGGCATTCTGAACTCCCATTTATATCTCTACAAGTTGAAAATGACTCGATCCTTAAGCTATATATGTATTTTAAACATAGCATGCAATCTTAAAAATAGCTCTATTAAAAACTGTTTGGTTATTGCAGTCAAATACAAAAGGATGATATTGCTGCTATTTGTTCACTGAAATGACTTGGGAATAGTTGCCATTGTCATGAAAGTACTAATGTTTCTAAGAATTTGTTTTAGAATTGCTAACTGCACAAAATCCTTTTTACTTCTATATGTAACCTCATTGGCTGGGATAGTTCCTCTTAGATGAATAATTTGGACTTCAGTACTTGGTGTGTTCCAGTCAAACCTGTTCACCAGTCATCAGCTTAATATTTCAGCTTTGAAGCTATTAACCTGTATCTGAAATTAGAAATATTTTATTTTCTTCTGCTTATAGTTAAATTGTTAATTTCTCTTTACAGAAGAAATTTCTCTCTCATATACATAAAAATAAAGACAAAAATAAATGTTTGTTTTTAGAGGAAATTATTATTCTTGTGCCTAAGGATTTATGGAATTTAAGGATTTACAGTTATAATGCTTTGTATTCTACTAAGAAAAAGCACTTGGACTCCCAAGAAAGCTAAGATGGTGTTTAGAGATCAGATAACACACAAATTGATTCAGAGGCATAGTTATGCATATTATATTCGGCAAACTTTCTGATTTAGCTTACTGAATGTTGCATTAAAAATGCATTTTCAGGAGAGGAAAAAAGAGGCAGTAACCCAATATTGAAACCCAGTGCTTCTCACTTAGAATTAATGGAGTTTTTCTCATAACACACCTTTTTCTCCAGAGTGCTCTATATAGGAAATAGGAAGTATCTGATGCAAGAAACCAAAGAACTAACTCAGTATTGTTTTCGCGTGTAGGTTTTGTATCTTAGTTTACTCCCAGGACCCCTGTTCTGGGAAGGAATAACTACTAGATGATATTGCATTTTCTACTTACAAAAGCAAAGCAAGTGTTTAAAAACAACGTCCAATATTTAAGATTATATTCTGCAATACAAGTTCTTACAGCTTTCTAGAAAGCTTATACCATAACTTATAGTTTACGTACTGGAGAGGCAATTTAGTGTTTCATCATCTGATACAATACTCCTCCAACAGAATATCCAGGATTAAGGAGCTACAGCTGGTCCTTAACATTACCCCTGCCATCTGTCCTGGCCTTCACTTTGTCCAGGGGAGATGAGATGTGTGGCAAATGTGATGTGCACCTAGCCTAGTGTAGGAGAATATTGTGTTTTTTTTTTTCTCTTGGTGGGTTATGATCATATGACTTTGTGTGGTAGCAGTATTAAACTGTAAGAGACAGAGGAGGAAAAGCAATGAAAAGCTGGGGACCAGAAGCCTCTTGCATTGTGATTCTCACATCTTAGCCCCTTATTTTAAATCTTTGTACAAGATGAGAATTGAAAGAGGAGGTATCATGGCAAACTTAGCTGCATTGGTTTATTGTTCTCCTGAGCTCTTTATCATTCATGAAGAGTAGAGCAGTTGGTTTCTTTGTTACGTGATGAAAACCTGGGCAAAGGATGTTCTGACAGCTCTTCTGTCTATCAGCATTTTTTGCAGGTGAGGATGTCTTTCTTACGCTATTTTTTCCTTTTAAGAATAATAGCTTCTATTCTGTTCACAGTACCTAAGTATTTCACCTTCCTCTAAGAAAAATACCTGATCATTCTGAAATTGTTCTGATAATGCCATGAAGAATACCAAGGTCTGGTTAATGACCTAGAGAATGTGGAGGAGACTGTCAAAATCCAAGGAATACTATGTATTCCAAAGATGGAGCAGATAGGAAGGAATACATCACTTCCTTTGTTTTTCCAGTGTGTTGAATTACTAATTCTGTAAGAGACTTCCTTTTTACTAAGGAATTTGAGAACAGTTGGACAGATTTTTTTTCAAGGTGGGCATTTGAGTGTAATAGAAACTGATGGTGTATAGTACATATGAAAATCACAGCAAAGAATCATAGTAGACATTTCATTGAAAATGGTGAAAATGGGAATGCTTTGTTTCTGTCATCTTTTGTATTGCATTTGTGATATTAACGTGTAACTAGGGAGCAATCAAATCACAGCACATGATATTTTTAATGTTAAGTCTTCCTGCTAAAATCTCTGTAAAACTAACATGCCAATTTGGTTTCTAAAGAGCAGTTGTTTATATAGCTCAAATAAAAGCAGTGCATTTTTCTCTGCTGAGAAAATGGCTGCAGTTTTCTTTGTTTTATAACCAGCAAGAGTATTGAAAAGCTCATTAAGATTACCATGCGTCTCTACTGCTGTAACTTTTGTGGCTTTATAAAAAGTTTCTTTCACTTCTTTTCTAAGCAGCGTTGCCCATTTTGAATAGCCTCTGCTGGTTACAAGATTATTATGCTGCAAAGACTTTCTTGCTGAAAAGCCCTGCTAATAGCACTAGTAAGACTTATTTTTCATTAGGTTAATGAATTAAAAGCTATTCTATCCTTTCTTTCCTTTTTTCTAAGCACTCTTATTGAAAAGCCTGAATCCTTTTCCAGGAATGTCAGCATCCAAACACTGCTGCTAATTTAATGCATGTATGTTTTCTGGTCCATCATGCATTGCTGGGAAATCAGATCAAGCATAGCAAAAGGGAAGCTTCCTCTTTCCACAGAAGCATCGTGTGCAAAGGCTCAACTAGATTTATTGGATGCTGAGTCACCAAGTGTCTGGTACTTACATTTACAACGTATCGTTAGGAACGATAATAGGAAATTAACCTAGTGTTACCAGTTATTTTTGCTGCTGTTCCGTTGTGTGTGTTTAGATGTTTTAGGGTACAATAGCTGCATGCCGTAGTGCATGTGTTGCAGGGCAGGGGGAAGCTTGCATTCCATTCCAAAACTGGGATTAAGTAACAGTCTGTTTGAAGTTGTTTTATTTTACAAAATATCAGATTTCAACATAACTGACACTTTCATCTCTTCCAACTTTGTTCCTCTGTGGTCTGCATTCTTCCCTGAGTCCATGGAATCCACAGCTCTTCTTGCATCATTTCTTACAGGAGATGATTCCCAGTTTATTGTGAGCGGGAAGAAATTTGGGATAGCCCTTCCTTTTTAGAATAGTTGGCTCTTTCATATAGTCTGTACAGAATTACTCAATAGATTGTAGTGGTCTCACTGAAACCTCAGTGGTAAGAGAACATGAAAATCATGTTTTAATATTAGTAGATTATTCTCTTGTCTAAGGGTTTGCAAAGTTAAGCAGGCAAATTTGATGACAGTTAGTAACATTTTTTCCCACAGCAGCCTTTCTTCTCCCCCTCCTCCTTCATCTTTATCTATCAGCAGCTCACTTATTTTTTCTAGCAGCCTCTCTGACAGCTGGTTGACATGTTGCAGGCTTCCCTTCCCCCTCTTGAGTCCTTCACCAGCTATGACTATTATAATTTACTTCAACAAAAAAAGTTTTGGAGTTCATGGCATCAAGAAGATGAAATTAAACCCCTTATTCAAGAAAAGGATGTTTGATATGTCATCTGATGGGAATAAGACCTTCTCACTACTCAGTGCAGTGATGAATGTTTGTGTTTTGACAATATTCTGATGATCAGTTCAATTCATATATTATCACTACTAGTAGTCACTTTTCTTTTTGAAGTGATGTTGTGTACTCTACTGATCTTCCTGTTTAGATGAGGAGGGTAGAGATAAACCAAACAAGAGCTAATCCAAGTCTTTGGGTTTTTTTGAAAGTAAATGCTTTTGTTCTTGTACTGTATGTGAGAAAGAATTATTTTTAAAGTTTATTTAGCTCTCCTCATGTCTTGCCCTCATCTTCTTTGCCTAGTTTTAGCATTGCCTCTTCATTTGTTCTGTTCCTAACCAAGCATTTCAAATATGACTCTAATCTTGTCCCATAGCATCTGAAAAATCAATGTGATTGAATTCTTGTTCACCGGTCAGTTGCTACTGTCTCTAAGCAAATTTACTGTGATCCTGTCATCTGTATAGTTTGAACTAGAAGTGGAACACTTCTTATATCAGTGACCCAAACAGTCTATCTGTACTATATTAAAATGAAGTCTTGAAAAAGTAAGATTTCTTTACTTCAGATAGAATGTCATAGTCTTTAATTGAAGTCACAAATAATGTATTTTTTCTTTCCCCAAAAGAGTTTTGAAGTGTGTAAATCTGATGCTGTTTTTGATTCATTTGTTAAACTGCCACTTAGAGAAAAAAAAAATATAGAAATAAAAAAAAAACAACCAACAAACACAAAACCAGGTACAGTCAATGTATTTTTCCATTCTAACTGCTTTGGGAAAAATAGAAGATAAACATAGATAGACATAAATCTACCTGAGCCTGCTTCTTTATGAAAATGTCAAATGTTTTTTTCCTATTTTTTTTAAACTTGAAATTTTAGGTAGCCAAAGTACTGGAAGGGGTTTTAATTGGATTTTCTTCTGAGGTTTTATTATTGGGCAATTTAAGAATTTTGTGAGAAAAAAAAATGTTTAATCCAAGTTCTAAGTGTACTAAGCCATTGGCTGTTGAGGGGAGGGAGAAGTAAGGGGGTAAATCTGTTTTTACCTGTTTCTGAAAAATGTTGCCGGACAAATTCTTACAGCATGAATTCAGAAAAATATCTGTTTGGATGGTTATCATATCCACGTTTGAGTTCTGTTCAACAAGGAACATATCCCAGTCTTGTGTATTTGCACTCTGCTGCCTTTCTAGAAGTATCCAGTTGCCTTCAGTATGTTGTGGAAAAGCATGGTACTGTCTATCCTGCTTAAGGACAAAGGTTAAACAGCTCTGATTCTGGTATTTTTACGTTTCCTTTCTCATCTTTTATTAAAAACAGGAATTTTCAAGTGCTGTTGACCAGAAATCAAGATGTTAGGATTAATTTAATTTATAAAACATTTAAATTCAGCTGTATGTAGGTTGTATGCATTTATTTTAGTTGTAATCATTTAACGCCTGAATTCTTGTACTGATCATGTACTAAACTGTACATTATGATTAAAGGAAAAAAGAAAAAAAGCAAGTATTCTTGCCAGTAGGCCCCCAGCACTCTTTTTTCAATTACAAATGCATTTCACTAGGGTAACTTTCATGTTGATAAGCTAAGTGTTATTTAGAAAAATTACTTGTGATAGCAAATATCCAAGAAAATTTCAGAAGGTTGTTTGCATGAAGTGATTTTGATCATTATGAAAAGTAATTTCCAGTTGCCTGAGCATAGGATAGGAAAGGATCTCAATGTATACCATAAATGAGCATTATCATTACTGTGAGAAAATTCAGACTTTTTCGCTCTGTAAAATTTATATGGTTAGCATATATGATGATGTAGTACGGCATAAATACTTCTGACATGTTTGGATTGGCTGCATTGATCATAGCAAGTGGAGTTGTTAGCTACAAAGATTATTCAAATGCCAATAAAACATTTAAAAGCATCACATTGTATTTGTTTCAATTTGTAAAGATATTTTAAAATATTTAAACTATTTGTTTTCTATCTGTGAAGTTGAGATGTGAGGCCTTTTCAGAACTGGAGTCTGTATTTTTGATGTATTTGGAAAGACATCTCTGCCTTGCCTATGTAATCCTTAAGCATTAGTTAAGTTGGAGCTTGGCCTTTTTTTACTGAGAGACTTTGTCTTGTCAGCTAGATTTTTAAGTACATTTAAGTACATTTGTCAGAATATTGTCAGAATATGTTGGCCAACACATTCTACAATGACTGCTATCATAGTCTAGACAAAAGAGGAGAGAGAAAACTTTTACAGATATTTAAAAATAGACTGTGAAGGATCTTCCTGCTCTCTCTCACTGCTGAAAGCATTGTAAAATGAGATGTTTGATTTTAGAACTACAACACTTGGAGAGAAAAGAGCACATGCATTTGCATTGCCACAAATTAGTATTTACCTGCTTTGTACATATCATTGGCTAAAACTGGATGTTTTCTTTTGGTTCTTAGTTTAATACATGTCAATGGAAGCCCTTTCAATTTTAGAATAACGGAAAGGGGTATGTTAAGCAAATATTTTTATTGTTTTTAACATCTTTCATGGTTTGAAGCTCTTTAATAGCTTTAGGAGCAAGTCTCAGAAAGCAAGTCAGTTGAGTGGAATAAGACTGTTTCTCATCCTACCGCTTACTCTCTAATAATTGTAGTGTATATATTTATCGGTGTATTCTGTATCTTTCCCTTATCTAATAGTAGACATACATTTATTTATGTGTCTGGTGAATCCCTAACAGTACTGTGAAAATGCAAAGCTTAGAGGTACACAACTAAAAAAGGCTGCTTCCTGCATGTTGAAGGAAAATGTCTCTTTTTTTGGCCACTTTTCAGAACTATTTTAATAAACTGCTGTTGTTTATATGCATAAGACACCTAAAACTAGACTTGGAGTCTCAATCTCATGCCATTGAGATTTCATGAGATTTCAGCTCATGCCTTTTAACTTCTTTTGAGTTTAAAGATAGCCCAGACACTGTCTTTACTTTGGTCTCTAGGTGAATATATTCAGAGTACAACTTCTCTCTACATAACCTTGTCAGATTTAGGAATGTTACTCACTTCTGCACACTAAGACAGGTTTTTCTTTCATGTTTCCCAGCAGCCTCAGTCATTTTTTCCAGTGTTACTCATGTTTGCCAATAGCAGCATCCCACTTGCTTTAGTTTTTCTTTCTTCAACGTGCCATATTCCCCTCAGTCCAACTTTGTCAGCTCTCACCTCCCATCTGTTTATCTGACCTTCACTTTTACTCTCATCGTTCCTGATTCCTTTCTTTCTCACATGTTCCTATTTTTACTCCTTTCCTTCCTGACTTTTGCGTGCTGCATGAGGAGTCAGTCTTTTCGGGGCCGTTCTGCCTTCAGTCTCGGAAAGGAAGGTGGCTGCAGCTTTGTTGTGATTCTGGAAACCCAACTTCGGCACCTAAAGTTTAATGCCAGGCTGCTGGTGACTTCCAGCAGTTTGATCCTATTGCGTGTAATGGGAACAGTAGCTCTTTAATGAGACAGAACACTGGTACTGGTGAAGTCAGGAATTGGAAGGAATCAGAACCCAAATATTTTTAATGGACATGGAGACTTGTTAACATGCTCTTTTCTGGGAAATTGCTGAGACTGTCCTAGCACTCCCACTGAAATTGTTACCTCCAGACTTTGACTCTAGCCACTTAGTCCACCAAACAGTAATTGAGGCGTGCCTCTTGAATTCAACATGACACTTATTTGTGAACCAAGGATTGCTATATGTAGATTTGTAAATTACAGAGACTGTTGTAGGCAAAATGCCTGTGGTGGGTGCTTGCATTCAAAATGGGAAAACCAGGTATGGCACATTCCCTGTAGAATCCTATCTGGCCCCATGTGGATTTTCCTCTACTGTGCCTCATCGTTTTTCTCCATACAGCTGTTTTTTTTCCAGACTGAAGGTTGCAAAGATGTTGTATGTAAATTCTATACATTGTTCTGACATAGCTTAATAGTAGAGTCAGTGTCAGGCTTGCTATAAATCACTGGTTTAGGCATGTAATTCTTACTGAGTTTTCTTGGCTGGCTGAGTTACAGAAAAAAAAAATTAATACCTGATTTTGACTAGTTAACATCATTACAGGGTGGTTTTATAAATAGCATTTTTGCAATGTAAAAGCTGTATGCAACTGTTTAAGTGTTCTTGCTGTGCCATTGATAAATCTAAAAGTTTTGAAATTGTCTAAACACTAAACTGGTTCTTTTTCAAGATGATAATTGTATGTATGCCTTTTACTGAGGGATGTGAAAGGAGCTTTTAAGGTTCCATTGTGCTGCATAATTTTTATGGTTGGACTCCAAATCTATCTGAGAACCAGTATTTTTGCTACTCTACGTTCCCTTACAATGCAAAAGATGCTCAGTTAAAGTATTTTAAGGATAATTATAGCAAATGTTTATCTGTCTTGAAGTTGTATCATTGCAAAAGGAAAGGTAAAAGTTTGTTAGAGTATTTATGGTGTATTAAATAGCAGCAGTGTACAAGCAGTGTTCTTCCAGGGGCTGTTGGTCAGACTAAACAAACAGGAAACATCATTTGCACACTGTGGAAAAAAGAGTGGAGAGCTCATAAATGTGAGTAGGTGGTGGGGAGCGGACAGTCCCTATTATCTGGGGACAATTGCATAAGGATCTGTCAGGCCCAAGGGATTTTACAGTGGTCCAGAGTGCTGCAAACATTGGTTTTGCCCTCAAAAGCTCAAACAGTCAAAGAAAGAGGAAAAAAACAAATGGGAACCTTAATGTGTATTTACATCTGGATTTTGCTGAGTATGTAGGATGATCTCAAAATGTTAAAAAAATAAAAATAAAAAATAAATACAGGCTTAAAGAGTTGACCAACCTAAAGAAAGTATTGAAAAATCATGGTTCTTGTCTATTGCACGCAACAGTACTGAAAATGGAAAGTTGGAAATTCATAACTGACTCTCTCCAAAAAATAAAATTCAGTCAGCAGAGGATAATTTAACCTCTGTTGTCCGTTCCCAAGAAGTTCCTTGTCAGAGAAGAGGCAAGGCTGGGGCTTGGGTGGAGCAAGTATCCAGGGGAATTAAGAACCTTCTGTGCTAGTGTCCCAGGGAATACCTGCTCAGGGGTGTGGGTAGCACGTTGCTTTTCCCACACTGTCAGTTTGAATGGGACGTGTTTAAAAGTAATCTCCATGGGCAGTGATTGTTATTCTTCTTTCATTTTTTTTTCAGTAATTTGCTTTGTCGAGGCTAAATAGACTGTAAGTCATCAGACTGCATGTACTATTGCATACAGTTCTGAAACTATCTTGAACATGTCTAGTTGTTCTTAAATTCACTTTTCTACTACCTTTGCAGAGAGCGATTTTTTTTTAATATGCTATTCTTTTTTACGATATTAGCAAAATAGCGCCTGAGGTGTTTAGAACCTTGGCATAGACTAGGAAAATCTGGGGATGAGCAGTTCAGAGAAATTTGCTGTTGTTTAATACCCAGGGAAATCCTTATCACTGGTACCAAAGAGTTAAAGTCTAGCCATTTGAATCCAAAAACCTGATTTATAGCTGTTGAGATTGGGCCTTAGGAAATAAATGCAGTACTGTGATGTGGTGTGGGAGTCTGTACTTATGCTGTTTCAGGAGTAAGTCCAAACCACAGACCTGAAAAAGACAATGCTACTACAGTCAAATCTGGCTCAAGTTATTTTCAGCATAACACAGAAAAAGTGATACGTTTGGCGCAGCAGAGCATGTGTCAGTAATATGGCTGGACTCTATTCTAAGTGAAAATAGGAGCCATATCTTATGTGGTTTACCCTTCACTAGTCATGGAAAGCAGATTCTTGTAAAGAAAACAGTATCTTTTTTCTTTGTGACATTTCCTTTTCTTCTCTAGTTTCTTCCTTTTCCTAAAGAAAACTAATCCAGAACCTCCAAGGATAATTTACTTCTGAACTTCAAAAAAAAATTAAAATTGCTTTTTTAAACTTTTGTAAGAGGATAAGATATGGAGACCTCTTGATATCATTGCAGTGTTAAGCTCTTAGCAACCTGATAAATATCTGCCCGCAAATGTCTATTAATGCAGAAGAAAATTAAAATAATGCTGGACCTTGCAGTTCGGATGTAGAAGTAGAACTCAGATAAAACTGTTGTACTGTTATTAGAAAGTAGAAACTCCTAAGGGAACAAACACATTAAAACATATTCCTAGCAGAACTTGATTTGTGTTGATTGCTCAAATGTTTAAAATGACTTTGATTTCTGTTCCTTTCATAGGACTCTCTGAAAGTTTCTACCTGCACGTGTGCAAATTAACTAGCACTATGTTATACAGGATTAAAGAATCATGTTTATAGCTCACTGTGCATCTCCCTACTTTTTGTTTTATTTTTGCTCCACACCACGCAAGCTATTCTGAGCTTGCTTTTCTGTGTTTGTTACATTCAAATCCAGCCAAATCTTGGAGTCTTTCATTGTTTCCATTGAAAATTCTTCAGTAAGTGTAAATCTTTGTAATCCTTTTATGTAACTTTTTCTGTGGAACATAGGAGGCATCACTTGCAAGAGAATGTTTCTCCAGTGCTCATTTTCTTTAAACTTTTTCTTTGTGTATAATGTACCAGGCCCTCATCTGAGTTTTACCTGCAGAGGTGTAGGAACAAGCCCATTTGCCTGATGTCTTATCAAATGGCAGATCAGTTCCGCTATTAATTACATTCACAGCTAGCGAGAAAGGCAGTCATCACGTCCTTGTGTTTGTTCTAATTCTGATTGGAGATCAGACCCCAGCATACCTATGTCCGCATCAAGCGACATGCCTTAATTTCATTTTCTCAATCCAAACAACGTTTGCATGTTTCTGACTTGCAGGGTTATGAAGTGAGACAGGAGATTTTCCAAGAAAAACCATAGAAACATCCAACTTACGAGAAAGCTCAGGAAATTCTTGATGTGTATTCAGAAGACATAAAGACTATAGCAGGAAGAAGCAGCAGATATGGCCTGAGCTTTGGATGTAAGCGTTGTTGTAGCAAGTGCTTAACCATTTCCCTGTACACTACTGAAAAGTGTGCTTGGGGAGGAGGAGAGAGAAAGTCATTTTGATTGGTATTCTTCCTGCGTGTGAGGAAGTGTTTATGGAAGCAGGAGGAGGGAAAAAGAAAGATGCTGCCTTTTACAGAACAACATTAAGATCTGGTAGTAAAGGCAGAAGACAGAGACCTTATGTACGTTGGTTTTTGTTCCCTGTCTTCTTCAAAAATAAAATTCACTGCAGAGGAAAGCTGGCCTAGGAATAATTTCAGGTTCCAAATGAGACTTCCATGGAGAATGGAGAGGGAAGTTGGATGTTTTGCTAACTAATGATACTTGCAAGAACCAAGACCAGAGGTAAGGCAGCCTCATTTTACCTGAATGTTACCTGTGTTGCCATTTCCAGAAAAAGTAAGATGAACAAAGAGAAGCTGTGAAGTCCGAGGATATTTTCTTTGGGGAAATCATTCTTTTTCCATCTTGACTTTGGGTCGTATTGCCAGCTGAGTACACAGAGTCTGAGTATTAACTGAATGAAGGAAAGGAATAACCTTAGTTTATGGCTGGGAAGTAGCTATGGTGGTTCTGTTTTGTTTTTCCAGTGAAGTGCTTTCTTTTAAAGGTAGGTAGGAGAAATAGGTGAAGAAAGGTACTGAAGTGTCTTGACGTTTCTAATGAGGATAGTAACAAATTATTCTGAGCAAGTAATAAGTGATAGTTTTTGCAGTATTTAGGCAGAGTTGAACTGTTAGTGTTAGTTGCAAGTTAGCAGATGAATTTATTTTGAAAGAAAAAAATCACAACTCTTTTCAATATCCCTTTCCAGTAACTTCAGTGACATTGCATAGTCCTTTTATTACAGACTATTCTTGGTTTTCTTTGTGTGGCTTTTAAAATGCCATCTACAGGAATATGTTCAGAGGCAATTAAGAAGAGTTGTATACCACAGTGTTGTCTGCTCTTTTCAAAGAGACAATTCGCTTAAGTAGGTGGATTAGTGATTCATGTTCACTTACATCTATTGCTAGCATAGCAGTTAGCATAATACTGAAACTGATTATGCAAACATGCTTCCCAGCTGGGTTCTTCCCTTTAGTTAAAAATTATATAACACAAAGTGAGGTACACCTGAGGTGGTTTTTTGTTTTGTTTTGTTTTGTTTTTTTGATTCACATACACACCCTTCCCCCCTCCCCCGACAATCCAAAGGAAGTCTGTTTTTAGAACACGTTCTTTCCCATCACCCAGATGAAACAATCATTACAGAAGGGTCTGCAGTCCCATGACAAGCTCAGGGGAACCGAATGAGATTTGAGACTGGAAAGTGAAATTGTTGAGGACTTGTGTAGGGGATTTGTTGGCAGTTAGCATCTCAGCTGGGCATCTAACATAGGTGCCTTAGCTAGGAACTTAATCTTATTCATAAAGTCAATGAAACCTTAGGGTCTCAGGGAGCTTCAAAAGTTGATACTTGTTCAAAATGGTCTTTTGAAGGAAGTTTCCTATCCCCTCAGACCTAGGGAGGCTAACTTCCAAGCTTTCCTGCCTGATTTTTATTTTTCACACGTACTATGGAAATGGCCCAAAAGCCAGCACAGTTTTTGAGCTGACATTGCATCAGTTAAGGGTTGGAGGGGGAAAGAGAATAGCTGTTCTTTGCAAGGTAGATATCAGAAGGAGTAGTGTTATTGCTTAAAAGCAATGCCATGAAGGAGAAATATATTTAGAGTGATTGAAGGGATGGAACGTAAGGATTTCATTGGGTTGATGTTATCAGGAGCCTACCTATTTGCTGCAGAACATAGCATTTGAGTAAGGTTAAAAAAAAACATGGAGCATACAGTTAGTGAAAGTATGTTACCCTTCTCATACAGAGTAGTGGAATATTTTGTAAATATTGTGAGAAGAAAATCTATTGGAGTCTCTCTTAGCCTGAGTTGATTATGCCAGCTACTGAATGATTTCTATTATGTATTTATTCAGTATACCTCCAGATATGATAAATGTTAGATACAATAAATTTCAGAGAGGGTCAGTCACTTGCAAACTGGGATTTAATGGGATACTTACAAAACTAAAATTAAATTTGGGTAAGTGCAATGTAATTGCTGCTGTAGTGAGTACAGCATTCATTTCTAAATCAGTCTAGTCTAATCTAAATTGTTTAACCAAGACTTTTTTTTAAACATCTTTACATACATTTTCTATTATAAAGTGTGGAGAGACAAAAAAGGAAACTTGTAAAGACTCTTCATAGCTTCAGATGGTGGGGAAGGGCACTGTCCGTGTGTGTGTGTGTTTGTGTGTGTGTGTGCATATGTCTTATGTCAATCTATAGAATTAATACTTTGTTGCAAATATGTTCAGATACCTAAAACTGAAATTACTGTTGTGAAATAATCCCACTGAAACACAATAAAATATATAAAAATCCAAAAGTAAAATAAGTCAAATTGTGTCTTCCCATTTTAGTGGTCAAATCGAACAAACGGTACTCAGTATTTACAATGATGTAATGTTACAACTTTAGTGCCAAGGCTACCAGACAAGACTAGACAAAGCAAATTTTGAGAATACCATTCTAATTAAACCCGTCCCTCGGTGTGGATCACTGATGGTGTTTTGGCCTTGCTCTTGACTTCTTAACATCAAGAGGTATTTCTAATGGCTGCGGCTAAGAGCTTTAAGCCCAACTCTGCTCATGATCAGCTAACACCTGTTGCGGTGAAAAGCTATTTGAGTCGTACAGGCCCAAGATTAGTTTTATAGACCAAAATAAACCCTTGTCATACACTTGAGTGAACAGCTTTAGACTGTGAAAAAAATACGCTGAATGTGTGGTCTAAACCAACAGAAATATATATGGAATATTAAAGTAATACTGGAAAATGGCACTGTGCATATGCTGATGTCTTGGCTGGTGCAGGAAAGTAAATCTTATCCTCTGTCACTTTAATACTTTTAGGATTTCTGCCTGTCTCTCTGATTTACCTAACTGACAGTCAGACACGATTCATGTAAAAAGAAAGTAGCGTTCAAATAACGATAACTTGAAGAGACCTTTAAAAATCAGAAGCGATCATGCGATTGACTCTGTAATGTGCTATCTTGACATAACTCATTAAAATCAAAAAAGACCTAATAAAGAAAAATACAGAACTTCTGCTAATATGTGTCATATAGACTCAAGTGTTGTATAATTTTGTGTTTGTTACAGTGCAAAGGTCCTGGCTCAGTACTGTCAAGGTGCCATATAGAATTTATATTAGATACTGTTAGGCAAGAAATATTTAAGACCTGACCAAGTAATAACACATTTTCCCCATGCAACACTGAAAGCGAAACAGTAATGCAGGACTTGGAATAATGCCTGAAGTGTAATTCATTTTAAGTGGGTAATACAAGTTATGGTGTTTTCGAAGAAAATCTGAAGTCCTTGTCTTGATAACTTTTTCCCGTGGATTGTTTGACAAGTTAGGATGCTGTAACTCCAAAGACTTGCATACTGTTATTTATTTAATAAAAAAAAAAAAAGGAAAATAGGTGGGGTATTTGTCAAAGCATTATGGACAAAGATGTGGTCAATTACCACCTAAAATTAGTCAGTTTAGTAAGGAAAAAATCAGAAATTTAAAAATCTGTTGTTTTCATGTGGATTAATATACAGTCCTATTGTTTCTATAAATTAATAGTTTATTTTGAAGGTTTAGTGTCTTGAACAGATGACCACATTTTTTTTCATATTAGTAGATCTTATCCAGCTGAAGATAAATGCAATCAAATATCAAACTTTATCAATACTTATGAAGGTGGGGGTTTATAGGTATTTAAATTACCACCCTAATCAGTGGTATAAATTCCAAAAATCATCATTTGGGAATGTTGTTTGTTGTGGTAGTGGTTAAGAGATGACAGAAGCTGCAATGAGAAGATGATTTGAAACGATTGCTTCGGCATCCTGTTTGTTTGTTCCCAACTTAACCGTGGTTCTTCTTCTATTATGTAGTCGTGATGTTTCATATGAATCAGATATTAGTACAGCATCTGTTAGTATAATCTCTCATGTGCGAAGAGTGAAGTTGTTATGCTAATAAACCTAATTCAGGTTTATGTTTTGCTATCGCCTTTTCTAACTCACTGTCCAAAAGAAATTTTTATTTTTTTGTGTAAGAGTATGTTTGAATTTTGAATCTGGAGTCAATATCTAGGCACTACTCTCAGATAAATAGAAATTATATATTTTATATAAAAGTGTATAAAATTGGAAGGAATTTCCATCTGAACTTCAGATTATTCAAACTCGGTAAACTGGTGGTTTGTGAGCTGGAGGAGCTCCCCAGCCAGTGTCAAAACCTACAGCCTCTCCGAAACAATGTTTGTTTTTTATATGGGATGAATTAAATAAAGATTCACAGACAAGTGTTCCAATTAGTTTGAGGGTTGAATTTTAATGCAATTGTATAATGATATGTAAAGAGAATTACATATGATAATTACATATCATTTATATATAAGAATACAAATGATACACAACAATAGAGAGATCTTTGTGTAAAATACCATGATAGGAAATAAAAAGAGGAAAAATCTTGGGGTAGCACTGAACTGAGGACAGTGCTGAGGTGGGTGGAAAACAAAGACTTGTTTATTCCAGCCTTTATTCAGCTTTCTGTGATTCTAAGTGCATTGTAAGTTTATTAGCAGTTACATCTCTAAGAATACAGAGCATATGTACAGTGACAATTATGAAATAAAAGCTTTTGATTTAAGTGTAGATAAAATATGTGTTCTTATTGGTTCTTGCTATGCAGCATTTTTTTTTTGTATTGAAATATTTGTTCAGTATAAAACACATTCTGCACTTAAAAACAATCCTTTTGTCGTATATTTAAATCAGATGAAACATCACATACTTTTCCACATCCAATTAAAAATGTAAGTGTTACCTGTTGCCTATTTAGGAAACAGTAATGTATTTTAGTTGTGTAGTTATATTTTAAGGTTTTGTGTATGCTCATAGTTCTTGTTTCTTCATAATTTCTGGTCACTAAACCATTAATAAACAGTGTTGTGATAAAAAATAAAAACATAAGAGCAGTTTAAGGTGTGTGAAAATTAGGAGAGATTTATGTTCATTGTTGATGGTGTGTAATCAGATCTGCTTTTGATTCTGATTGTATTTTTATTGTATTGATTGTATTTTTAAATCTTTGTAATGGAGAGGCACAGCAGAATTGGTATGCATGATGGATTTGATTGGAAAAGCTACTCAGTTTGTTTCAACAAAACAGATTTTTTTACATGTTCATGCACCAAGCAGAGCAGGAAAAAAAAAAAAAAAAAAAAAAAAAGAAAGTTATATTGACTGGCTGTTTTGTTGCTAAGTCATGATTCTATTACTTCATTGTAATCAGCATTTTTCTTGTTCTCTTGATATATATGCTTTTCAGTACAACATAAAAAGGCACTGGTATGGGAAATCACCTAGTCACAAATGTACTTTATTTTACTTCATAGTATTCTAATAGAATTACAGTTTAAAATCATAAATCCCATGTCAACCAGAAGCTGCCTGTACTACTGGGAATCATTGGCATTTGAGCCCTGTTGATGGAGTGGCTGTATGAGTGAAGTGCCTGGAGAAGCTCAGCAGAGTTCTGAGTAGGTTATAAAATCATAGGAGCTTCAAAAAGAGTCTGATCTTTTCCTTGTACTGTTACGAACACACAATAAAAGCAAAGATGTTCATATGTATTTTCAACAGTGCCTGCCTCAAGTATAGGATTTTACAAATCACCAGCAGTGTTGCGAGGGAGTTGAGTTTAATAAAATGAGTAAAGGTGGTGTAGGTTTGGCACCCTCGTACATGCAGACAAAAAGGTTGTAAAATTTGAGAAATGTGCTAGTACATTTCTGTTGAGCAGGCCAATTGAATTTTGCAGAGTACACTGGTCTTTTTCAGGATACTTTGCTTAAGAAGAATTGTCTTAGCAAAGAGAAAATGTTTAATGCCTTTGTACTGGCAGGCCTTATTAGTTGTGTGTATGTGGGGTCCTTAGACAAATCTGTGTGCACAACGGCACGTTCCTTTAACTTCTAATGTCTGAAAACTACATATAGGTTTAGCATTTTAAGGCTTTCTAACCAGCCAGAGAAGAAAATCAGAATCATACACTTGTTTAGGTTGGAATGGGCTCCTGGAAGTCATTTGGTCCAACCTCCCACCTCAGGCAGCAGCAGCTCCCCTTGCTCAGTGCCTCATTTCAGTCGACGTGTGGATCTGTCGGAGGACGAAAACTCCAGAACTTCTATGAGCAACCATTTCCAATGTTTTCACTGTGAATTTTTTTTTTTTTTTTTTTTTGCATAATCAAAATTTCCCATGTTCCAACTTTTATCATTTGCTTCTTGTTTTTTTACTTGTGTCCTCTGTGAAGAACGTCTCCTCTTTACCCCTGCATTTGGCAGTTGAATGCAGTCTCTGAATCCTGCCTTAGCCCTTCTTTTCTTAATGCTGAACAAAACTAGTTCCCTTAGCCTCTTATATGTTGTATGCCTCAGAAGTAAGATACATGGGATGTGGCCTAGTCTGTGAATTTATGTCTTAAGCTGGTGAGGCCAGCATACGTACACATCTTGTATTCTTGCATTCAAATTAGCAAGGGGTTCCTCGTTCACTGGCTCTGGCCATCTGTCACACCTGCTCAGCTTTCTGTGTATTGGAGTAGACCCTCCTACTTCTTATACCTTCTTTGAAGGTCATCCAGCCCTTTTGTCCTGCAGGGATGCTATGCTTCAGTCTCACTATGGGGTGCTACTAAACAGAGCCCTCAATAAGCTGAGATCTGCAGTCCTGAAGCCTGTAATGTTGTTATTCATCTTGATTGTTTTTCTCAGGGTCATAGACTCTGATCGCCTGGTCTTTGCAGGCAAGGTTGACATCAACTTTCACATCTACAACAAGTTCTTCCTTATTTGTGAACAGCAAGGCCAATGTTTCCCCTTGTCAGCTGCAGTAGTTCTGTGTTCTTATGATTAAAAAAATTCATCTAGATTGACTAACAGATTATTGCAGTAGAACTTCTGAAAATTTGTTGACTGATCTTTTGTGATTTTTTTGTGGATTGTTTCTACTTCAGGTAATTAGACACTGTCCTAGTGATTCACACTTTTTTGATCACAAATTAAGATAATTTTCTTTAGCAACTTTACATGCTGAAGGACTGATTCTTAACCCATGTTAGTGTAGTCACTGGTTAGTGTGAAAAAAATCTCCTAATTGTCATTCTAATGACATTTCTCAAAACTAACATTTTTGCTTCTTTCAAAACCCAGCCTTGCCTCAATCTTAGTTTCTTAAACTAGCTCAGTACTGTAAGCAGAGATAAATATGTACGTGTTAGACAGAGTAAGAGCCACTAAGAACACATTGACTTTGCAAAATGCTGTTGTCAGTTCGTAATCTTTCAGAATATGCAGCTAATTTAAAATACAAAGGTACTTTCAGTAGCTTATCATTTCTGTACTCTTTCAAAATTAATTTCTGATAGACCTGCAGGTTGCTTCTGTATGCTCTGAGAAAAAAAGAGATGGACGAGGATAGGTGCTGGCTTCCATCCTCATAATCTCTAAGGACCTCAGGTTAAGTCATTCTGTTTAGCCAAGCTAATCAAATGTGTTCATCCTTTTATAGCTTGTTACCTATGTTTTATCAGATGAAATTCAAAGGTACAGGAGCTTTGGAGGCAGGCACCTCTGGCTTAAGGATTTCTGTCACTTGAACTAAGCCATGCAGGTGTCTGTAGGACTGTTACAAACCTGATCACTGTTGTAGATGAACTGTTAAAAGCAACCTGTTTTCATCAGAGATCCATCTGTACAGCAGAATCCAGTAAATAGTTTCACCAGCTCAGCTAAGTTGGAAAGATGCTATGTGAGGAGTGAGAGGGCAAAAGGTAATGAAGAGATAAAGGAACATCTGAAGTTTGTGTTGTTGCATAAAACCACTTTTAACTACAACTTTAATTTCTGGGAGTTTTAACAAAAAGAGCAAGTGTGCTTGCCAAATTCCTGTCTTCAGGGGAGGATCCTACTTTTTTTCTTTAAAATACAATGAAGCAAGCAGATAAAATAAAGTAAGTAGAGCTGAACTTCTAATTTTCATGCATCCACAAACAAGAGTTTTGTCTTTGGATTTTACCATAAAAAGCATCTTTCTATATGTAAGAAAAAAAACGTGGTCTCATACTCTGCTAGCAATTTAAAATAGTTTCATACAGTTCATCAAACTACTTTCCTGAGCAAAGTTTCCTTTGCATATATATATATATATATATATATTTTTTTTCAGAATTGTAATAAGTGTCTTTTATGAAATAGATTTGTTACTGAAAATACTTCAGATTAAAGAAGCTCTTCCACAACATGGTCTTTTTTTCAGTTCATCTTATCTTTAGTAATTAAAGCAGCACATTCTATGGATCATACCTTGGAAAATGAAATCAAATTTTCTCTATTCTCATAGTAATTTTCTTCCCTGTTTTTTTAGGATTGTATTCAACAGAACTGATGTCAAAAATTGCCAAAGAATCCTTTGCTGTATACTTAAGAACAAATTAAGCACTTATAAGGTAGCTTTCAGTGAGAGGTGACCAGAGGTGACCAGATATGTTTACAAAGCAACTGAAAGAAGCAAGAACAGCAAGCTTATTCCCACCTTAGTCAAAACCTCACCAGTTTTGTTAATGTACTCACCTGACTATTGTGCACTATATAGGTTGTTGAAAAGAAGCCACAATATTTTTCTCTTCCTACAGAAAATCATAGAATGAGTTACAAAGTTATCTTGTCTTGGCTTATATTGAAGAACTAAGGTTTCCATGTTAATTATCTGGATGATTTCATGAAAATTACCGTGTCACGATATGTGAAATATATGTGAAAAGGGTCTAATTAATAAAAATTAATCCATGTAAGTAATTTGGAAACCATAACTATGTATGGCTTTTTGGAAAACCAAACAACAAAGCTGCTGAAGTACATTAGCTGAAACCAGTAATGACAAGAAATTAAGGAAGGATTTTTTCTAAATCCCTCTTAGTGTTTTCTGTGTGTTTGTTTGTTTATAATTTAAAATATCTTTGCAAATACTGGAGCGAATCTAAGCTGAAGGCCGTTTCTTTGGTGGGGGTGACAGGACAATGGAAGAGAGCAACCCTTATGGTGCCTCATGCCTACGCCTTCAAGTAAGTCATTTCACCACATCGTGGCAATTTGATCAATAAGCAGAATGGTTTTGGTTCAGCAATGGACTGATGTGCAGATTCTTGTGAATTCCACAACTGGTTGCAATTAAAAGTGCTTGGAGTTTGAAAGTCTGCTTTCAAATGGTAGCTCTGTCATAGCAATTGTAGTAGTTTTCAGGGTTACTGATACTTTTCAGTGCATAAAATGGAAGAATAGAAGAATGGGCTTATTTGAAGCATAGATATGTAATAACGAGAAAAAATCAGGAATCAGTCAAATTGTTTAGTACTGTGGTTACCAAGGATCATCTTTAGCTGTTTGGGCTTCTCTAATAAACGCATGTAACCTGTTCCTGGCTTGGATGTCAGAAAGAATTCCTTCATCAAATCCTACTTTAGTAAACAGCAGATGGGGTCATGCAGAAGCATTGCTCTGAACAACCTAGACCTTCTGTAAGTCATGACAGACTAATACAGATTTATTTATCTGCCCTTCAGAAGACTTTACTTTTGTTTGGTTTGTCAACTGTAGATTATACAGTATTGTGGGGGAACTAATGCTGCTCAGTGTGTGCTCACTTTCCCAAGGCTCTTTGGTTTACTATTCTACTTCACCTTGAATGTTGCATTCTTGGTTTTAAGCTTCAGGCTGCTTTCTGCATTTTTAGTTTCCTTAAAACCAAACATTTTAACTTTACAGGTATGTACAGTTAGACAGATATGTACAGATAGATATGTACATTTGTGTGTATGCATGTATATCAAATACCACTGGCACAAGCTTCCTTGAAGATTCTTGAGAATTTGCTCTGAGTTTTGTATAGGCATTGCAACTCATGCAACAGTACTTTCTCTGTTTCTCTACCAGAAAGCTATGGGAGTTATCAGAGTGCATCACGCCTAGTTTAAATTCTGAATACTGATGAGGATGAATGATGGTACCAGAGAGTTAGCCTGGGTTTGGCAGAAACGTTACGACTAGGTTTAGTCTTGGTGTCATTTGTAGTGTGCTCTCATCTCACAATTCAGTTATTACTTGCCATTTTATTCTTAGATAATAATGGGGATATTAGGTTATTACACAGGAATAGTATGCTCTTCCAAGTCTTAATAACAAAGCAGTTAGTATACAGTTTCATTCAAATGTCACGTAAGAATGATATATTGAATGATTTTTTTCTGTTTTATATAATATTTTGGTAGTATCTCCTTCTTACACTTTGAAATGATGCACAGGTCGATAAAAAGTATTCTTGTTTGTAGGAAAAAATACAGAGAAGGATTGGAGTAATGACTCTTCCCATGTGAAAACATTGCATTCAGTGCAGAAAATGTTGCATAGCCTTATATTCTTTCCTTTCTGTTCGCCCATCTATTTTTCCTGCTTTTCTGTTTCTTTATTTAATTGGTCTTTCCCTAAAATAAGAACAAGGATGACTTGTGAAGATTCTCAGCAGTGTATTTTTGTTCTTAAACTATTTTATGATTTTTTTATCTGCCTTTTGTACAGAACAATAAACTTTCAGGTAATGTTGACAAAACTTTCATAATCTTGACTTAGTTTTTCTCTCTTCCAGACATTTTATTTTAAATTGTAGTCTCACTAATAAAGTCTAGATTTAGATGGAAATATAAAGTATTGGGACTGACAAGAAAACATTGTCTAGCATTTATGGAGACTTCAGGTGGTAAATTAAAGCTTGCTTCAATACTCGTACAGATTCTGAAATTCTTAAAGTCCTCACATGTAAATACTGTGTCCCCTTTATATGCATACTGTGCTATATCTATGCTGCTTTAAATGTTAGGATTAGGCAGTGAAAAAATGATTATTTGAGTTCTGGCATAAGACTGAGTTCAGCACAAGTATCATTACAAGTGTTTTTATAACCAAAAAGTAGGGCTGTTTCTCATTGTCATAGGCTGTTGCAGTGTTGGTTTTCTTTTGTTTGTTTTGTCTTTACACCAATAACATTGTTAGAGATTTTCTTTCATAACTGTAGAGCAGGTATGCCTTACCCTTCATTTTTATGAATACCTTTAAAAAACAGGTTCCTTACTCAGGGTCAGTGTCATTGCTGCTGCAGAGGACTGAATTGTAGCTACCTCTGCCCCTTTTCCATTCTGTTTCTCTTTTCCTTCCCCTCTCTCCCCATATGACTTTCATACACACATCATTTATAGCACGATGGCCTAAATAACTGGCTGGACAGCAGTGTCAGAGGTACACACAGAAGCTGAGGAGAGGCTTTCCTGACCTGATGCACCGCTTTGTGCCACGTTGGGTGGCATGGACACGGGGGCTTTGTTCCATGCCCTGTTTGTGCTGGGAGAGTGAACCAGAGCGAGGGGATGTGCGCTCTGGTGCTGGGAAAGAGCTGTAATTGGGCCTGAGCAGAAATGTCTCAGGCCCAGTAATGTGAAAAATAATATCAAGGTCTATCACCATGTAGCAGAGACAAAAAAATCCATTTAAGTCCATTTAAGTAAAAAACAAAATGATTTGACAGAATATCAGCAGTGGCGAAAATGGGAGAAAGAGGTACCATTCTCACAAAAGTAGCATTTTTTTTTGAACCTAAAATAAACGCTGTTGAAGTGTTCAGCCAAAAAACACTAAGTTTTTTTAGCGGCCACCTGGAATGGGCCACCGAAGAATAAGCTCAGAAACCAGGGTCCTGTGTTAGGAATGCCCTGCTTGCTTCCTGCAGTGGAGGATTTGTCTCAAGCAAACAAAGTAGGTAGCAGATTGTACTTCCCAGGATGACACAGAAGAGATTTGGACCAGTTACAAGATTTACTGATTGCAATTTGTAAAAGGGCACTTGAAAAAGTGTGTGGAGCGTAGAACATTGTTATTACATTCCCCTTGGCGCAGGCAGGATAGTATGGAAGCCTTTGGGTACTTTCTGCTGTAATGCTGACTAGAAGTCATGGGAGAATTTGTGTGGAGGTTGTTGGTCACAAGAGGAAGGGTCAGTTGATGTTGAAGTGTCTGGTGGTACATGTATTCTTATTGCTTTCATTATGCTTTCATTTGCTGTTGCTTTTCTTACTTCCTGATGTAATTTTGCTTGGAGAGAATTTGTTTTAGCTTGTTTCTTTCAGCTTGCTTTCCTGTGAAAACACCGGGGAAAAGAAAACAGATACATTACATTATCACAGAAATTTATGAGGCATTTCACACAAACCAGCAAAGCATACTTCTTAATGCATTAGGAGGTCTTCGAGAGGAAAGAATAAAACCACTGGGGCTCCTTTTCCAGTCTACAAATATCTATAGGCAAATTTCTTTTCTCAGTGAAGCGGGATCATATTTGTAATGTCAATAAAATCAGCGAGGAAGTTTCCCTGCTGTCTCCCTTTTCAAAGTAAATATCTAACAGAAGTTTTGGTATACAATGTCTGAAACTGTTCTGGAAAGAATCCAGGCTATCTGTACATTATTAAGGGATATCGAGTTATGTTGGCTACATAACTCTTCTTGGGCTTTCGTAAAAATTAGTGGTTAGAGTTGGCATCAGCTTCCTGGCATCAGGGCAGGGCTTTCAAAGAGAGAACTTGCCATATATTTAGCAAAGCTTTTTACCTAGACTATTCCCTGTACATCTACTACACATCAACAAGTCTTGCTGTTATTCTCAAGACACAGCAAATTCTAACTTTATTAACATTTGTGAGATTCATAGCAAGTTCAGCTAATGTAATATGGAGGTGCTGTTAGTGCAGGTGTTGGAGTACCTGATGTATGAGGAAAGGCTGAGAGAATGGGTTTTGCTCAGCCTTAAGAGGAGGAGGTCTAAGGGAGAGGTCTCAGCACTGTCTGTAACTGTCCAACAACTAGGTGTGGAGAAGGCTGAGCCAGACTTCGCAGTATCAAATTCTTTGTATTATTTTCATTTTGAGTAGCCATTTTAATTTATGCAATTTAATCTATCGCCTTTCTTCAGAATGCACCATATGGGTACTTGTATGCACAGCGCTGCAGTAGCTGAGGAGAAAATAGTTTTGATGGCTTTCATTTCTATTGAAAATAGATTAACATAATCTGCATGACACTGAATTCATCAGTATTGCAACCATGTATTTGACTTGCAGAATAGGAAACAGAATTCATGCTTGAGAACGTTGTTAAAAACTTAACTTTTTCAGTGTTTTTTTTTTTTTTTTTTTTTTTTTTTTTTTTTTTTTTTTTTTTCCAAATGAAGTTATGAATCATTAAATTGCTGGATTTTTTTACAGTGTTTGCTCTCTCAGCCGAAGTTCTGGGCCATTCAAACTTCAGCTTTACTTCTTCGGACCAAGCTTGAGAAAGGAAGTACTCGTAGAATGGAACGGGCAATGAAGCAGACTCAGGTAAGGCTTCTGAGCTGCCTTGACCTGATCTGAATGCCTAAGTTATGAATACAGGTTCTTTGTGTACTGAATGGAGACAGGCAGGAGTTAGGAGCTTCTGCAGTTCCTCTCTAAACAGAGAGCCAAAACTTCTAATTATGCCTCTGGATTAATGCGTAAACTACAAATCCTCTTATTTCTGCCAGCCCTTAGACAAACTTGTATATTTATAGGTGATAAATGGTCATTTTCTTTCCAAAACATTAAAATTTCAGAAGATTGAAATTAAAATCTGTTTTCTTAGCTCAATTTTCTAATTTTGTGATATCTGAAGAGTGTTTTATGTAAGAGTTCATAAATTTAAAGCTCCTACTGCTATTTTAAAATACTTCTTACTGAAGTAAATCTGTAGGAAAAAAGCAAACTTGCAAATGGTCACTCATGTTGTGAGAACAGAAAAATACATTTGTGATTGCAGCTGCAATTTTGATTTACTGTTTTGATACGGCACTTAGATTAGTATTTGCAAGTTTGAGGTGGTGATTAAATAATCTTGCTCTGAACATAGATAACATCAGTTTTCCAGTAAAAATAATAAAAAATCAATCTGAAATTTATCAGCTAGTGGGATTTATTTAAGAAATAAATTTTTCAAAGGAAAAATCTGTAGGCTATATGAAGATATTTTTCTTTGTGTGACAGAGTTTTGTTAGCCATCTGTCATCTTTATCCTGTTTAGTCTTGTTGTCACATGAACAGCAGGCATTAATATGTGTCTGTCAGGGAACAATCCTGCTGACTAAAACGGCCAGGAATGTACAAATTTAACCATCATAGTGCTGTGCAATTAAATCCTGAAAAGCTGATGTTTCATTTCAAATCATTATTTATGCACGGACCTTTGAAGGAGTGCAGCCTGGATGTGCTGCTGCATTTTTCTTTCGAGGAAGACATAGAGTTGCTGTAGTGGAATTTCCTAAAGTCTGCAGGAGATGTCAAGGAAGCCAGGATTCCAAGTCTGGGAGAAGATGTAGCATCTGGTGGCATTTGGGAAGTGATCTCAGGATCCTTGATGCCCTAATCCATAAAGCAGTTGGAGCGTATCCAACATTTTTGGTCTAGCTTGATAAACCTGAGTACTGAAAGCTATTACACCATACATTCTCATGATGGAAATATTCTGAAGGGGTTATCATTCTAAGTATGTTTATCTAAATTCATCACGTGTTGCAACTACAATAATGCAAAGGATTTGATAAGCAAGCATTGTGACATTCTGGGATACAACCTCACTACAGACATTTAATATGTGATTTTGAACGCTATCTTTAATCCTTATATGTTTACATTTTCTTTCATTAAGTTCTCTAGATGTTTGAATACAATGACATATTTGTGTTGATTTGATTACAGTATCAAGCTCAGTTTCCAAAAATAGTTAGAAGTTGTGTAAGGATTGATCTGTGCTAAATTAATGAAATAACTTGAATAACTTTCCATTTAAGGTTTTCATTCTTATGTCAGATCAGATTATTTTTTTAATATATCATGGTTTTTAACAATTCTAAGAATATTTAAGGAATCAGAAAATGAAGGCTATTTGATGTTGTTTTCATCCATAATACAAGTTTGATAAATCATCTTCATAAAGGCCTAAGTACTACCTGAAGAGCTAGCTAGTTCTATATCTAGTTATCAGTAGAATACGTATTTTAAAACCACAGAAGTTTCATGCAAATAGTTATTTCTTTTTTTTATCAAAAAGATTTGATGTGGAAAACTGTGTGCAAGAGAAAAGGGCAAGTTAAGCCAAGCTTGGAAGGTTGCCAAGAGGTGGATATACATATTGTTGGACTATCCACATTCTTTACGGTATTTGTCTTTTAAAGTAGTTATTAGAATTGTTGTAAGACAGTGTGAATAAGAAGTGGTAAATGGAAGTGTCTAAGTAGCTTTAGGGTCGTGCAAAGTGTGTGTGGACCATTATAAACTCCCTTACTGGTACTGGGACTGTATCAGTAGGCCTCTCCTACCGTTATTCTTCCCTTCCCCATTTCCACCACTACATATCTGCATCAGGTTTGGTTTACTCTGGACCCTCAAATCCTCCTAACCAACTGGTCTGACATATAAGCAGCTTCCCAGCAATAAAGCAAACCAGGCTACATATGCATGACATTTGTTGGTTTGCTAAATAAATTACTTTAGGGCTCTGTGTTTTCTGGACTATCTTTGTTTAACTTAATTATTTCAAAATAACTACAGCTATTTTTGAAAGGAGGGTACATGGGTTGCCATGGGTGCCATGCTCCACGCATTAGATATATTCCTACTTTGTTAAAAAGCGTTTATCAAATGATTATGTAAACACCTTTTCCAATTGGAAGTCTTCAAAAGGAACTGGTATGATCACTTTCAAACTTTCCTGATTACTTTCAAAGTGTGAACTACAGATAATGTAGGCTTTGGAACTACCATAGTTTTAAATAACCATTCCGGGTGCTCTGGAATGTGCTTTAGCTAGTAGTTAACTGGAAGTCAGGAGGAGAAATATTTTTTTCTCTTAATATTTTTCTGGATGCTGCTGGCCATCTCTGTCCAATTTTTGCCTAAATGAGGTTTGGATCCACAAAAATAAGGTTAAAGTTTTTTAAAGCAAATACTTTTTTCAACCATTTTTCTAAGAAAAGGAAACAGCATTCGAGAGCTAAACCAGAGTTCTTTTACATTCCGCTAGAATATTTAATCATGACCAGTGTGGCATATATTGACGTCTGGATCAAAGTACTGCCAACCAAAATGTACCTCTGCATACAGCATGATTTTTTAAAAAAGGAAAAAAAAAAGTTGGGTGGTGGTTGGCTTTTTTTTCCTGTATGGATATATTTGAGGGAGGGTGAAGTGCTAGGATGGAAAGAAAGGAAAGGGATAGGAAGAGAAAACAGGAGGAAAAAGTGAAAAGTGGTAGTTTTTGATAAATTGCTCTCAACATAAGCAGGATCTTGGCATTTCTACATCAGTTTTGGGATCTTCAGCTACCTTCTATTGTAAGAAAGTAATTTAGAAACTATTAATAATGGAAAATGGGTTGGAACAAGCTGTTAAGCCACAAGTTACTGCTAAAAGTGCAGCCAGAGCTCAAGTAATAGAATGGGGAATAAAAGGGGAGTTTTGAGTGGTCTAGCAGATATAAAATAAAAAATAAAAAATGGGAGGATGATTCAAAAAAAAAAAAAGCTTAGAGCACACAAAGGAAAGCATCCCACAGTAGTTTCTTGATACGTGAAATAAGAGTGCTCTTCCATCTTGATGATTTTTAAAAAATATGTTTAAGAATGAAGCAAAATGAATTAAAATGCCAAGCTGTGTGCAGAGGGCGGTGGGGTGGAATCGAGAGCATCGTTAGGCAGGCAGTGGGAGGTGAAGGTGCCGTGTGCCTGGTATACCAGTAGCCTACTGTAACGTATCCTACAGTGACTTGTTACAGCTGCTTCCTGCAGCTTAATCCATGTAGTTACACTGGCTACCTTGATGCTTGGAGCTTTTGTCAGCTTATGTGCCTCTTTTCTGATTGTATTTTCAACTGCTAGCTGCACCTGGCGATAACATGCCTGCGAGCCAATCACTCGGTTTTCCGAAGGCGCAATATGGTGTAGGTGATATTTCATACGGTTCTCCCTTGCTTTTCTTGGCAGCAAAGGAATTTGCCTGTTAGTTGGGTTGAAATGTGTCTTGAAAGGGTGTTTTTAATAAGACTTCAGGAGAGCAGGGAGCAGACTAGCAATATTATAGGCTAATCATTATGTCTTAAGATTGAAAGGTCACATGAGAGCTTGTTTTATATCCTTAGTCATGCACAGATGTATGTGGTTGGGAATTCTTTGTCAACTGCTCAGTAATTTTCACTTAAATTATACTTCAGAGTGTCATTTTCTCAGCAACAAATGTTTTTCTGTGTGTATCTAAATGGGAAATAATGATTTTTTTTTTGGTTTAAATTGCTCTCACCAGAAACATGCTATAGTTGGTGTGCAGTTATTTCAAATCTGGGAAGAGTTGAATATACCTTTATAGAAAGAAACGCCAGTATTGATCTAACAGAACGGTCATCTCGTGCTCTGTGAGGCACAACTTGCCCAAATGCAACTTTATTGTTTCATTGTTTGCACATTGATGGTCTTTAAATAGTTATGCAAGGAAGTTGTGTCATTTATCATAGAAATAATATCCTTTTTACTTTCAAAACTCAACTGTTGCCTCCTTGCCAACTTGCTCCCCGTGCTTTGCTTTATTTGGCAGTTCTTCGACGTTTGATAAATTCAACGTTTAAGGGAAGAGATCAGAAAAAGAAGGGAGCAGCCTTTCTCCCACTAGACAACTGCTCTAGAGAGGTTTGAGGCTAACAGATTTTTCCCGCTTTTTCTACTTCTTAAATCTTTCTGATCAGGTATCAAACCCAAGGTTGGAACAGTATAGAGAGACTTTAAGTATGGCCAAAGGAATGACAAGACTTGCGTGTTCAGCTAAACTATTAGGTCACTACACTGGGAGTTCCTCCTCTTTAACCCCTCTCTTGTAGTCTGTTAAATGAGATTTTAATAGTTGCTTTTAGGTGTGTATTGAATAGGAGAGAGGAGGAAAGGGGAAAAATGAATCCGTGAAAAATGTAGGTAGTAAATTTGTTGTACATGAAATTTTTAACAGAAGGTTCCTGGAATCTGAGAGACACACTGGTGAACCAAGAGAGATTTACCTCTCTCTCTTTGGGAGGATAATAAGAGGAAGAGACACCTTTTCCTTTATCCTGTAGAGATCCCACACTGATACCCATATAGTTCTCAGCAATTATGAATTGTATCTTTTACTAGAATACGTTTCAGAAAGATTTTAATAACAGGCCAAAAGCCAGATGCCTTATAAAAAGCTTTCCTTAATGTGGTCCAGACAAGATCACAAGGTCTCCAGACCCCAAGAAATAAACCTTATTACTTCAGAAAGCAGTTGCAAGGGAGAGTGACCTCTTGGTGATAGTTACGATTTCAGTCTCAAGACACGTGTTCCCAGAACATATTTTATTTTGCTTAAGCAGATGACAGATTTGACAGATTGAAGATGTTACATGACAGAAGCAATTCTGGGGATACACCAAGCACATTAACACACTTC
This sequence comes from Heteronetta atricapilla, assembly GCA_011075105.1. Lineage (NCBI taxonomy): Eukaryota > Metazoa > Chordata > Aves > Anseriformes > Anatidae > Heteronetta > Heteronetta atricapilla. Next base: position 24,273,659 of record CM021733.1, read on the forward strand.
AAAATAATTAGCGTAGTGGTGCTTGGCTCCCTCTGTTTTTTTTTCTACTATTCAATTACGGTTTCTGCTGGAAAGAAAAAAAAAAGATCCAGTTTGCCAAGAGTTATTCAGGAATAACTGAAATGGTTTTGTACCACTGGCAAAAAAGAGAATATTAAATAGTATAATTTTCCAGGTACTGATTTCTGGCTAGAAATTTTCTACTGCACTGTTATATTTGCCAAGTTGGATCACTGCTATTGGTTAGTGTGGGGAAAAGAACGTAACCATTCTTTCTGTGCTAAAGTTTCTTCATATTCTCAGCTAGTACTGTGAAAGTACAAGACTTTTTGCTCATCTGAGAATTATGTTCAATACCTGAACTGTTCTACTGCTAGTTCATGGACTTTCTAAAAGCAGACAAAAATATTAAGCTTTCCGTTTTTTTCAAATGTTTCCCACTGATTCTTAGATTGGAAGGTGTTTACCTTTCTCGCTTTACAGTGTCTTTACCCAGAGTTGTGAAAATTGAAATGGTGGTATTAGAAGTCATAATGCCAGACAGGACAATCCTCAAGGTTCATTGATGAGTAATACCATGCTTTTTAAAGTCCTAATGATATCAGCAACTTGTAAAGAAACATACAAATATCAACAGATTTCGGGACACAGCATTCACATTTTTCTGCCTCAGTTTTGCACTAGAAGAAGTAAACATTACAAGCTCGGTTTCAGTAAAACTGAACAGTTAAAACAATTGAGTTCCACATGTAGTCAGACCAGATGCAAGGCATGGAGCACACACTGTTCCCACCTATTGGTAACTGAATAGATGAATGTTTACAGCTGTTGTTTTAAACATCCTTGCAAAACTGCAGGTATATATCCCAAGGTGAGCTAACAAACCATGTTCTGAAATAGGTAGTGATAGACAGAATTTCTTGAGCGTTTCATTGAGAATTTCATTGTGCAACGCATATGCCAGGTACTACAAAACAAACTCCCTTTTCTGTTAAGGAAGTTGTCTATTCCCCCTATGTTGTAGTTAAACTCTAACTTCAAAGTTACAGCTTCTTCTTATTTCTTTCTCCATCCTTTATTTACTTCCCTCTTTAGAGAAAAACAGAAAGTCTTCTATCTGTCTTTCAGCATTGACTGCAGTTGTGCTCTCCTGCAGAGCAAACTGATTTGGGGACTAAAAGCAGTGTAACCACAACAGATTGGAACTTAATGCGGGCTTATTATTTTGATTTGTATGCAGTTCCTCTGCAGGTCTTGCACCTTGTGCTAAGTTTTGTGTAACTGCTGTTTCGCCAACAGCAGTATCAAAGCCAGGTAACTAGCTACAACTATGGAACTTGCTTCTATGCGAGATGAAGTTGAAATTTTTCACTCGTGGGTGAGTCTCCTCCACATGGCTGCATGAAACATATTTACTGTGAAAGATATTAGGGTAGATGTGTGCAGCTATGTAGAGCTGAGACAAAAATGTCAAGTCATCTGATAGGAAAAGGGGCAAATTGAATGAAGTTCTTTTTTGGAGACTAACTGTAACTACCTGTAGTGTTCCTCATCCCACATAAAGACACGGATGAAAGCTAAGGTCAGCTGGGTATATTGGCATTTGAGATTGCAGAGTAAAAGAGAGTTTATGATGCTGCACTGTAAATGAGTAAGCTGCAAGCGATACAAAAGGAGGACTAGATGTATGTGTGAAAATGGGCATGTTCTTTCACCAAAAGCCAAATGGCCTGTATTTGGACTAATTTTACATGCGGTACATTCATCTAATTGATGGATGATATCAGTATTCTTGGGTTTACAACATAAAATGAAGGGTCTGATTTTAAATCCATTCTTCACAAATAACATTACAAATCTAGCTGCTCCTAGAGATTTTAGGGGAAGTGATTATACCTTGTGATACATCATAAGAATAAATAACATAATTGGTGGGTGAAACATTTTTCTTTGAAAACAACATTCAAGAAGACACAATTGTCTGATAAGGATAGTGTGATAACTATAAAATTATACAAGTCACAAATAAGTGTAAATGCTGTAAAGATAAACATATACCTAGGACTTCTCTAACACTTCTGTGTCCTCTGTAAGTGGATATGACCTGAGCCATTGACAGACTTTGACACTGAAACATATATCCTAAGCATTGGCAGTCAATAACTTTAGCCTTAATATTTGTCCAGAACAGTAAACACATCATTTTGGTAATCAGCGATGCTGTTATGCTATTGGATGCCTCATTTATTTCTTCATGCTTCTTTAGGTGGTAGTATTTGACTACAGCAAATATCCCAAATGGCAATTGCACGAGAGGTTCTCTAAATTGCCTAGTATACTGCTTGGCTCTCAGTTTCCAATGAAAAGGAAATACTACGTCAGACATTCATGAATCCTGTTATCATCTGCTCATGACCTTGACCTTTTTTGTGCTAATTTTGATAACTAAATGCTTTAGATTTCATTTGGGATTGTTGGACTCATTTCCTCCTGTCTGCTTTTCCTCCCCACCCTATTATATAGAAAATGAAGGGGTTTTTTTTAGCAGAACATTGCTGACAATCTAAGTTAATGTTTGTTTGTTAGGTGGTTGGTAATGCTTTCAAGGTGGAATACACATTTACAGAGATTTGTTGCCTGATATAACAAACAAAAGCATACATAGTAATAATCTAATATGAGCTATCTTAGGAAAAAATAGGCATGCGTAGTTCCAGCATCCTAATCAATAACTTTTGCCCTTTGCAGCTATAAGGATCTTCCTGTATCTTAAAAGGTCATATAAAATTATGAAAAAAAAAGTGTATATATAAATCTTATTGGTAGTCTGTTACTTCTAGCCATGACTTTTGCATAGGTGCCTTACAATTTTTGGCCTTCCTGCTTTTCTGCCATTGAAGTGTTTTTGTAGGTGAAACTAGCATCTCAGATTCAAGAGCTAGTCTCTTCCTGAATAATTTTGGAATTTGAAGTCACTAGGAAAATTCTGAATGATGATCTTGCTAAAACATATAAAGAGGTACTTGGGGAATGAGTTTAAAAAGTTTAATCGGATTGTGTGAGGACAAGGTAGTAAATGGAGGGGGGAAGAATGAATTACCAGAACATCACAAAGAGAAAGATCTGGGAAGCATTATATAAACAGTAGCTTTCCAGTTTTCCACCATTTAAAGCAGAAACAAGAAACAGCTTTAACTGGTAGGCCAGAGAATTAGAGTGAAAAATATCACCGAGAGAAGACCCACTAAAGGTACGTGGTGGAGTTTATCTACATGCTCAGTCTAGTTTTTTTGAAATGTAATGAGTTAACAAGAAGTTAGCAATGTTTTTTTCTGAAGGTTAAAAAGAAGTGATAAATTTATTGTTTATTGAGTAGAAGGTGTAGAATAATTATTTTTAAATGGGATTTTAGCTGAATTGTGTAATGCTAAACACTTTTTAAAAGTTAATACCTTTATACATTCAGTATCTGTTGATGATGCAATCACTTATCTGTAAAATAACGTGTAAAAATCCAAGTGATCCCCAGTTGTCATAAGGTAGGATAGACATAAATTGGTAATTCCAGTTGATTTTTATATTACAAAATATAGTAAACCTACACTTAAAATTAGTAATCTAAATTAATATACCAGCAGCACATGTTTGATGATGAAGTTGGAAGACAATTGGATGCATGTTCTGGTGAACTTTGTTGGTGAAGTAGCTGAAATGAGAGTATGTAGAAGTGGTAGCTACAGGCTTTAGCATCTGTTGATTGTCATGCAGGTGCAAAAGCCTGTTTTCTTTTATAGCTCAACACCTTCAAAGCTCAACCATTCAAGGTTGAGAAATTCCTTGGGTACTGGTAAGACAAGTGTGTTTTTCTTGTGTGGTCTGTAACTCTAGGTTGAAACACTGAGATCTATCTACTCATTTTAATGTCTTGTAGCAGTGTAATAAGAACTCACACATTTCCAAGATATATGTAAGAAAGGAGCAAGTTGTGATTGCAACCTCCATTTTGATCATCTCTCTAGTTGCAAGTCATACAATTTGATGTAACTGATCTAATATACACCTGCTGTATTTGTCAATTGTGCTTCCATTGTACTTTAGAAGTCTTTAAATGATGTTTACTTTTTTTATTCAGAATGTGAGAAGTACCATTCATTGCTCTCTAACATTTACATTTTAAAGCAACAGGAATCTTATGCTAAAATACGCAGTTTTTAAAAGCATGTCTACATTGGAATCTCCTAGTTTAAAAACAAACAAACAAAAAACAGACAAAAGGCTATGCATAATTTAAAGAGTGATTTTTACCACTGGAAATTCATATTTTAAAGGAATAAAATAAAAGTCAAAAGTCACAATTAGAAGTGGAAAAAAAACAGATTTGAATCAAAATGATTTAGCTGATTGAAATAACAGTGACATGTAATCATTTAAATTGCATAATTTTTCGTCAGTTCTCTCTGGCTCAAATATCGTTCATCAAGGACACAAATCTATGCATATTTTGGTTGCTCGGGAGAGTAGTCTATTAAAAATATGGAAACTATTGTTAAAATGTTTTTTAAAAGCCATATAGAGATAAAAAGAACAAATTTTGCATTATTCTCAAATTTTAATAGTTTCCAAGAACAATAAAAGCATGTGCAGAGTAAACATAAAATGCCCTGATGATGATAGTAACTTTTTTTTCCAGATGCAAAAAAAAAAAGAGTACACTACTTTATCAGTTCAGCATATGAGTTGTGATTTCAACAGAAACTAATGTATTTATTGTCAAAGGAGATTTTCAGTAGGAAATCTGACAAAAGCTGAAGGGAATTACAGTCCATTTTAAAGCAGGGGTCAGAAAGTAGTTGTACAGCCAAGTCAGGGAGAGTCTTAGAACATTATATTGGAAGCATTTTCCTTTTGTTATGTAGGTCAGCACCAGAGATAATCACAGAGAATGCTCTAGGCAATTTGGTTCTTATGCACCAGTTAAGAGTAAGATTTCAGTAGACGAGTTTCTGCAACAAAACTGCAATGTAAGCCTCAGAGATCTGTAATCATGGACCAAGGGAGTATTGATTCAACACTAAGTGGGGCAAAGGGATTTGTAAGAAAGGTAACTGATCTGGTGACAAGTCTTCATGAAATAAGTTTAGAAATAATGAAGAAAAATAATACTTATAGGAAAAAAAAAAAAAAAGAAAATAGAAAAAGAATGGTCTGTTGTGTAATTAATGAGGGGAACAAAGATTTTTTGTGTGTTTGTTTTTAATTAGATGGTTATATCATTTACAAAATGAGAACTAATTCAAAAAAATGAAATTAATCATGCATTAAAATTAGTTTGTAGTTGTGCTGCTCTAGCAGAGTGGTATCTGCTTTTTCAGACAGATATTTCCACCAAAAGAGAATTTCCAGCATGCCAAGGGTTTAGCTCTCTAGTATGTTAAAGGGGGGTTGGGCTCAATAAAATAATTGAATATGGTAACTATATGTGGTATATGTGTGTTCAAGGTAGGAAACTTTGGGTTATGGTATGTAAAGGATCAGTTGGTTGGAAACAATTGTATTGGAGATAGTCTTTGCAACAATGTGGGCTAGATGTAGCTTCTTAGCGAAGAACTGTTCACTGGCCTAACTCAGTGCACTTAGTGCTGCTTCTGTTCCAGTTAGTTATGAATGGAGGGTTATATTTGGCTTTTGAACTTTCCAAACTGATTTAAGAACTATTGATTCAAATCATTATTTGGATCTGTATATGGAGATTTCTATGATGATATGGTATTGGCACTTTTTGTTATTTCCATTTGCTTTTGCAGTTACCCAGTTTCTTCACAGTATTGCTTTGTAACCATCTGAATATTGTAAATTATAGCACTGTTTTTGCGATAAGATTTGGATGTTTTGACAGATGTGGAGCTGTTTTTGTAAGCGATATGATCTACCATGCCTGAACTAGATTTTAAATGGTATAAATAATATTGTTTGTTGCTATTACACACATTGCTGTGCTATACCTGCCGATTTTTCCAGATGCAGATCTGTACAAACATTGAAGTTGCCCAGAAATAGAAACACGCAGTAAATGATTCTACCACAGAGCTCTTCATCTTGTGCCTTATTCCATTTTTCCCTGGGTAAAATGTGTGCAAACACAGGTCGTGATTAATGTTGCAAGCTCAGTGTATGTATTTACAGAATGTATATACATATACTGAATTATATATATATATATATATATATATATATATATATATAAAGATATATAAACGTAAGTAATTATGCATAGTTCTAGTTGCTGCTGTGTGAAGCAACAGATGTCTTGTCCAGTCTCAGTCCCTCAACCTATTTGGTGCGAATGACTGCCACAGACCATAAAACTCCATCAAACTGAAAGAAAATGTTGGTTTGGTTTCTTAATTGGTTGCATGCCAAACAGGCTATGCACAGTTCAGCTATATGATTCTGGGAAGAATTGTATTTTTGTGGATTCCTCTTTTTTTCATTTAAAAACAAACAAGCAGAGTCTTCTGGGGAGCTTGACGTGCTTCTGTTTGAATGTGTCATACAATCAGGAGTGGAATATTTAATGTATTCAGAGTGTTTTCATTTTTGCTTGAAATAGAACTGATGGTGAGCCAATTGTTGCAGAGGTTGCTTATTTTTCTCTTTGGTGAGTAGATCGATCATTAACACGGAATGATAGGGGGGGCTTGTTTGTTTTTCCCTGACGTACAGAGAGCTTTCCAGGAACATATGAAGAGCTGGGTTGGATGTCTTTCAAGAAAATACATATATTGAAAACAGACTTCTTTATATGTGATTGCCTTTCTTTGGAATAGCTAAAGTTAAAACACTTCACCCATGTGTCATATTTCTAATGTACTTACCATCATATACTCTATGGTTGTTGGGTCAGGCTCCGCTACTGGAAGAATGTGTGTTTCCTGCCAAGTAATTTTTCAACAGAAACTACTGTGTATCAGTCAAGGTTTCACTGTATAGGGAAGCTATTCTTAGGAAAAAGGTTTTTGGAAAACGGTGGGTGTCCCAAGATGTTACCTGAGATGTTATAATCAAATTTGGGACAAAAGAGTCTGAATTGTCCGTCTTTTCATACTTCTGTCCCCCTCACCAAGTAACTAAAGATGTTCTTAAGATTTGCAAGTGAAGGAGAATAGTTGGAATAGATTTCTGCAAGAGAATGCTTTGCTGATTCAGAGGGGGAAGAAAAAAAAAAAAAAGCTGTGCTTTTCTACTGTTGCAAAAAGAGCTACTACTGCTTAGAGCAGGTGAATATCAGTGGCTTCAGGTTACAGGTATCTAGATAAGACAAGACATAATATTTTGTCCTCCTTACAGGCATCTAAAGACATCTAAGTAACATTAAAGAATTATGTTCTGTATGATTGCCAGTAAAAAAAAAAAAAAGTAGCAAATTACATATAGACGTACCATTTTGTTTTCAGTTTTCTATTTTTCCTTACATTTTCTATTTGTGCAACAGAATATAACCTCTACATGAGGTAGGAGTAAGCTGAAAGTGTTAACACATGGGCAATTGAGAACATTGTCCTAAGAAATTCCCTTTGGAAGTCTTTGCTTTATTTTAATATTTGCTGTTTGAAATTCTTCAAAAATAACCATCCAATTTGTAAGTTTTAACTCAACTTTTGTGCTGTACATAAATGTTTATTTTCAAGTGTTATAATACATTTTGTAATGAAGACTGAATGAGGCATTTGTCTGAAAGTAGCAGAAAAAAAGTCCTTCTATTTTTTGTATTACTCGTGTATATACTGTTGTGCAATTTTCTGTAAGCAGAATGCAAATGTGGGTGATATGGTAGGTAAGCTCAAGCCTTCCAGCAGTAGAAAAAGTACAGGATGTTTCCAATATATTATTCTTCTTGAACAGGGTGTTCTAGTTGGAATACAGTTGATTTAAATAGCTTATGAAGAGGCATGTATGTTTTTGAGTATCGCACACAAATTAACAGTGAAATACTATGTGTAAAACTCAAACTAGAGAGTTTAGTTAGACTATCCCCTTCTGTTTGTGGCTTTTCAAAGGCTTTTTTAAAATCTATGATGCATTACAAAGCACAAATGTTTGACATAATTTGTTTTGTATAGCACTTTATTTTAATGCCTGAATGAAGAGGCAGGGGTGCGACAGCCATCAGTGATACCTTGATATTCTCCTTCACTGAAAATTGGACAGAAGCCTTGCTATAAAAAAAGAAAAAAATAATAAAAAAGTTTATTTGGTCATGCTTTTAAAGGGAGTAACAGCCAAGGCCTCAAATGTATCAAACGTAACATTTTTTCTAAAATGTTTTAAGACTAACCTGTCTTAAAGAAAGGACTGCATTGGTTTTAAGTTACTGTCAGGTACTAACAATGAAATTAAATCCATATGTAAATGCCACAGAAAGGGCTGTCCTAAAAAAGGGCTATATTGGGATTCTTCTCAGCCCGGGAAGAAACCTTACAGTATTTGCTGAGGGATAACAGATGCCAAGTTTCTTCAGCTGTATAGGAGGAGAAGGATATATCAGAGGAGGTACCACAGAACAAACACTATTAAATGGCTTCTAGCATACACTTTGTATATATTAAATCCTGTGAGTACTTATGCTCTTGGGATGTGGAGCATCATAACTGAATTATCCATCAAAACAGGCTACTAGAAAGGTGCTATGAGGGGGATAGTGCAGACTCCAGCACAAGAAGGCTTCTTTTCTTTACAAATCAAAGAGACTCCTGTGTCCAACCAAGGGGGGGTCCCTTTTTTTTTTTTAGGACAAAAAAAAGGAGGGGGGGGGGGCAACCAAGAATTAGCCAGGGAATTAATCTGCTACGTTGAAAAGTGATTGCAGGGATTTGAAAGCATATACATACATAAAATATTTTTGTTTTCATTTCAATTAAGGAATATCAACCTGCTTGCTCATATTCTTGGAACTTTAATTTAAAAAACAAAACTACACAAATAACCTAAAATACTGAAAGTTGTGATTTCTTTCAGAGTAGTGATTGCATTAATATTGTTTTATTTTGTTTTTTATGTTAACATTAGGTGAAGTAGTTAAAATGCTCTTTTCAATGCAAATGCACTCAGCTGTAAAAACTTGCAGCCAGAAGCCTTCTCCTTGAATGTTTCTGTTGAAACTTGTTTCAGGTACTGCTTATTTTTCTAGTTGTAGAATTGCATTGTAGTTTTTTGCATCAGTAGTTTGTCTCTGGGAAGCATCCGGATGTCTTTGCAGCTCCAGGTCCCCCTGTAACCATTCAGTTGCTTTATAAAGTAGGCAGGCAGTACTATAAAACATTTTGAAGTCAGTTTTAAGAAGTTTTAAAACAGCTGTGAGGCAGGCCGCTTCCTAGGGAGAAGTGTGATATGCAGTTGTCCGGTAAAAAAGCTTCATGGTTACCATGTTTTAATGAATCCAAGATATTTGAAGGAGGAAAGAAGAGGGTAAGATTGTTGCCCTTTTCAGAATTGATCTTCTGCAGTGTTCACAGAACATACTCATTCTTCTGCAAATCTGAATAATGTAAAATCACCAGTAAGGAGTGCTGTGCAGAGATCTTGGCATCTCTACACAACGCAAGAAATGGTCTTTAGAATTTCCATGAATCATAACTCAATTTATAATAGTGTCCACTGTAATACATTTGCCTTAAGTTTGTAATGTCATAATTCCTCTTAGAAAATCAGATAAAGGGAGGGAGGGGTTCTTTCTCGATGTTGAAATATATCCCTGCTTAATAGCTTTTGTTTTGTGTTTGGATGCTTTAGTTTTTGACTCTTCAGAGACTTTCGTCATTTACAGAAATATATCATTTAAAAATCTGACCTTTTTGAAAGAATAGTTCATGATTTCCTTTAAGTCAGTTTAGTTTGTGAGCAACAAAGTCACATCTTAAATGTCCAAGCACTATTCTGAATAATGCTTGTATACAACAGTAAGCCGAAAATGTACAGCTTTTGTCTTTTTATCTAGTGATAAAACTGGCAATCCATAAGGTAATAACTACTTGGCCATTATATCCATCTCACAGTTTAGAGTAATCTCAACTTTTTAATTATTTCCACATTATATTCATATTTATCAACAAGAAATTATTCTCTCCCATTACACAAAACTTCACTGTATTGTTGTATGAAATCTGTTTTTATTTCTTTCATGATTTCTGGCATTACTTCACTGAATGATGGAGTTATTTTGACCATTGGATTTCAGAAGTCTGGTTATGTCTCAGTGGTCTTGCTTTCAGGAACTCTTGGGTTGAGAGCTGTTGAAACAAGTTTGTCTGGATTGTAAACATGATTTGTTGCTTTTGTAAAGTAAGTTTACCAAAAGACTGTAACTCAATGAAATTACATATCCACAAGCTACTAAAATACTTATTCCATTTTTTAAAATGTACTGTATCTGATTTTATTCACAGGAAGGAAAAATATGGTAAACCTTAATTATTCTTTATATTTAATTCTTTGCATTTGTCACCTACTTGCTTTCTTTCCTGAGGTTGTATTTACTTTTTGATGTACTCCTAGTATACTTTTGTAGAATGGGGGACTAGGTAGGTGTTAGGGAAACAGAATTATTTAGGTTTCACTGCTGTGCAGTTTATAGTTTTCATGAGCTCAGCAAGCAGAGTAATAAAATGGGATACATATTTGTCTTGACATTTGGTAAGAAAAGCATAGACTTTGTTCTTTATGGAGTGTTTTTTTTTTTTTTCTTCAGTTTACTGGTTATCAGCATCTTACTTCTAAATGTGTAGTATTTGTGTTTCATGAGTACAATTCTTGCAGTGGAGTTCTGAAGGGAAAGCTTCCTGTTTATGGTATCTGCTAATAAATAGTTAACTGCTAAGCCTAAGAAAAGGCTGGTAGTACCCTAGGCAAGAAGATGAAAGCTGAGTCTGAGCAAAAGAAGAGAATTTGTTGTAGTGTTAATTGTTTTTTTCCCTGTAAAGGATGGATGATGTTGATGCTGGGGAGTAACATTGGAAGTGGGACAAAGCAGAGGAAAATACAGAGATGGATACAGAAGCTGTGGTATTTTCATCATGTTTGAGTAAATTAATTTGCATGAAGTATCATTTGGCAAAGCTTATGAACAAACTGTAACCATCAGTTATTAATCCAAATGCTGAAGCATGGTGTTTTTATGATGTGGAGCAGGAAAACACTAAGGAGACTACATAGTTTGTTAAGGATTTGTTGACATATGCTAAATAAACCTACCCATAGAATGCACAGCTGGCAGGAGAATTACTTTAAGAAGTGTGGAGCAAAAGGAACAGCTAGAATATAAGAGCAGTAGAACTGTGAGGTTGACTTGCTTATTTTAAAACATATACAGAGTTAATGGACATAAACAAAAGAAGGACCAGGAAAATGGAAAAGGCTAGTTAGGCAGAGCATGGAGAGGTCAGGCTGGTGTATGGGATTTTAAGAAGTCATCAGATTTAGGAGAAAATAAAGAAAAACGACTTGAGAATCCCAAGAGCGTCATTAAGAGGTTGCACGCCTGGTGTTTCCATGTTAGGAGACTGGAAGTTCATTCTCTGAAGTTCATCTGTTCATTCCCTTTCTATTTGACAGGAGTTAAGGAGTTGAGTAGTATGTGCTGGACCAGGGTGATAGTGAGAAGGCAAAATGTATGACAGTATTGGATTTCTCTTAGCATAAATCAAGAAAGAAGTGAGGTGGAACAACTGTGGCTGGAACACTGGAATTGAAAATGTGGTTGTCAGGAGAGATAGGTAAATGGAAAAGGGGTGCAGTCACATTGTGTATAAATGATGTGAAAACCACAGAAGAAATGAGACACAACTGCATGGGTAAAATGTCTATCGGTCAAAACTATTTTGCGGGAGATGTTTTACTGGGACCAGCAATGTAAGGTTTGGTTATAGACCAACTCATCTCTGATGTTGTTGAGGGGAGAGACCCAGTTGGAAATAAATAGTTGCTGCACAAACAAAAGTGTTATGCTGTTTTCAAGATGTCTTTGATAAGTAGTGAGTACCTTACTATTTTCAAAAGATAAGGATTTGGGGCTTTTGTTTGTGTTGGGATTTTTACCTTAAATAAGTCTGGATCAGGAGATCCTTCTGCTGAGATTGAAGAAAAAAATATGTAGTTGGTTTTACATACAAAGGGACAACTTCATGAGAAACTAAATGAACAATTTCATCTGGTCTAAAGAGTTTAAGCATAGAAGGAAGGATGTGAAGGTCTGACATTTATTTACCCCGATGCAAAAAGCTACCTGAAAATTATACTTTATCAAAAAGGATAAAACTTTGAGGGAAGGATTTCAGACCACCTGGATAAATTAGAAGTTAAAGAGGAGTGCTCTAGGTCAGCTGACAAATCAAATAGGATTATACCTCAAAGGAAAGGACATATTAACAACCAGAAACTGTAAGGTTATAGTAGTATTTCCAGAGATTAAGTACAGAGATAGTCTGGTTTAGAAGAAAAATGGTACTTCCTTTAGCCATAGAAGTAAAAGATATGGAGAGGATAAAGAGATTGAAATTTAGGTAGGCTCAAAATTAAAGCTGGTATTTTGCCTTCAGGACCATGGTGATGTTACCTTTGATGTTGAACATAGAAGCAAAGCAAGCACATGTAGTATGAAATGACATCCAAGATGGAATAAATCATTTACATGTAGTCAAGTTGTAGATAATTATCAGATGAGATTGATTACTAAATTGATTAGACTGAGACTGGTTAGTAAAGTGATAATAGCTCTAATTTGATCATTTTGAAGTCATGTGATGTAATTATCAGAAACATGGGCATCTATTGGGCTTCTTAAGCACATAACAAAGACTTGTTATGAGATGGGGAGAATAATTTTTAGTTGCTAGCGCAGTCTTTTTCTTCTTTCATATGGCTATAATGTAGTCTTTGCTTGTGATAAAAAAATACATCAAAAACATCTGGTTTTGTTGTCTCCAGACTGGATTAGTATATCTTTCTGTACTGTATTTTTTGACTTAAGAACTCTTATCTATGGCAGCCGAAGCCTTGGGAAAGGGTTTGTAACACCGATGACTGGGGAGAGGGAGTTGATCTGATGAGCTTAATGTTACTAGGTGGTACATGTAAAGGAACTCATACATCATTTAAAGTTGTGATTTCTAGATGGCTTCTGGTTTAGTTCTATTTAGCAAGTTTTAAGGCAGGAATTTGAGACTTTGGTTAAACTAAGATACCAAGTCTTACGGCTTTTGACTATAGTGCAAAGATTCAGTGTTTACTCAGATGATTAATGAGAAAGAAAGATCTCTTGGCACTTCTGTTTTGTTCATCTTTTTGATGTATAGTTCTATGATTAGACAGCTGTGCAATAAGCTCAGAGTTCTAATTTTCTTGCTGCTATGCAACTCAAATTTTATTTCTTCAAGCACATTTCAGAAGCGTAGAATTCAGTAATTTTTTGAGTAACTTATTTTCTGTATTTCACTTATAGGTTGAACTATCGAAGCTTATTTTTTCAACATGTAACAGTGCGTAAAAATGGGTTTTAATAACTTCTAAGTTCATTAGTGCTTATTCTTATTTAAGGAATGTATAATATCCATATGTTCTACGTATATTTTTTGCTTTTTTTGGAACTCTGAACAGAGCACAGTGCTTTGAGAAAGGGGAAGAATTCTACCTGTTAAGTCATGTTCTCCTACAACATGTCATTTATGTTAGACCTTTATATTTAGAAAGCGTAGAAAGGAGATATGGCTACACATTTTCAAAATTGTTTCCTTTTTAAAAAATAGTTTTTCTTTGAATTACAGTTTTTCTTTGGAACAATTGAAATGAGGGGTGGGAGGGAGAAGCTAAAACAAGAACAAAAACATTTTGAACAAAAACATGATCAACTTAAAAGATTTTCTGCCTTCCATCTTGTGTTCACCTCAAAAAAGTTATTTTATTGGACACGTATGAGATTTTCTGGCTTTGTTCAGACTTTAGGCAATTATTATGTTTTTAATTTCTAACTGTGGGTTACTATTTTGACCTTGTAAAATGATTGCCCCGAGGAACTGCACAATTTTTCAGTTTTAGTTGCGGCAGTATTTAGAAAAACATACTTGTGCATAGTATTAGAACATTTCAGCATAATTAAAAGGCAGAACAATTTAGGGTTTTTTTTTGTTGTTGTTTTTTAATATATATATTGTTCATAGTCAAGTAAACTATGTAATTAAATAATTACTTTAAAGGTTTTATTTGGATCTGCCTCCTTTTGGATTGCTCAGAACTATGTAAAGAAATGTGATTTTATTAAATCTGTCCCTTTCTTTACAAATCCACTTCAGCAGTTTTCTTGGGGTAGGTTTCTGTGTAATATTCAGGAGCAGGACTCCAGAGATAATTTTCTAAGAGAGAATATGAATAAGATAATATATTTTAAATAAGATAGAATATTTAAAACCAGGAGTTTGAACATGGATTTAAAAGCCTAAATGATTGTTGTCTGTTTGAATTTTTCATACTAAAAGAATGAAGCAGCCTAGTAAGTCCTGTTACCATCAATAGTGGTTACAAAATTCTTTGCAGCTTAAATCACGTAAATGATTGTTTTAATTTTACAGAACTATTATTTGCATTCCCATATGGTTAGGTAGCAAACAGATTTAGAGAGATCCTATCCCATTTTTCCTTTTGTTTGGGAATCTTTGCATGTATTTACCATGCTGAGAAAATTCTGAGAATTAGTTTAGATCCTTCAATAAATCTTTGTCTAAGTTACATGCAGGATTTACATAGGTTAATCATGCGAATGCAAGTAATTTAATGTTCCCTCTCTTGTAAGTCTGGCCTTAAATTTGCTGTTTTAGTGAGGTTTGGCTTTTTGAAAGACAGTTGTGCACTTATCTTAAAATTTCTAACCAAGTTTTTGGCTTTAGCTACCTTTAACATTTTATATTTCCTGCTATTGAGTTTTGATTTAATTCAATTACCTTCACAGTGAATTTACAGAACAAAAGTTAGTGCTGAAGTTACTACATTTTTCCCGTGCAAACATTGTTATTTCCTTTCAAAGAATTTCAGAATAAAATATTTCTTCATCAAAAATAGAGAGTTCTACCAAGGCAGAAAAGGCTGAATTGAATTACACTCCAAGTCAAAGTAACTTATTCTATATTAGAAGTGTGTTTCCGAAAGCATGGCTCAGTCTTCGTCTCTTTTTTTTTTTTTTTTTTTTTTAAATAAGAAATTCCATGCTTACAGCATGCCAATACTACTTTGAAGTGAAAATCTAGCCGTAAAACTGAAATGCATTAGGCAAGGTCACTTTTAACATTTGACACATTTCATTTTTCCTGTGCAACTGTTAGGATTGTAAATTTGATTCTTACTCCTCTTAACTTGCACTTAGAAATTTTAATCTCTTCAAAGCTTTGAATTTATCTTTTTTTATGTTGGTTAAATTTAAATAAATACTAAATCAGAATATGTTTTGCATTTACAGGCACTTGCAGACCAGTTTGAGGATGCAAATACTTCAGTATCTGAACGCATGAAGATTTTCTACTGTTGTCAGGTGCCTCCACGTTGGGCCATACAGGTATGAATCACCTTTATTTGTAACTTGTTTTAAAAATATGTAGTTCTTATCAATTTTGATACTGTGTAACTCAAAGTCAAAGTAGTATACTGTGATTTTACATTGAGACACTGTGGGAAAAAAGGATGTAACATAAGAATACATTTAGGTTTTTCTGGAAAGAAACCAAGTTCTACAATATTTTACTTTCAGATGTCTTGTTCTGTCATGCATGGAAGTAATTGCTTGTAGTGCAGTTCTTCTTTATTTTCCATTTTCTGTCCTTAAAAAATAAGCAAACTTTCAAGCTTCCAACATATCTCATGTAAAAATAATCTTTTCGTTGTATCACTATTTGCTACTTTTATTTATACCACAATTATTTGCATCTTTCTTTGTCCTGTAATGATGATCAACTTGGAGTTTATTTCAGGAAGTGGATCATGGTCAAAGCAACCAAATAGGAGACAAAAGTACGCTGAAGAACCACTTAAGCTGAAAAAGCTGTTATTTTCTGGATGTGCCCTTTTTTGCTAGTTTTGAAAGGAAATTTTTTCCAAAACTGAAGTGTTTATCTTGAACATAAATTCCATTCTAGAAAAGAAATGTACGCACTAGTCTTATCTGATAAGGCTGTATTTAACAACAAACTTAAGAAAATATACGCATTACTTATCTCCAAAGGTGTGCATATTGTTTATTTTTAATGGTGTTTTATTCGTATGATTTTCTAATCTAGATGTGTGTTGCTTTAACAATCATATTTTCTCCATGCATTTTCAAATTATTCCACACAATCTTTCAACAGGCATTTGCAATAAAACTAGCAAATGTGGTTTTCATTTCCAGTTGTCAGAGTGACACTTTTCAATCCAAGCCAATTTTCCAAGCCAAAGATAGAAATACTAAAAAAGGGGCTCATAATGGTAGATGACTGCAGTCTTCTAGTTATAGTAATGAAGAATCATTGCTTATATAAATTTTACCAAATTTGACTCTAAATTTCATAAAACATAAATCTTATTTAATTTCAGACATTGAAAAATGTAGTTGTTTTTTTCAAATTAATTGATATTAAGCGAACAAATTACTTTGTCACAGACTTTCACAGTTTATGCATTTATTTAAAAGAACTGTACCCAACTTCATTGTTTGACAGCTAATCTATTAGTGTATGGTGACTCCTCAGATTTGTAACAGACACTGAAGCCAAGCCTATAAAGAGAGGTCCATGCCATCTACACAGAACTTAAGACAATCTATTCAGGATCACCAAAACCACTGCAGAGGTTCACTGTGTGGGACCTCATAGCATACATAGGTGTCCTTATACAGATTACTCCCATTTGTTTTTGCAAACCAGATTGTATATATCTTACCCATAGTAAATAGGTTATCCTTTCTTCAGAGTTGAAAACCTACATGCGAATTTAATCTCCTCTTAAAAAAATAAACAAAAGACCAAAAGCAACTTTTCAAAGTCATAAAAACATACCTTGTTTGTTTTTAAATTGAAAGAACTCTTATTTTCATAACCACACTGAAATAATAGCTGGATCTGAAATAACAGAGGCTGGTTTATCTGTGAGGAAAACTCAATGAAGGAGAACCTGAACCCCAATCCAATACTGATTTGACTGAAAACCAACATACTTTTGCAGTGGCTGTTTGGGGCACTGATTTCTTACAGTGTATCTAGCAAATTTGTTTCAGAGTCTCCATCTGTGTTTGCACAGGTACAGGTTGCTATGGCAGGCATTGCTAGAAGAAACTTTACTGCCTTCCTTTAGGCTGTTTCCCACTCTATGTTCCCAACATACTGCTGCAGCTGCTCTCCAGCCGCATGGGCCATGTGCCTCACTTAAAGAATGGAAGTTCTCTCAATTCATCCTTCACATGTGTGTTTCTATTTTTATATTGTATTGTAAACTAGTTCAAAGTAGTTGAGTTACTGGCATGAACTGGAGTCAAATCAAAGCAATTATTTTTCTATTGATTTTTTTAAGGTATATAAATTTTTGAGCCTCCAGCTTTGGGTTTCAAAGAGTAATTTCATATTCTGTCTGCTTTTTGCTGATGTCAGAAATGCCTCTAACATTTTTAAAAAATGTAAAGAGGACTATGTACTTTCTTTCAGTCTTGTGGAATTTCTTATCTTTCCAGCGTCAGCTTGCAAGCTTACTCTTTGAGCTCGGTTGCACCAACTCTGCCTTACAGATATATGAGGAGCTGGAAATGTGGGAAGATGCAGTAATCTGCTATGAAAGAGCAGGACAGCATGGGAAGGTAAGAAAAACTGGTTTTCACAACCGAGAGTCTTCCAAAGGGAACAGAAATACGCAGCAGTCAGACTTGAGCTGTCAATGCATAGAAGACCTTACAGAATCTTACAGAATCATAGAATGTCCTGATTTGGAAGGAACCCCCTAAGGAACACTGAGTCCAACTCCTTGCTCTGCACAGGACTGCCCAATAATCAGACCATGTGTCTGACAGCATTGTCCAAATGCTTTTTAGACTCTGGCATGCTTGGTGCTCTGACCATTTCCCTAGGGAGCCTATTCCAGTACTCAACCACGCTCTCAGAGAATATAATTGACGTGTACGTCTGTAAGGTTATTGTGAGAGAAGTCCATTTATGACACGTGACATGTGAGTCTGTTATTACCTGTGAATGCTAAAATAAAAGATCTGGGATAATGACTACATGAAATAGAAGTGGATAAATAACTCAGGAGTCAAGAAGACACTTTAACGCATTGAAACAATTCCCAAGAAAGCTCATTGTTTAGATTCGGAGAGAAGATGGTGATAGTGATTCTTGAAAATATTCAAGGAAAATTAAGTTAACAACTATAGATGCACAGCAAGGTGTAACATGGGTGTTGAAAGCAGGCTGTAGCAGTCATTCATGATGGAGTTTGGGAGCTTTATCAGGAGGGGATCTGTTTTCTTTCTCACTTGATTTCCGACTACTAGTTGTATCTTTTAGAAGTGCTTTAAACAGAACAACATCAGTGCTTGATGTATTTAATTACTTAATGTTAACATGTAAAAATTATAGAATCAAACACTTGAGGCAAGAAATGGCCTAAGATTAAAAGGCATTATCTTATTTTGTTAAATCTGTGGTGATATTTTCCTGAGCCTCTCTATAATTTCTTTAAAAGTGCTGCAGCTACATGTGATCAGCTCCAGGCAAAGACAATTTAAAAACCATCATCAAGCTATGTATAGATGACAGAATTGTTTAAAAATGCTGTGAGCAGGCTGTAGCAGCTTGGTTGTTTTGCTATTACAGTTAGAGCAACGGTAGGAGGATTTTAGTGATACCTGGAAGCAACACCTATTTGTATGTCAGTTTAGCAGTGTTCTCTTTGGTGCAATCCCTCACACGGAGGGACTGTAACAGGAACTTATGGTATCAAGCATTGTTTTCAGTACTTAGATAACTTTCAGAAATATTCAATTTCAGACAAAAATATCTTTTTGGTTTTCCTCTCTGTTCTCTTCCTCTGTTTGGTATGTGGTAATATTAAATATATGTATGCCTTTATAAAGACTTAAGCATGAAGACTATGCTTATACTAATTTAAGCTTACTGAACAGAGAGCTATAACTTAATAGACAAAACAAAGATTTTCTCATATTTACTTACTATTCTTAGCATTCACCAATGACTAGATTTCAATCATTATAAACCATCAGACATGCCTTGCTGTCAATTCTGTGTCACATTATGCATGCCTTGGGGGTACTATGCTAATATCACAATTTTTCAGTACAGTGTACAAGTAGAGGTCAGTATTTTCCATTTCCTGGAAATTCATTCTGTCCTAGTTACATTCACAAGCTGCCTTTAGGGAGTTATGAAAATGGCACTCAGAGAATAGGACAGGATATCTGACACAGGAAACTGCTTAGAAATGCTTTCAGAATGAGGGTTTGTGCTGTGCTTTGAAAACAGAAAGCGCTGTGTAAGTACTAAGTAACAGTAGTGATATTAAAAAAAAGGTTAGCTTCAGATCAAAAAAGCTGGAAAATTAGAAATATTTATTCGTACACCAAGGGGAGTGACTTTGTGCTCCTTATCAGAAAGCTTTCAGTGTGTGAACGAACTGTGTGTATTTATCAAAAATGTTATGGTTTTTAAATATCGTACTTTTTCTTTTTGAAATGCATGAGAAAATACTACAGCAAGGTGTTGTTTGGTGGACGTTCATGTCATTTAAGAAAGTAATATTCATGTGCCTAAAAGAACAAACTCTGTTAAATAAATTTGTGCATATTTTTCACTTACAGCTGCTTTTATATGGGAAACATTTATTTAAATACTGAAAAATCTAATCAAAATACTGGAAAAACTAATAAAACAGCCAAATATCAGCAATATTGACTGGTCTGCATAGTTGGGCTTCAAAGAAGTATGTTCCTTCCTCCACTTTCAAGTTGTGCACTGACAGAAAAAACAGAGGATGTAGATATGGATACAAACAACTCCACATTATACAGTTGGAAATGCATAGTTCAGTCAGTTATAACAGGGCAATATATCAGTACAATTTTTGCAAAAAAAAAAAAAAAGATGTCACATTTAGAAAGCTTTTTGTGGATCCTTTATTGTTATTAGATATGGCTCTATATTCACTTATTTAATAATCTGAATAAAAATAGTAAAACATGTCATAACTTGAGTCAACAGAAGACTAACACAGTGCCAAGAAATGAGCAGAGCAGGGCACAGAAAAACATCAACAAAAAAGCATTAAAATCTGAATGCACAGTATGTTGATGGTTGCCGTGGCCTTGTCATTCCAATATTTCACTTGAATTCCTTTAACAGACTTCCTGAAAGCAGACACTAACCTCCGTTGTTGTAATGAAAACTGGTGTTGAAAAGTCTCTCTCTTCATTCTTTTAGCTGTGAGGGGGGCCCAGAGATCTTGGGAGTATTATTTACACCAGGCAACATTCTTTGGTTTAGGTGAGGTCTCTTCAACCTCACCTGAAATGGATAATGCACTAAAAATTGGCTTTCTTTCCCTGCTAAACAAAAAGGAAAAGAGAGGATGAGCTGGAGATGGGGATTTTCAGTTCTTCCAGCAGAAGTGAGGCCTTTCTCTCATGCTCTAGAGCATCGTAGCTGCTCACCTTTCACAAAATCACGAGAGCCGTTACTCTGTTACTCTGTTGTTATAATTAAAAGTTTCACTTGGTAAGAGTTATGCAATTTCTTTTTTTAATTATTTTTAGGTAATTTTTAATTGAGAGTTTGTTTCACCAAAGCTTAGATATCAACTTCAGTTATGAAACATCTGAATTAATATTCAATAGCTGTTTAATTAGTAAAAATAAATCTCTAGTGGTTATATTTTTTATGTACAGTGTGTGGACTGCATGGAAAATATTCCTTGATAATATTTTTATTGTTAAGATAAGATGCTCTTTGCAGAAGTAGAGTTCTTATCAATGATTAAAAGTGTGTTCTTGAAAACAGTTTACTGTGAGGTTAGGAGAAAGAAAAATATTCCTTTTTATATGGAAAAAATATTCCTATGTAAATTGATAACAAAATGAGAAATCCTGTTTCAAAGTATTATCTGGTTTTGTAGAAGACAAATGATAAATGTGAGAATGCAGTCTTCTTAGTTTGTAGTTATGATCCTTTGTATTAGCCTTAAAAGATTTACATGATAAAAAGATTTGTAACATGGCAGAGATGATCAGATAGCTAATCAGATGAAAAAAAAGTCAGACTTCTGCTTATTTAATTTTCTATTTTATCTGTGTGCTAAAGTATTTATATTGGCAATAGATTCTTTTAAGCTTAGTCCAGAATGTGTTATCTTTATGCTCTTAAATATGAAATGCAGTTAGTGAATGGTTGGCTTTCTGGTCTAGTGTATGATTGGTACTAAGCACTACCACAGAATAGCAATCTAAGCTTGGGATTACCCTACTGAGGAAGAGGTAAAGCAGTAGTATGCGCTCCACTTTTCACATCATAGCAAAGTTTTAGCCTTTTTTCTTTATTTGAGGAAGGAGCAAAAACTTACTTTTTGGTGCAGTGCTCAGTTCTCTCTGCTCTAGGAAAAACAACAACAACAAAATCTTAAACATCTGTTGTTAATACATGTTCCTTGATTCTTGTAATGGCAATTAATGGAGGCAGAGAAGAGGAAGCAAACTGTCCTTTGACCAAACCCTCTGCAAGCGCAGCCTTCTTGTTAAGCTAGGTTTTATAATGCTTTGAGTAGGCTAACTCTAAATTGTAAGGAATCAAGTTCCTTTTTCTTTGGAGAACTGTTCCAAAGGCACTTAAAAACACCTGCCGTGGAGTTATTTTCCTATCTTTCACCCCCTATTTTTCTTCTTAATGGGATTCCATTTTTGCTAGCAAAAGTTTCCCTTACAAATCTAAACAATATACTCCCTTCACATTTATGCACTATAAGTATTTACAAACTTTTCCTACTAAAGTAGTTAATAAAAATTACAGTAAGAGTGAAGTGTTAGAATTATTATATGTTGAAACTTTCAAAAACAAAGTAAAACTTTGAAGAAGTCACTTTTCATCAAGAAAATGATTTTCAAATCGGATCAATGAGTTTACTGATTGGAGGAGGAAGAGCACAGGACTTGCATAGCAGACATTTGATTCTTGAGAGATCATGTGAATGGGAAATAAAACAGTTCTCATAGAAGTAAGAAAAGCAGTCATTTAAATGCAGAGATGAACACAGCTTTCATTTTAGATAAACTAGCTATCGTAGAAGAAAAACTAGTGTTACAATGTCAAATTCTAACTCTGTCGCAGGCTGTGTTGGATCTCTTGGTTCACATGGTTCAAATAGATCTTTTCATATAGAAAATTTATACTGAGCTGAATTATGTTTGTAACATTTTTGTAGCGGGGGACAGAGGTAAGAGTTCAGTCTGAACAACAGATGATCTGTCCAGCATATTTACCGTTTCAAAAAGCCACAGAAAGCAGACTTATCTCTTATTTAAAAGAGAAACAATAATTTTATTGTTACAGTGAGATAGCAACCCTGAGATAAAGAGTTTTTAAAGGTTGGTTACAGCCCATAACAGATTGTCTGGGAGACCCAGCTTGTATCTTGTTTTCCATAATGCTGTACATATTTTAAATGTATTTTCTCAAAAATCAGGAAAAGTATAGCTTTTGTATCTTACGCAAAGGAGTAGCATTCCCAGAACCAGCAGTATGAAAGTAGATGCATTTTCATGCCTAATAGAGTGGAAATTGCTGTCTTTAGAAAACAGTAATTAGAGAAAAAGGAATGACAGTCATTGCATGAATACCTACTAGGATATGTAAAAGACAAATGATACACTAACAGGATGGCATATATGCTAATGAAGCTAGTACTACATTGCCATGAGGTAGGTGTGGGTCTGATGTCCAGTGTTGATACTTGTTCTTGATACAGAATACAAACATAAGATATAAAATTAGGATCAGGTTCCTTCTTGCTTTGATGGGTATGTTTCCTTTGGTGCGTTAAACCAAAGGCCACTGTACTATGTTGATAGTGAAGTATTGTGGTTTGTTTTTTGTGTGTGTATTTTCATTGTGTTTTTGTTGTTGTTGTTGCTGTTGTTTGTTTTGGTTTTGTTTTAGAACATATTGGAATTAAATTCTCTTTAGACTTCATCTTTGTTGCCATGTTGGGTCAAGATACTGTTTCCTATCTATCTCCATTTCTTAGTTTTTAGCCGATGATTGTAAGGTGCTAAAGTGGTATTTATTCAGATAAGCGATTAACTGAAGATAAATTGCCCAATTAACAAGTTGATTTCTCTCTGTTCTTTAACAGGCAGAAGAAATACTGAGACGAGAGCTAGAGAAGAAGGAAACACCAGGATTATATTGCTTGCTTGGTGATGTTCTTAAAGACCACCAGTACTATGACAAGGCCTGGGAGCTCTCTCAGCACCGCAGTGCCCGTGCACAGCGCTCTAAAGGCCTCCTCCACCTCCGCAACCGGGAATTCAGGGAATGTGTGGAGTGCTTTGAACGTTCAGTGCAGATCAACCCTATGCAGGTTGGGAAAATATACAAATATGGCTATGCTTTAGTTGGTGTCTTAAGTTTTGAAGGATTCTGTGCTTTTTTAGAAGGTAATTCTGTGCAAAAATGTCAAAATAGCTGTTTTTCATTCCACATAACTACTACTATACTTCTGCTTTAGAAAAACTTCAAAGGTCTCCAGTTTCTCAGATCTTATATCCTCAAGCTGTTTGGTATTTACAAGATGTGTTTTCTTCCAGTGAATCTCTGTCTTGTCCTGATTCAAATGAACTCCAGATAACTTAAAAACACCTTTAGAATGGACATCAAAATGAACAAAAATGCTTCCCTTGTCTTCAGTCTTCAGTTCCCTTATTGTCTCAGGAAATGCCAATGCCAACAAAATAAATACTGTGACTCAGATAGGAGTCTTATTGAAATCCAGAGGACTTGCAGAGAATGAAGGGTTGTACAAGTTGGCCTACGGGGCTCAAAACTGAGAAACAGTCTGCTGAGATGCCATTTTATTTTCGGTTCTATCCAAAGGAAGTTTAAAATGAAAGACAATCCAAGAAAAACAGTCCAGACCATATAGGAAAGTGAACATTTCCTCCTCGTGTTGCTCAGGAAGCTCTATTTAAGATTCAGATGAATTGTTTTAAGCAAATAGATTGAGTAAATGGATAGCGTGGATTGGCATATCACTGTCTTCTGAAGTCCATCTGTGTTTTGTCACTAGAGAGATGAATTGTTTCATATTCTGGGATGTCCTGTGCACAAAGAGCAGAGGGGCAGGTGACTCTAAATTCTCTTGAATTCACAGAATCACAGAATCATCTAGGTTGGAAGAGACTTCCAAGATCACAGAGTCCAACCTCTGACCTAACACTAAGAAGTCCTCTGCTAAACCGTATCGCTAAGCTCTACATCTAAATGTCTTTTATAGACTTAATACAGGGAACACAAGGAAAATTCATTGTTTCCAGAATTGTGAATAATTTGTAAGGTAAACAAGGACTCCCTATTACAAAGACTTTTTCTTTTTAGTGGTTATGAGAAACCTTTTTGGAAGAAGGCATTTAAGACTGCAGCAAATGAATCCTCCAGATATCTGATGGATAAAACAATTCTCTGTCAACCCTCTTTTAAGCCTATGTACTCTTTGGCCAATTGGTGAAATTTAGTGGAAGTCTCTGATGCAGATCTCTGCAGTATGAGCTGACCACCACCGTAACTAGATTTTGGAGACTGAACAAAAGAATTAAAATCTCACAATTCAAATATATCTGAAACCCATCTTCATTAGCACTGCTGCTCACAGAATTACTTGTTTCAATGTGCGCCTAATGGATGACAGCTGCACTTCTTACACTTTCACTAAGAGCATCTTGCAAGGATAGGCTGAGACAATTCCAGTAGACTGTGGAAAGAGAAAGGAGGAGACATCAAAGAGCCCATGCAGTGATTTCTCTGACAGTGAAAGCCTATACAAAACAGAGCTTACAGCTTGTTAAATTACAGATTTGTTAGTTCACATACTAAATAATATATGGTTCTCTATACCCAGTCACTTCATGTTTGAATTTTCCAGAAACAGCGTTCATGGCACCCTTTTTGTGTCCATGCTCTTTTTCACAAAGTCTGCAGGAAAGGAAGAATCATCTTTTATGTTAATAAACAGTAACATATTACTAATAAACACAACTTCTCAGGCTAATTTTCCTGGGTGTCAGACAAAATAAGTGATCTCTCTCAAATTTGGGAAAAGAGTCACATTTTAGAAATCAGCTTGCTTTCAACTACATCAGAAATTCAAATCTTTGGACAATGCAGTGAGCCTTATTCTCAACAAGTCTCCTCCTCATTCCTCCTTTAATAATAAAAGTAAGTTAAACAAGAGTTGAGCTAGTATCTTTCATTGGAAAAAATGATATAAAGTCGCTGTGCGTTCTTAAAGCTATAGTGTGTTCTGCCAGTGTGATGCATTCAAAGGAAACAATTATAAAGCAGATACACTATGCCAAAAATGAGTAATTAAAGGTACTCAAGTTTTCACTCAGAGCTCTTAAAATTTTAATTATTAACTCCAAAGACTAACTTTGCTCTGCAGGGTATAGGTGGTTTCTAAACTAATACTATAATCCTCCTAAGAGTATTATACTAAAGAATTCACTAGATTCTGAAAAAAAAATGTACATGTATTTGCCTTATGTGAATGCTACAGATTGCTTTAAAAATACAGAAAGTTTCTTCATACATCTGAGTTTTTTGTTTACTACTTTTTCTTAGGTATACTTTAAACCGGTTGTTTTGGAACCATATTCACGCTAATATAAGTGAATTGTTTAGACTTACTTAAGGAATTTCATGATCATTTAGACTTATTAAAGACTTGTCTGGAAATTCCTGATGGCAAGTTTTAACAGAGACTAAGCCCAAATTATCTTCCTTTGCTGGTCACTGTCTTCTGTCTTGAAAAGGAGAAAATGTTACAGTTCATTTTCATGTGTTTTTCCAATCAGTAGCGAGATTTGAACCTCTAGCCAACACTTTTTTTTTTTTTTTGAAAAAAAAAAAAAAAACACAAAACTTTAACCTAGTTCCACAAGTCTTGACAAAACTTTCTTTGAACTGTGGACAAAGTTTTCATTGCACTACCTTTCAGTCAGTCACTTTCCTCAGAGCAGTTATTACATCAGCCAGTGGATTCAGCAGATTTCATGCCCTTCCCAATAAAAAGGGAATTCTCACCATTCTTTCCACTCAGAAAAGCTATAAATCCATTCTTAAGCTGTATCCTAAATATATTATTAAAAAGCTACTGTCCTTATATCATGGAAGAAATTCATGCACACTTTCCCTTAGATGCACCTATCTAAGGAACAATAAAATACCATTTCAGTGTGACAGTAGATCAAGCTGATGAACCTGTGTTTTTCTTTTTTAAACAGCTACCATATATTCTCATTTAGTCTGGCTGATGAGTTCTCTCCTAGCTTTCTGATCACTCTAGCACATTATATTTAAGTGTATCCTCTTAATAATCTCCTTTCACTTAACTGTTATGATTGTCTGGTCTTTTTAGATGCTTTTTTGAATGACAACATGCTGTTGCTCCAAGCCTTGAAATGTCTTCAAATTTTTCAAGTCTTCTGCAGACCTTTCACTCTTTTAGCTGCCTCTTTTATTTTTAATATAGCTTCTCTGTTCTTAAGCAGCACTTAAAATTAGCATCTTCTATATTAAATGTTCTGCCTTCGTTCTTGAAGGACTATTGAATCAAGGTAGTTACAAAGCATCTTTTATATTTTTGAACCCTTTTGAACCTCATCTTTCGTAATGGTCAGGATCAAGATAAATATTATCTTCTGACTAATTTGTTCATAAAATTTTAGTGTTGGAATTGTATTCACTGTTATTTACTGAATTGTATGGAGTAATTTAAATCTCCCTGTATTTTCTGAGTTTTCTACTTTCACAGCCTTCTAATATCCTCCACTATGTTACATTCTCAATTTTAGTCAATTACTTGGAGATGCAGTCTTTATACCGTTTTTTTTTCCAACTAAGGCCTGAAATTTTAATCCATACCAGTCCTGTTGTTCATTTACACAGTTAATTACTTATGATTGATGCTGAAGTTTTCTTTAAATTATAGCATTTTCTTAAAATTATGACATTTTTTCTTTAAATTATGGCATTATTTTTCCATCTGCATGACTCATTCCATTTACTGTATATTATGTGCCCCCATACTACAGCATCTTAGCTCCTTGTCTTAATTCTCACTCCAGAGACTTTTCATCTCACTGTTCATTTAGCATCTCTTCTGGAGACATTTCCCAACTTTCTCCAGTATGGGCAATTCTCAGATTTTTTTTTTCTATTCAACTGAAACCTTCATGCGTAGTTACTGCTAGGCAAAATATCTTGTTTCAAATTACCAAAAAAATAATAATAAAAAAATTCTTTGCAGTCACAGCATGCTTTTGCTTGGTGCCTGCTCATATAGTTTTTCTCCACAGAGATAAAGAATCATTTTCCTTTCTCCTTATGTTGTAACTTTTCATTGAGAAAAGAGTTGACAAGCTTAAGGGTTGATAAGCCTTATGCTCAGCTTAAGCTGAGAGATGCAGCTGCTCATCATCATCCTTAGAAATGACTTTGACTAAAACTTCCACCATTTTAATTTCTATCAGATGCGGGAAATACAAGGCCAGAAATGAATCTGTGCCATAATTACTTGTTTGAAGAAGAGTAAATGCAATGACTTCTTTTTGTCATTCTTGACAGAGGCACAACTTAACTATATCCTTTGCTATAGTGTTGTAACTGACCTTCAGTTTCATACTTGATTCCTCCAGTCTCTTACCCCACTTTTCGTGTCCAGGTAGTTGTCAATCTAAAAATAAGAGAAAGGTGAAATAATGCTGTTCTTCTGGAAACTGGATGAATAAAAGGGACTCAAAAGTAAAATTGGACTAAATTTATTTCCTATAAATTTTGCCCTCTGAGATTTGAGAAACAAATTGCTTTCTGTTCACGTGCAGTTTCTTTTCAGTGTGATGAATTTTAGGATCTTGAAATGTGACAGGCTGACAGTGCTGAAAAGTAGGTTTTCATGTTTGCACAGGTCAGGTATAATTAGCAGAACCACCTTTGCCTGTTAATACGTCCACATGATCTGATCAGTCATCCCAAATACACTCCCAAAAGCAAAAGAAAATCTTTATTGCCAAATCTTCTAAATGGAGACATGTTGTTAAAGAGCACTTCATGTATGGTTAAGTGGTCTCTATAGTCAACACTTGTTTATCCGTATTTATTAGAACTTTAAAGTTTTCCTATATTCTGCATGGAGGTTATTATTTATTCTGATATATTATAGCTGAAAATCAAGTCAAATGAATGAGAATAATGTGTTTTTGTGCATCAAGGCAAAACTTCTGTGTAGAAATATGTATGTGTATATGTAATCATCCATTTTTCTCTCCAGCTAGGTGTATGGTTTTCCTTGGGCTGTGCATATATTGCTTTAGAAGGCTATGAAGGTGCTGCCAAAGCATTTCAGCGCTGTGTGACATTGGAACCAGATGTATGTACATTTCAACAAGCAATTCAGATGGCTTATCTAAAAGCAACAAGGATGTTTTCATTATAAACAAGCAAAGCAATAATGAAAAACTTCTTTAAACTTTAGCCCTCTGAATAAATTAAACTTTTACATAAAGGATATATTTTTGTCATGAGGCATCATAAAAATACTTACCCAAAACTTAACTTTGTCCAAATGGCTGTGTGTGAATGTCAAAATATGTTGGACCAGAAAATTCTTTTATGCTTGCATACATTGCTAAAACAGAGGGGAAAGGGAAAGAGTAGAACACAAGGAGAGATAAAACACTAAATTAACATACTTAGTCCTCTAAGTATTCAAAAGCTTGGGGGGGGGGGGGGAGAAGGGAAGTCAAATAAGTGGTTGTATGACAGGTAAATTTGTTACTATATGGTTTGTGAGCACAAGGAGAATGGAGCTTTTTTAACTAGTTTTTCGGGATGAATGGGGCAGGCATGTGTATGGTATTGTACACAGAGCAGAACTTTGCTGGTTTTACCAGAATGATTGAGCACTGCAATCCTTTTCAGCTAAAGCCATTGATAAACACTGTTGGAACTGACCCTGGTAGTTTTGCATGAGATACATTAGGGGACAATCAGATGATCTTATTTCCCTGCTAGAGAGGTGTAGGTAAGTAGCTTCCAAGTGGTGAGAAGTGATCAGCTGCAGGCAGCAGTGACCTCTCTATCCATTCCAGTTTGATCCAAGTGAAGGATGCCTCTTTATGGTTTAAACCGGTGGTAGGCAAGAGCTAACATAGTGTATACCAAACAGAAGACTTTAAGACCTATTCCCAAATGTTGCTATAATGAGTAATATCTATTTATTTATATTTTCATGCAATATTTTCCATGTTAACGTAGCATTTTGACTGCCTTGTGGCACATGATATATTAATGTGTGATAATATGCATGATTAGCAGAATTGATACTTCACAGTAGTTTAATTTACATGTTTTTATCAAGTAAATAATTTTGTTGTTGTAGAATGCTGAGGCCTGGAACAATTTATCAACTGCATATATCAGATTAAAACAGAAGTAAGTACTTCAAAATGATTAGTTGTTACTGCTTCCAAAACAAATAATTGGGACTTCCTTTTCTTTTTGACATTGTTTTTTATTTTCATAATGTGCTTAACTCTGTTTTCGTAATTCCTGTCCCTTCAGTTCTCTCGTTGGATCGTTAATAACTTCATTTTGCCGTAAATGTGTGTTCATAATCTTTATAAAAGTAGCAGCTTCTCAGACTACACTTTTTTCTTGTTAAATATATTTATGGTGTAGTAAGTCTAACCAGTGCAAAACAT
Source organism: Heteronetta atricapilla (assembly GCA_011075105.1). Lineage (NCBI taxonomy): Eukaryota > Metazoa > Chordata > Aves > Anseriformes > Anatidae > Heteronetta > Heteronetta atricapilla. Next base: position 24,303,693 of record CM021733.1, read on the forward strand.
TCATACTAAATTTGGAAACTAATTTGATTATTTTAGACAGATATGTCCATTTCAAACAAACCATATATTCAAACCTATGTCAATTCATACTACATTTATCTCAGGAGATTTAAGGGAAAACATGCAATTTATTTTTCAAGTTACGAAAGCAGATGGAGGCCTACACACATAAAAGCTCACTTGTTCTCTTCCTTCCAATTTAAGCATTAGTACAAGAAGCTTTGACCTAAATGGACTACGTTTCTTATTTTGTATTTCAACTCAATGTAATAAAAATTACTTGTAGACACACAATACCTGCATGAACTTAATATTTAAGAATATTTAAGAATTTCACATTGACTCATTCCCAAAGAACAAAATAATAGAATAAGATTAAAACAACAAACAAACAAAAAACACTTAAGATCTGGTATCAGTTTATACAGTTATGCAGTCATGAGGAAAAACAAGAAAGAGAAAGAATAGTAAGTTTACATATAAGGAACATAAGCGTATGATGGAAATGTGGGAATTAATATCGTAAATAAATTCAAGAGATGATTAGATATGTTAATGGGGAGTAGCAGGGAAGAGAAAGTGAAGCTTGAATGATTGCTTAAGGCTGAAAAGTATAGTAGAAGTCATAAACTTGTTTTACCTTTTCATTAGTTTCTTGCATCTTCATCAGTGCCTTAAGAATGCACAATTTAATTATCAAATCATATAATGCATCCTCTATTAATTTTTCTGTAGCCTTTTTGAAAATAAAGTGATTGCACATTTATACCAAAATCACTTTCCTCACTGTGTTTTTTTTTATCTTAGACTGCTTCTGATAGATTGCTCATCCTTTTGCATGGAGTTCAAGAGTATGTTAAGTGCTCAGTGTATTGGTTTATGCTTGATTCATAGAAGTATCTTTAATCAAAATCATTTGATTCATCAGTTACGAGGTTGAGACACTACTGAATGATCAGTTTCACTTTGATTTAATCTTACAATTATATAAGTAGTGAATCTGCTCTTGTGATTTAACATGCTAAATGTAATATCAAAAATAGCAAAGAGAGGTAGCTTTTGACCTTTTTTTCCCAAGTAAATCATGTTGGAGAAGAATATGTGTAGAGGAAACCATAAGATGATTTTATATACTAATAGCTGAGTGTGTCCTCTATTTGCTCTAGAATAGCTACTTGAAATATATTATTTGTCTAATCGCTCGTACATAAAGACAGTGTGATTTGTTTAATTCACTTTGAAAACAGAGTGTATCTGTTGTAGCTTGCTCCAGTATAATTTATTTTGGGGCAGAAAAGCAGTGGTGAAGGTGTAGACTTATTTTTCAAGCCTGCTAACCAAAAAATAAAAAAAAAAAAAAATAAAGAAATAAATAAAAAGGTGGGGGAGAGAAGACTGAGAAAAAGGAAAAGAAAAATAAGATATTAAAGCTAATTGTTTTCTTTTGCTCCAGCCAGGCTCTTAAATCAGTCCCACCCAAGAGTTGTGCATTTGGTTAAGGCTTTTAACAGTGTAATTCACCAGAGAAATAGAAAATGTGTAAGTTTTTTTGAAGACTCTATGCCAATACCTTGCTGACACCCAAATGGAAGGCATTTTGCCATTGTGTTTTGGGTTTGTTTGGTTTTTTTAAGAGTCCACACACTTTATGTATTCTGAATTTCCTTAAGAAAAAATAATTGTGATGAAACTAGAATCTACTATTCAGTTTACCTGATAATTTTCTATTAGTTCTAGGAGGTCATGGAAATTTAGATCTTGTTTTTCTCAAAGAATATGGGCTATTCCTCTGTCTTTCGGGTGAGAGATTCCTGGTTTCCAAGACAGCATAACGCAGTGGTGCTGTGTACTCGCTCCTGTTTGGATGTGAACACTTGAACACTGGTATGTGTTCATAAAGATACTCCATCATATGATTTATTAAGTACATAGGGGATTCATTTTGAGAACCTAGAGGCCTTCATTGGTATAGCAAGAGTGATGATTTGAGGAATAGGATTTACATCCCATCCCTTTGGTATCTTGTCATCATTTCACAGTTCTGTGATGAAATGAGTCAGTGTCATTCTGCACCTCCATGAATTTGGTTGTGCAAAATAATTTCTTTAAGTTGCAAAGTTGGGGTTTTTAATTATTTTAATGTGTTCTGCAATTGTAGTGTGAGTAAGGTTATTTTCCCATGGTTTCCAATAAAAATTTAGAAAAGAAAATACCAACATAGATGGCACAATTATAGTGAATTTTTGCATTCTGCATACATAACTTTGCCAAAATGTAGTTGAGGTAACCTAGATCAGACAACAGAGCATACTGAGGAGTGAACTGATAGAAGGTAATTAGCAAAAGAACACAAGGAAGTATCAGTATTATAAATTGTGAACTATAATTTTTACATTGCATTGTTTTTTAAACAGATTTTTTAAAATAGCCTTCTGGTTGATAGAATTACAGCTGCTTTTCATATATTTGTATAGAATCTTCTTTCTTTTTCTTCTTTTTTATTTAGAATCAAAGCATTTCGAACCCTCCAGGAAGCACTCAAGTGCAACTATGAGCACTGGCAAATTTGGGAGAACTATCTTCTCACCAGTACAGATGTTGGAGAGTTTTCAGAAGCAATTAAAGCTTATCACCGGCTTATGGACTTAAGAGAAAAGTACAAGGATACACAGGTGGGGAAGTTTCCATAGTAACTCATTCTACGTTTTTTCTTGTGAGGCAGAGAATACTGCTGATAATTGTATCAGTAATGATAGTACACATACCAATGAAGTTATGTAGGCAAGCCATTTAATTTTTTGATATCTGGACTGTAAGACTTAAGTATCTAAAACAAAAACGGACAAACAGGAAAACCTTTGCATCCAGTTTGTTTCAGGCAATGTAAAAGGGCGAATGAACCTGGCAGTTTTCAGGCCTATTCTTACATAAAAGGCAGTACAAAACCCTATCTTTCCACATTGTTCCTGCATATGTCAGTATCAGAAATAATATAAATTAATTTAGCTTAAAGAAAGGTGAGCTTTTCCAGTGTGTTTTAAAATTCCACAGAAGAGCATTTGAAAGTGAGTTATGTCTCATAGATATGAATTGATAAATGCATTATAATCAGAAGGATGGCTCTTAATAATCTGGAATAGAGGATATATTCTCTTCTCTCAGGTTATAATTAATATTTGTAGGAGTCACAGATTTTAATTGATACACTACTAATCTAAATAATAGTAAAAAAAAAAGTAGGAAATTAGGAAAGAAAATACAGACACACAAAAGAAAAAATATTCTAATTCAACTGGTTTCTTTCAGTACTAATTCATTTCAATTTTTTGTGAAAACAGAAAACAGTCATTGGACCTTCATATACAAATCACTTGTAGCGCAATCAGTGTTGCAGGATTCCTCTTGGGAGACTGAGCGCATCAAATAAGAGCGTGCGCTTGAATATTTATTATTTTGAATGTCCTTAGTTTGTGTAATTACAACAGATACATAGATATGTATTTAATTTTAGCATAGTATCCCATCATATTTGTAAATCACTGATTTCTTCCAATAAGAGTAAGGCATTAATATCTTCCTCTGTGATTTCTGTTATGTCATTGCTGTCTTTCTGCACCAGACTTCTGAGTTCAGAATGGAGCTTTGAGAAATTTAGCTTTTAAGTTATTCTAGTAATTAAATGATGTTATCCTTGTGGCAAAGGTTCTGAGATCAGGATATCATGAGGCTGAATACAAGTATGTACAGATTCTGCAGACAGAACTTAATAAGGAGAAACCGAAGGGCTCTTTATAGATGATCAACAATACAATAAAAGATTACAGCAGGGGAACTACTTCTCAGAATTCCCTGTTTCCTAGTGGGCCCTTACAATATTTAAAGCGTGCCTTCTTACCTCCCTTTTACTGCTTCTTAAAATTCTTTAAATTTCTATACTTGCTTTTATATTCATGAACTTACTGAGAAATACACTTTGACAACTTTTACTCGTTGAATTATCTATAACTTCAACTAGTAGAAGAGTCATTGGAAAGGACCTGAGGAGAAAGCTTGCTGTAACTGTCAGCCTCTGAAATATTAGTCTGAGGCTGTAAATATAGTCAAGAAATTTCTGGAAGTGCTAATGACACTACTTTGCACAACATGCTTGCTTGTGGAAACAAGAAATATTTTTTTTTACTGGGAAAGTTGCTGTTCTGTAAATAACAAAAGTTATTTTGCAGATGGAAAAACTGTTTAGCTGTGCTTTCAGAAACCAGATTTTCATCCTGTACTGTCAAAAAATATGAATTCAGAAGTATGGACAATATGGTTCCTCTGCAACTCTGTGTTCTTGAAAATCTATCAATTTTTCTTGTACCCTTCCCATCAAATGCCATCCTCACTTCAGTGGTTCATATTGATGGGCCCTTTTCTAATAAAAGGTTGCAAGGGAATTCTGAGGAGAGAGGATTGATGCTTCTTGACATAGTCTTTCTTTTAAGTAGCTCACTAATGATAATGTGTCTTTATTATAAAAGTTTAATTTGGGAGGGGTATAATGAGAGCTAAACTACAGAGTTTTCATTTTGTATCTCGTATCTGAGGGTTCTTTTCTTAAGCACTGTCAAGCTTGATTCGCATTAGTTAAGCTTCTAAAAATGGTTTGAAGTGAAATTTTATATGAAAGAAACTATTTGGAGAACAATTGTGGAATTAGACTAACTGATCACAGCATTTAAAAATGATTGTGTTTGTTTAGTATGTCTAAGGTTTTGTTCCCTTGTGGTCTTTTGTTTAGTTTTTGGTAAACACACATTCACAAAATAAAAGGAGGAAGAAGAATGCAGATGTGACATACTAACCACAAATAGCGGGCACAGTGGTCATATGGGGCACAGTTCATTAAAAGAGGCAAAACAAAACAAACAAACAAAAAACCTACAACAACACTACTGCCTGTGTAGGATCCTGGGCAGCTGAGTATTTCTTTTACAGTATAATGTATGTGGGAGCTTAACTCTCTCAGATATAAATTAAAATAGGCAATGGTCTAAAATGGAAAGCTCTGTTAGCCTACTACTACTTCCTGATAATTAGCACAATTCACCTGCAATTCTAAAGAGCTTTATTGAACAGTTGGGCACAGCCAAGTCGCGTTAATCATTCATTAGTATTTAATGGACCCGTTAATCTGGACCCTTTCACGCTGGTTTTATTTTAACTGCTGTACCGCTAATACTTACGTGCTGAATTACAGAAAAATGAGAAATTACTATGATTAAAGTGAAAGCAAAGTATGAACTCTATGGGAATAAGAGTTATGTTTCAGTCACTAAATCCTACTGACTGAGGAAACTTTTTTCATGTGCAAATAAAATATATGTCTATAAAACTTCTTATAACTGTATGTGATACACATCTGGACTTTTAGGGTTTAGAAGAACAATCTTGTTACCGTAAACTTGAGAAATTGCGAAGTCGTACATACATGGATTCTCAGGACCAGTTTTAGTTCTTTTTCGAAACAGACCACAAACTTTCTTCTTGCACCTCTTCTATGTTATGCATGACAATGCTAAGGTAATGGAAGTATCAGCACTTGCTTGTGTTTTTCAAGCAAATAATTGTACAACACCCAATTGGTTTAATGCTGGGTTTTATTCCTTTAGTTTCCAAAACATGAATGCAATATGAATTTCAGAACTTTTGGACTCTTGATCAGATTTTCTATCACCTGAGGTGAAAATCTGAGCCCTTTATAATAGAAAATAAAAACATGCTATTATTTTGTACATGATATGTTATGGTTTTGGGATTGAGGGTGCATTTAGCTGATGTTCAGATATTTCTGTTGTTGAATCTGAAAAGAAACTGGGGTGATGTAGAGGGTTTTTTTCACTTCTGTTAAGTGTTTATTTAGTAACAAGATCAGACATTTTAATTTTATTATTATTTTTTTTTTGCAAAGGACTTGTATTTGTTTAAACTCAGCAATTAGTCCTTAGAATGTATGTTAAGTCATTCTATATAAGAGAAGTTTTAGGAAGATGACATCATAAATGTCAAACTTCACATATTTTTATCTAAAGTGTAATATCCTTTGTTGTTGTGATAATTTTTATCTTACTTTCTGCCACTAAACTACATCTTTGTGAGGATGCCCCACCACCCTACTTCTGCTAGAGTAGCAGTATATTTTCTGTGGTTTGTGGTTATTCACAAATAATCTTTGAAAATTATTTATATTAAATGGTTGATATTAGTATTGCTATTAATGTGGTTTCATAGTAAATATGAATTTATGGACAAAAATGTTGACGTGTTAAAGTTGCCAAATGAGTTTTTGTATACCCTTCACCTGCCTATCTTGAATGAAAACCTTAAGAGGCTTCCATTTATTTTTATTGTTAAGATTATTTCTTTGCTGGTTTCTCTCATGTACTACACAGGAAAGGTAGTTCTCATTAAGCCATAGCTTACATGGGTTTAATTTTCTTCTAACTTGATCCAGTGCCTTCACTGATTTACATGTGTTGCTTCCATTTTCATGAGAAGGAACTGAGGTGCAGTGAAACTGTCTTCTAATTCTGTGTCCATTTCAAGACCCAGACTCGTGCTTTCCTTTAATTTTCTGGGCTACTTGGCATTATGTAGCGTTTCATACATGCAAAGCCTGGCTCCCATCAAGTTCATCGGCAGCTGCAAGTGCTCAGCATTTGTGCAGATCAGATCCCACATTCTGTAGTCAGTGACTCAGAAAGTAATGTCATTAAACGAGTACTTGTAAAATTTTTGTTTGAACTGACTTGACGAGTAATTCACTAGAAATACGTTAAACACAGAATTTCCCAGGGTAGGCTTCAGTTGACTTCCAATTTTCCATTTCATCCCGTTTATAACTTTCAGTTTCTGCAGGCAACTAAATAAAGGTTTTGTAAACAACAGTATCTTCCATTGCCACAAATACTCTGGTTCAGCCTATTTACTGATATTTTTATAGACATATTACAAGGTAAAAATATCTTTGTGATGCTGCTACAATTTCCTATGCTATTCTCTAGCATACTAGGCTGCCAGCATAACCCAACATTTCTATCTTAGCACTATTACCTCTTCTCCAACCATAGAATTTTGTAGATGAAGTTTAAATTAGTTGAATTATTCCCCTAATAATGCATTTCTTCATATATTTGAAGAATATATATATATATGTAGGATTATTCATATAATCCTATACTTGCTATATGGTTCTACATCTGTTTTTTTTTACCTATCCATTAATAGAGACCAAATGCTAGAGATACCAAGATACTCGTTATATATTCTAATGTTGATTTGAGTTGAAACAAAAACTTTTCTGCTGCTTTTTTTAAGGTGCTGGCTATTCTGGTCAGGGCGGTAGTGAATGGGATGGCAGATCACACCGGAGAGGTAGCAAGTGGATTGAAGGGGAAGTTGCAAGAGCTCTTGGGCCGAGTGACTTCACGAGTGACAAATGATGGGGAAATCTGGAGACTTTATGCCCAACTTTATGGAAATGGACAGAGTGATAGCAGTGAAGATATTGAAAAGGTAAATGTGTTGTGATTTTTGTTTTTACCGATACACACTTATGGTACAAACTTTGTTCTCTAGCAAACTAAGTACGATAGTAAGATGTGCTTTAGTTCCAGATGTTTTGCTTTAGTGTTTCTATAAGCTTATCTTCTGTTTCCCATGTTTCTACACCACACATTTTTATTATCTAACAGGACCAAGATGTTTTACATCAATTTTTAATTTTTTTAAAAAAATCTCTTTTATCAGTATTTTATTTTAAAACATTATAACTTGATACATATACATTGTCCTGGATTCATATTCTGAAGCTCTTCTTGGCAGCAATCTAATAGTTATATTATGTTTTTATCTTTAATTGGGTTCTACAGTTCTGAAGATGAGATACTATACCTTCTGGGGGTAAAAAGTAGATCATAATGGCATGATCCAGTGGCATCATAAGCCATCCAAATTCTTCTTTGACACCTCTAAAGAAAAATGCACATTGAGGTGGTCTGTTACTCAGAGTTCCCAGTGCAAAAGTACTTTGTCCTCACCCTAAAGTTGACTTAATATTGCTAAGTAATTCTTAACCTGTTAAGCTGTTCGCTCTTAGCTATGATACCTTCCATCTCTTTTCTCCTATCACTTCCTGTGTAATTGAGGTGACTGCATTTTCCAAAAATAACATCTTCGCAGTGCTACAAGTGTTAACTTTATTGTATGCTAGACTGTGCTTTGCATTTGGTGTTGAATTTCCAAAATTCAAATAACCTTGCACACTCCAAAAATACTTATGGGTTATGAGATCTTCACTGAAGCTGAAAATACACAAGGTCAGCATTCAGTATGTGTTTCCTAATGGGGGTATGCCGTTGGCCAGGGCAAAAATGTCAGTCAGAGGGTTGCTTGTCACTTGATATCCAGTATATTATGCAGATAGCTCGGCCTACAAATTGTATGCTGTGGAGTTAAAGTTGTAATTATTTGGGCCTTGTTCAGTGTCTTCCTATTCATGCTCTGCTCTGTGAAATGTCTTGTTTAGTCCTTGTCAGTGTCCATGATAGCTTCAATTCCTCCCTCTTTTTTCTTCTCTATTTTTTTTTTTTTTTTTACAGCTGAATGACAAAAGGGATTTGGCCTATTTAGAATTCAGAAATACAGACACTGCAATATCCTGTAATATATCCTCAGATTCTTACTCAGACATGCAAACGAGCAGAGGCCCTGTCTATACTATAAGTGTAATCATATCAGAATCTGGTTACATCACAGTATTTTTCACTAACCCAGTTAAAAAACATGGTTTCAATTTGTAGAGTAGACAGGAATTTAACTGTGTTTCCTAATCAGACTCGTTATGGAACATGTGGTCTAGCTAGCCCTGCAAACTCTGATCATGTTTATAAATACTTAAGGTATGCCTACGTGCATGTCCAAGTATCCTAGCGTGATGGTACCACAGAGCAAAACTGTCTACAGCCATGGCATAAACTAATTTACAATACACTGGATAGCCACTAGTAGCTTTTCTGATATCATCGATATAATATATTGATATTATGAAGCAAAAATGTGAAAAACTGAGTATTTATTTGGCACAAGTATCATATTGTCCGATATTAAATGAATATAGTTATCTTTAGAAAAATTCCAGATGTATTATTGCAGTTTTCAACCCACATTTATTGTTCAACAGGGCAGTGAATTCTGAAAGGGCATTATTTACTATTTTTGTGGCATCATAGGACATAGAAATGGAAAAGATCTATCATAGGATCATGTACCTTCTTACAAATGCAGAGTTTGAACTTTGTTCCATAATGCAATACCTTTTTTTTAATGCAGATTTAATTATATTTAATCAGTGTTGTACCTAACACTTCATCTGACAGAACAGCCTTGTCTGTCTGGATATTGTAGAGGGGTTTTTGTGGTGTTATTTTTTTTGTTTGTTTGCCTTTCTGTTCTGATGTTACATATGACACCATGAATCACTAGGGTCTACAGCTACAATTCAACACAATGCTTTGTAAACTGAAAAACTGAATCAAAGTCAGGTGGGGGTTACAAGTTAGGAGTGTACAACCATTGCTTTTTTTTTTTTTTTTTTTTTTTTTTTTTACTTTAACCTAGTATATATTTCTTTTTAAACTTCTCTGTGTCTGACTTGCCACCACATTGAACACTACATTATTTGCGGTCCACTGCTTTCCCAGCAAATAACCTTTCCAACCTTCAAGTTGCCTGCTGATCCAGACCCAGGCCACTGAAAACCTTCTGTTCCTTAAACTCTCCCCAGCCCATAACTTTTTCCTTCCAGGATAAATCCATGATCCAGAAATGCAAACAAACAACCCATCAGGCTTTTAATTCTTCCCCTTCCCTGACATCCATCAGCAAAACTTGCAGCTCTGACTCAGATACATGCAGATTAAAATCAGACTGCTGTAAACAAGCCTGTTGTTCCTTCACTTGGAAGTTCTTGCCTCTGCTGCCCAGTGCTACCACCAACTGTGACCTAAGCTATTATGGGAGAAAAAAAAAATTCCTCTGGTTTGACTTAATACGTCTTTACTGCCATTTGCAGACATTCAGCAGCAATCAGAAGTCTTTATTGTGCTCTTGTACATGTACTGCACTGACAGATTTTTCTTCCTTTTACTTAAACTCTTTAAAAAGATGATTGAAGAGTTGTAATTGAACCAAACCAAGCAACTTTTCACATGCATTTGTCTTTAGTATTTCTGATGCTATAGGAAGAAAACAAAAGAAGAAAGCAAAAATTGATTCTTGCTTCAATTTTTTTTCTCCTATTGATTTGTGTGCTTTGATTTAGCCAACTGAACTTTAATGAAGTGAGCTAAGGAATTTAATGAAATAAATTTTTACATTATTCTAAGAATAATGCTTATCATGTTGGGCTGTTATATGTCCTGACTTCTATTCATGACCTCCTTAAAGACAAATATAATTAATTTCACTCATGAACTGTTTATTTCTTCTTCTGAGTAATGGAGTACTAATTCTCATACTACATCACCGGATTTCCATTGTCAAGTTGTTGTAAACAAAAATTACAATGAGATGAGTTGGCAGATTTTATTCTTTCTTGTCCTTAAACCGGAGGAAAACAAAAGCTTTCCTTTACTTCTCATGTGTCTTTCATGCTCTTTGTTATACTTGTTTTCTTAATGGATTGCTCCTGCCATATTGTTTACAATTATTTTCTTCATTTTTCCTGTTCACAGTGAGAACCAGTACAGTATGACAACTAATAGATGTCTGTAAAATATATACTCATCAAAAATACACGTGTAGAAATAAAGCTTTGATGTTTTCAGTTATGCATTTAATAGTTACAAAACTGCTATTCCAAGTGTGAGTACAAGTATTTTCCACTTTTTCGTGTGCATGTAATTATGATGACTTGGCAAACATGGGTCACATCCATCAGTCTAGACAGATTTTTAAAAGATAAAAATTAGACACATGTTACTTCATATGCCTGTCATACTTGAGTACAATATCAGTGAAGAACATCTGTGTTACAGCTGGTGCTTACCGTTATGGAGAAGCATACTACTCCAACTCAAAGAAAATCAAACACAGTAAAGATGCATTTGTTTTCTGGACTGAGCATCTATTTCAGAACTACTTAAAACTAAATTAGTCTCGTAGTTTTTCATGCATAGTCATCTTTTTCTTTTTTTTCCTCTCCTTGCAGTCGCTGCAGTGTCTTACAAAGGCACATAAATGTGAAATTCAGTCAAGTGACTGGGAGAAAGATGTTTCTTCTTTTAAGGAAGTGGTAAAAGGAGCCGTAGAGATTGCACATGGTATGTTCTACCTGAGAAGAGTTAATATTACACATGACGAGTGTAGCAAATATTTATCAAGCAAAGTAATAAAATTATACCTTACTCATTAAATTTATTCCTACTTTGGGGAGTCTTCTAACATAGAACGCCCCAGACTGGAAATGAAGTAGAGGTAGTGTTTGGTGAGTCAACAAACATTATGAATGGTAAACACAATTGATTCCATGTTTACCGATGTATTTCATGGTCTAAGAATTTCATAGTGCAAGTGAAAATGCATCAGTAATTCATGCAGTCCTCAAATTGTTACATTTGATTGACAGTGCCAGACCAACATCTCCAGGATGGTTGTGTGTATACTTTATGGGTGGGAGATGAACAGAAGTTAAACTCAGTAGGACTATTCACTCTGTGCTGTAACATTCATGTTTAAGGATTTCTTTAGTCATAGACTGGGTCTAGAGTGACTTTCTCAAAAATAGCTGTCATTCTTTTTCTTTGAGTTTCTTTTTTAGGATATTGCATTCAAACATGTATGGAACGTATCAAGGTATTTTTAATTAAATGTTTTTTAAAGATTATTGATATAGAGATAATTTTTTGTTGTTTGTTTGTTTTGTGGTCCTTCTCCTCTCTGGATTCTAGTTGCTATAAAATGCAGCAAGCACAAATCTAATTATCAGGAAGCTTTACAGATACTTTCTTCAGCTCGGCTCAACTTACGTGGCTTGTCATCCAAAGCAAAGGTAGGAATGTTTGAACAAAATACCTTTCTTCTGTTGCCAGATCCCATTTTTCTGTCTTAAGTCATTTGTAGATAAAATAATATCTTTCTGTCCCAGTGTGTCATCAAAAAGATGTTCACCTCTACGTTGTTAAGGATTCCAGTTGTGTGCATAGACTTCTATTTCCTTTCTTCCTGCTAGAATGTGACTGGTACTGTAAAATTTCAATGTTATCTTTCAGACTAAGATAGAATTGTACTTAGTGTTGGGCAAACAGACTGAATTGTTTGAAAGAAGTCAGTCATTTCAAAACCTGTTTCTTAATGTTGTGTAGTCATGGGGAGCATGGGGTAGTCTGAGAAGAAAGTGCATGTAAACCTCTAGAAAAGACAAAAGTGTGTAAGGACTACTTTACATCACTTGAAAGTGTTCTAGAAACATTTACTGAGACAAAACTCATATTTAATAAGGTTTTCAAGGATGCTCTACCAATTCAAATAGTAATTATTTGGAAAAGGTTATCATGTTTGAATCATGTTTGGTTTTTGGAGTTACAGTTTCTGCCTCTGTAGCCATTCACCCAAAGAGCCAAGTCTGTTTCTGCACCATTATTATCCTAATTTTATCCACTATCTCATGTGAGACAACAACCACAGCTTGAGACACAATTGTTTATTCCACATCAGTCAGTTCTCAATTATGTTTTTGTTCAAAATGCACTTAACGTCCTAAAGAAGTATTCTTCCTGGCTGTGTGTGAGGTTTAGTAAATGCGAATTGCAGAGCATAAAGAGCATAAGTTTTATAACATGTGCTTGTGTTACAAAGTGTTGATCCATCACCAGTGTGTTAAACTTGGCTCGCTCTTTTAAGTCTTATAATTTTAAGGATAAGAATCTTGGAAAGCTGTATAAGTAGACACAAGCCAGCTCCATAACTAACTGTGCTTTTAGATACTAGCATATGTAAGTCTTAGGAATGTGGACAAAAAAAAAGGCCATAATTTGTATGTTGTATTGTGATTCACAAAATGTTTTCTTTTTTTTTTTTTTTTAAAAAAAAAAAGCCTGTAGAAAAAGCCCGTAGATTGGGTATGCCTGTTGAGAAAGCAAGAATACTTGACATAAATGATATAAACAGAAGTACAGGTGGTTTTTATTATGCTAGATCATGCAGTCTCTCAAAGATTAAGAATAGTTGAGTGTATTAAATTGTATTTTTAATTCCTGAAGGTGCTAATTAAATTAATATCTATATTGTTGTCAAATGATGGTTTCTCTAAGCTTTATGGCATTTCTGTGACAACTGACATGTTAGAGATAAAGCTGTTGGTGTGATCTAATTGTTTTCACATACTTTCCACGAATCCATCTTACTTTTAATTTGAAGTCAAATTGAATGTCCAAAGCACGCTGATTGTAATTTAAAAACCTCAGTCATCTTCTGTAAGATGCTATGCACAAACAGTTCAACACTGTTTGTGTCCAAACTCAACGGCAGCATCTTCTTGCTTCCTCATGAATAAATAGTAGTGGGCAATTGGTTTTGTGTTTTTTCTTTTAATACAGAAAAAAAGAGTGCCTAAGAGCAGACTTGGTAGTTAAGATGTCAGAATGAATAAAGGAGCAGTGAAAATAACTTTAAAAGATAAAAGTTCAAAATTTCACAGTCAGGACATGCAGTTCGACCAAATCAGTAGGTCTTGTACAGATGAAACAATGTCGCTTCTCAGACTTCTCACCTTCACTTGGTTCTCCATCTCTGAGAATCCAGTCCTTGCATTGTGCCACATATGATGTAGCCAGACTCTGCGAAAAGTTGCCCTGGGAAAATGTGCTGTTAATGGGCTCCTTTCTGTACAGAGCCTTCTGGGCAGTTGCATCCTCCAGCAAATAGCATAGATGTCTCTCTTCTGCTTCTTGGCCCCATGCATCATTCAGATCTGACAGGTGGGGTCTCCAAACAGGAGAGAGGTCATGGAGCTGTATCGTAAATGCATGAAATGTGGGTACTGTTGTGGGGAAACAGGAGGCACAAGCCCAAAGAGCGATGGAGCATGAAACCTCCCCAGGCTTCATCTAGTTGAATAGAACTCTTGAACTTTGTGGAGAAAAAAATGAATAAATAATTACATCATCCTGATTTATTGAGCTGTCTTAGCCAGAAAGAACCAAACTTTTGTCACATCTTCAGTGTGGGGTTTTGGGGCTGAAAGTCAGAAAAGTCTCTGTACTTACAGCAGGAACGTTTGTATTTTCTTGGAAGATGTTGCTTTGTTCAGTGACAAGACTGGTCTGAAGTACATTGAAAACCTTGGTTCAGGCCATTTAAGTACATTTTTGTTTCTTTACGTATCTGTGTTGTCCCATTATATTTTGATGATACTGTGATGACGTACTGCAGAACAGCTTTTGTTTTCTGGGTTTGTTTTGTCTCTAAACATTGTTTTTTTGTTGTATCATATGAAATGTGAATCACTCTCCCTTTACATAATAAAGGGGAAACGTGTTTGGGTGTTCGCCTACCACGTTTATGTACAGTGGTACCTCACGTAGCCTCCATATTAAGTCAAATGACAGCTCCTGGCCTTGCAATAGCAACATGTTCTGGTCCAGCTCCTGTCAGACCTTGTGTATCTCAAGCCTTGTCATTTAGCATTCCTCCCCCATGGTTTCCCTGTAATTATATGAAATTTATGATTGCTCACGAGTTAGCTGCTTTATGTTTTTGTTAATGTCTTATGGTCTTAAAGAACAAACTATTTTTAGTACTTGCTAGTGCTTTTTTTCTTGTCTGAGTTAATTATGCACAGATGCGTGTCTCAGCCCATGCACGTCTTGATACCAAATGTTAAAACATATATTATTTGGGGTTTTGGAGAAAATTACAACAAAGTATGACAATGGTCAATAAAATTCCCAGCTACTACTTTATAAGCAGGTGGGTTAGTAAACTGCAGTTGGCAGTCTGAGATACTTGTCAAGTTTGAGTTTCATGGTAAAACTCAAAAGTCCATGGCTTTTGACCCAGTTAGGACTCAGTATAGGCAGTCAGGTCATAGCAGAAACCCAATTTTCCCAGGGGGATTCAGCCCATTTGACAAAATACCAGGTAGGGTGGCACAGGCAGCAGGTCTATATAAGTGTGTGTATGTATGTAGATGCCTTCTATTTGTTAGTCACAAAATAGACTTTACAGTGAGAGGGATACCATTGTGGGTGCTAAAAATACAGGAGATAGGATAGTGGTGAGGAGGCTGCTGAATCCTGTCTCTTTGCTGAAACAGAGAAACTCTAAGTGTAATTTAAAATCATGTTTCTATTTGTCCTGCAGCAACTTTTTGTAGATGTAACAAGCCAGGAGGTTCGCAGCGAGATAGCTGATGAGGTGACAACTATGGACAACTTGATTGTTGAACTTCAGGAGCTGAGCAACCAGCTGAGGGACCAGTGCTGAAATACAGACCAGATTTTGTGACTGGAAGACAAGGATGACGTGTTTGTTTTGCCACAGCACTTGCTGATGACATGGTAACAGTTCTAACACAACAACAGTCACAATAAACATTTTTATGTTCAATGCTGTTCTTGTGGTCAGCTTTCTTCAGTTAGTAGACCGCTTTTAAAGATTATCTGCTCTCACTGTCACACAAAGTTGTGTGTCTGCTTCCTCAAGCCCCGAGTTTCTGAAAGAGGGCTGGTTGTGTTTATAGGGCGATTTTTGAGGATTAGCTCTGCCTGAGTGCATTACATGGGCAGCACCAGGCCCCTGCAGGGCGCCTCACCCATGGTAGCAGGAGAGGCGCCGAAGATGGCGGATGACTCAGCGGAGGCAGGTGCTGAGGCCCTCCCACCTATCACACCTGCACCAGTGAGGTGCACAGCCAATCAGAGGGCGTGCCTCTGTGCTACTGGCCAATCAGAGGAGCTGCAAGGCTTAGCCCGCCTACGGGGGGGGGGCACTGTGGTGGTGAGGTGTGGAAATCCCTGGGCACCTGGTGGGGCATGAGGCGCTTGAGGCCTTGAGTGGCTCTTCAGGCACTTTCCAATTTTACTTTAGTCTTAATTGCTTATAGGGGAGTAGGAGTGGAGTCCCAAGAGGAAGAATTTAGTCTTTTTTGTTATACAAAGTAGCATGATTTACAAACAGTTATTGTGTAAAGCAGTATTATTTTATTCAAAAATAGAAAGGTTGTGTCCATGTGCAGCAAACACTTCAGCTGGGCCTTTTACAGGGGATTTCTTCCCAGTGTTGTAGCATAAAACTAAAATACAAAATACTTGCTTTTTTTTTTTAATTTAGACTGTTTAGCATTGTTCAATTTTTAAGCATCTTTGCTACTGCTCTTCCTAAAATAGGGTTTTTCAGAAACCTATGTGAGATTGCCAATATCATGATAAGTGAGAGAACTCTATTCTATTTGAGAGTGACACAGTCTCCAAAAATGTAGTTGTCTGTGCTCCGAGCACACTCAGCTTATGGTATGGTCATTACAGATGTGCCATTATGAAATGGCGAGAATCCTGTCCCGGAGGAGAGCAAGAAGGTAAAAGGTAATTGGATATGAAGCCGCAATAAAAGCGTGTTATTGTAGTGTGTGAAAGGGAAACCATCTTGACATCTTTGTAAAGCTTTGTATCCTCGTAAAGCTTTTTAGAATGAAGAATAATTATTCTCTTGCCAGTATTTTAACATGTGGTTCCCTCACAAAGGATCATCTTTACAAATCTGCTAGTGAAGAAGAGCTGACTTGAAAACACCTCACTGAAATGGCTCAGAAAGGGTGGAGCATTCACATTTATTCAGAGTGACCTCGCTAGAGATACTCTTATTTTGCTTGTATATATGTAGCAAAGGGCCTCCATGATTTTTTTTTAAAGGCATCAGTTTTGTAGGACTCCCACCACTGCAAGTGTTTTATAATTCTATTTTTATATGATTTAGGTTGTTCACAGAGAAGAAAAATCTTTGAAATTATTGTTCCCAGTCTTAATTTTTTCTTGTGAGGGGACAGTTTATGTGTAGAATGGTTTGGTGTTAGGAGAACCTCCCAGTCTTCTTGAGATCTTACAGTAAATTTTAAACCAGTATTATATCCAACTCTCAACAAAGTGGTCATATGAAAAAGTCATTCGCTCTTCCAGTGCCTGTCCCCTGCAATAGTTCATGCTTTCTCAGCACACGTTTTCCCTCATTTGAGCCTCCCTCTCTTAGCAGATGTGTGGAATATAAACAACTTTCTTTTGCCTAATAGAGGGAAAGCTTACTACTCGCAGACCGTGTATTCCTGAAGAGTGGAATGGCTAGTGTTATGGCAGCACACCAATTTTCTTGTAATAATTAATGTAATAGAGGGGGGAATGTCTGCAGAGACTTAAAAACATACAATTTAAATGCATACAGACAGTACACGTTGTGGAGGATGGAGAGGCAGGAGCTGGATCACCATTTCAGGAGGGACTGGCTTGTCATCAGAAAACCATCCCAGCACATCTCAGCCACTTTATCCATCAGACTGAACACCCAATGCAATTATCTTACCAGGTATGTTCTTGCTACGCATTTCTTTGTATTAGTGGCATTTTCATCTTCCTTGGATACAAGGTGAGACTACTTTGATAAGGAGCCAACACAGAGGCCTTTTAAAACTGTACAGAGACAAAAGCCACCTCAGTTTATATGATACTCATTTTCTGTACTCATGCCAGGAGCATGTGGTTGAGAATAGCTCTAGGAGACCATTGTCCTGAAGACTATGTTACTACAAAAGTTCTGGCTGTCAAAAAGCTTTCTAGTATGGAAAGAGGAAGGAACATTTCCCAGACTGTGGACTTTCCAGATCTCTGTCTCAAAGGGAGCATCTGTCTTGTAACATGGAAATGTTTTTTCACTCAAACCAGACTCATGACAACTGAGGAAGGAATCCTTGTGGGTTTAGCAAAACTGTACAGTCTTTTCCCAATGTAGTTGTCATACCTACAAACACCTCTGTACCATCCGTGTAATTTTTAAGTGCTCTGTGCACACCTATATGAGAAAAATTACTTCATGTAGCATGCACCAGGTTAAGCAGTATTTCACAGGAATGGCTTGCACTTCATACTAGAACTTGATGTACTTGCAATCTTTTTTTTTTTTTTTTTTTTACTTTTTTTTTCTTTTTTTCTGTAGAAGTATGAGGGGTTACCAATTTTGACATCTACCTGCTAAAAGAGCTAATTGGGTGTGAAAGAGGTAAAAATGAATCAGTCTAGTATTTTTCAGCTTCTGCCTGCCCAGACTGGCAGAGCAACTGTCTCGGGGTTTTGAAAGATGAGCAATAAGCCAGTCAAGCTTGAAAGATATGAATGTATGAAGGAGAACTTATCTGTACGGCCTAAAAGGGTTTGTTTATGGCTTTGACTTAGTATGGTTCAACCTACACTGTTTTTTCAACCATTGGTAGTTAGAAGCCAGGGAAGGTCTCCTGATTCACTGGGAGGGCTGTGTCAGCACCAAGGAAACACATGCAACTGGGTGTGGTGCTAAAAGGTTTTTGTGGGTCTGCTAATTACTCATGAGCAGAAGTGAATGTTCGTAGAGCCAGTGAGGCCCCGCTGAGTCAGGCAGGCCATCCTGAATAAATGTCAGTAGATAACATGTTCCACGTTGTCCTCGCTGTGCCTTCTACCACAGCAACTGGTAGGGCAGGCAGCTTTCATCCCACCATTCGTGCAGAGAGCCACCTAACGTGCCTTGGAATGAAATGAAACTTGGAATAATTTTTCAGATCTAAAAATGATGTATGGCTTATGTGCAAGTACAGAGGATGCATTTACAAGGTTAGCTTTAGGAGATGTGTGTATGCTGGTTAAAACTAACTTTCAAAATAAGGCAGGAAAAAAGGTTTTAATTTTATCTTTGGAGCATTACTGCCCAAGAAAATATAAAGTCCTTCTCAAATTATTTTAGCTTCGCTCTTCTGTTCGGTATTTCTGTCTCAACATCAGTGGCTGTATGAATGACAGTACAGATGGACATCATGTATTTTAGGGGATCAGAGGACGCCAAAGAAAAAACTATTTCCAGACTAATGCAAATTAAAATAATGTACAAGTATTTTACTTCATAGGCATTCATGCAGATGTACCAAAAGCGCATATGGAATAGGGAAAAGGTAACAGCTAATAGTGCACAACCTGGGTTCTCTGAGCTTAAACTGGAACTTTGAAGGAGAGTCTTGTTCTAAACAGGAAAAAAAATGCTATCAACTCTGTGGAATTATTTTCAATGTGGTTGCTTAAGCCAGGTGATTTGTGTTTCAAAAATGTTTTCAAAAACCTAATTTGGTGATTTATTTATATTTCATAGATATGTAAGCATATATAAATGTGCGTATACATATATAAGCACAAATAAATATATATAATTGTGTGTGTGTGTGTGTCATAGAATAGGGTTGTTGATTCTGGAAGTGTAAGAGTAATCAGCCTTTACTGGAAGGTAAATCTCATGAAAGTAGTGTGCAAGAGAGAATGGAACAGAGCCTCTTATCTGTGCCTTTCTGGTATGCTTGCCACTAATCTAAGTGATGACTACAGCATTGATAGTCTTCATTTTCAAAAATGACTAGTTATTTTGGGTGTATTGTTGAAAAAGCCCTTAAAGGCATCTGACCTTTTAAAGTGAATGTGCTAAACACTCTCAGAAAATCAAAGCCTTTCTTCTCTCCATTAGACATTCCAAGTCTCTATTTTCAAAGTTCCTATTCAAATTAGAATAACATAGACCTTAATGTCAGTCTGAATGGGGATCATCTAAATTTGTTATTAACAGGCAAGAGCTAGAGAATTTGTAAATGTTCACTTTTATGACAGCAAAGATTTTTTTTCCTGAATTAATTAAATGCCTTTATACACTGTCTTACTTCTGAATTTGCTGCTATCTTTGTTTCAAGTCTGATTTCCGTAAAGCTTATCACTGTTGGTGTGCTGGTTAGGTTTAAAACATATAAACAAAGACCTTTTAACGCATGTTGTTTTCATTAGTGTGTTCATGTAAGAGATTTCCATTGATGTCGGAAGTTACAAAACTGGTTTCATCCATCTATGAAACATTTTAAATGCAAATAATGACAGAACTGATTTTGTATTAGGGCTCAAGATTGATCAGTGTGGAATATTAAAAATGAATTTTTATCATAAAATGTTGGTTACCTTGAATTAACACAGGCGTGGATAGCAGTTACTTTAAGAAGCGCTTTAATTTACATTTCTTAAGATGTTTTATGTACACAGGTGCATGTGGAAGGTGTGCCTATCCCCCATTGCCAAACCAATAACACTTCTTTCTTTTGAGAAAAAAGTCATAAGCAAATCAGGCCAGATGTAGGAAAGTCCATCTTACGCATTTTACATGATAAGCCTCAGAAATCAAGCTGACAAATGAGGGAAACATCACCCTGTGGATGGTGATAAACTATTCACTGTTATGCAAAATCTGTTGCAATACTGTTCCACAGATGGGTTTTGCGCCATTCAGAAGCACTTATAAATAGATAGGTTTCAATCAACAAGTAGCTTATTCAGGCATGTGCTCAAATATAGTAGCTGCATTCATTAGACAAACATTTCTGTTAATCCCTCAGCTACACCAATAAAAGAGTATTCCTTTATAGGCAGAGTGTAGTGGCTGGCAGAGGTTGTGGGCTTTTTTATTATTATTTTTTTTTTTGGGGGGGGGGGGGAGGAGGTTGTATTTTCTTTTTAACTATTAACATCCTTCAAAGAGCTAATCATTTTTAGTGACAGTATTTGGTTTTCAGCAAATTAATTGAAAATTTGTAACCCTTGCAGCATGTTCAGTTGGAATTCCTTGCCGAAAATTGAGTCACCCTTACTCACAGGAACAATTTATAATATTTGCTGTACCTTAAGCATTTTTTTTCACCTCATTAAACAAACAAACAAAAAACCACAGAACAACAGTGGTCTTGGATGGTCTTTTGTTTGTTTTTACTGTCTTTATAGCATTTGTCTACTCACACACTTCTTTCACGCTTCTGATTTCACTGTTAAAGGCAAGAAAAGTAAATCTATTGATGGCTGGCTTCACTGAGCAAGACAAGAAGGCTGGGTAGGGACAAGACAAGTGAGTCAAGGCCCTTCTGTACTGAAGTAAATAGAAGACCTATTACAAATTTAAACCACTAACACTGATCTAAGCCTTAACTGGGTCCCTGCGAGAACAGGCTGGTTTGTAATCAAAACCCAGTGATAATTAGCTCTGCTTTCTGTGTAGCACAATTTTCCAAGTTGACCTAAGTATGAAAGTGCCTTTTTCTGTTTCCAGCGTACTCTGAGCAGAATGTTTTTTCAGAACACACCAAGAACCTTTTAGTCACCAGTGATGTCACATATCCCTTCTTCATCTTTATTTATTCATTTATTTTAAACCCCCAGTGACTTATGAGTCAACTACAATAGTTCCTGGCTAAAAATAAATGTAATGAACCTGGAGAAGAAATACCAACCAAGAACGATGCAATGGAAAACTGGGACTAACAGTGATTAAATGAGAAACAGCAATAATAAGCAGAATAATAATAAACAGAAAAACAGCAAATTAAATGAAAATCTTCAAAACTGCAAGTTTGTCTGTTAATGACATCACTGCTGAAGTGAAGCAACTAAATTTTGCAACTCACATTTAAAAGTTAACTCCTACAATTCAGCTCTTTTCCTCTGTCATCCATCCCTAAATGAGCAGTATCCTTTTTCTGTCTTAAGTGCAGTCATTCCATCCACCTCAGAGTCCCTTGTCCTGCATAATTTTCAGTTTCCGCAGACCCACGGGGCTTTCTGTTCTCTGGAATGGTGTTCCAGTTTTGTGACCCATGAATTTTGACCCAAAATTGACCCAAGCACCCCTGGAATTTTACAGTTCTTTGTGAACTTCTTCTGGACAGCAATTTAGTTTTGTCCGTTTCCTGTCCTCCCATCCCTGTAACCTCTCTTCCCAGTTCCTTTAAGGCTTTTCTACAGGTTTGTGGTAGGAACAATGCTAGAAAGGCCCTTAAGGTTGAGATTAGTGTCGAAGGTAGCTAACAGCAACATGAAAAATGTCATTTGTAGTGAGCTGGGAGCACAAAGGAGTGCACAAAGGATGTTTTTCCCCTCTGCCTTGGCTGAGCACCTCTGGGGATGAGACAAAGGGCACGTACCTTTATGCTTACAGGGGTAAGAGCACTGTAAACCTCTGCCAGAAAGCTGAGACTGTGGAGGGAGAACAGCAGCCCAGAGAGAGTGATGGCCCCCGTGGAACTGCTGAAACAAGGGGAGAAAGATTAGCGCTACTCATTGGGCAGGAAGGCACAAGTCTTCCCTCGAGCAGAGGATTGAGCAGTAAATAACCAGGCTGAACTACTCCATCGCCACAGACAGACAGCAGACCAACCAGGAGTAACGGATGCAGCTGGAAAACACAGGTAAGTCATAGCTTAGCAATCGCCCAGGACTGAAAGAACCAAACTGAAGAAGCAAAGCACCAGTGCTCTGTAAGGCTTTTAACAGCCCATATGGTCTGAGCGATTCTGTCTGTTTGGGAATGCTCCAGCCATGCCTACAGTTTTTTGATTTGCTGTGTTTATAGCAGTGCCTCGCACTGCTCAGGTTTTGCTATTGTCGATTCTGTCACCTGTTTTTAGAGGCTTGTAATTTGGCCGTAAATTCTGTGTGTTCCTAAAACCAGGCATAGTGAACACGGCCTCAGCCAGTCTGCATTTTCTATTTGTAAGAGAGATACAGACAAGTAGTTTGCAAGGTTGACAAGCTGCTGAAACCAGATAATTTTTGTAGTCTGCAACTGCAAAACTAGCTTACTGTCAGGCTAAGCAGGCTTTTTAGTAGCTGAAGCTTGTTTTGCGTTTGGTCTGTGTTCCCCAAGGGCTTTTACTGCTGTAGTAATCTCTAAGAAAGCTGATAGGGGAACAGAGCACATTGAAAAGAATTGTTACAGAATATCTTATGCAATTTCAACCAGCACTTCAAATAGAGCCCTGAATAAATATTAAATAAATAAATAAATAAATAAAAATAAAACCCTGTCCTGTAGACACAATTAAAGCTCCATAAAATGAAACCAGTAATAGTACAGAGAATGTTTAGTGTTGTGAGACCATTCAGGGATGGCACAGAGTAACATACTTGGTTCTGTTGGCACATGCTCCTTTACTGCAGAAGCACTCATCAGGTACAGTTGTGATTCTGAGATGTTTAATCAGAACTAGAGCAAACTCTGGCTTAATTGGGAGGATTGACACTGAGGTCAGTAGGATTGTTGCAAGTTCCTTGAGAAACCTTCTGTCTTCTGAGGTTCATCTTTTGCCTGTCCTGTCCTCTTGGCATCCTGTATCTATTATACTCTTACGAGTGCCTCGCTCTTTTGGGTAATACCAAAGGTTTTGTGCTTCAATTGAGCGACACCAACCACCTAACACACGCTGATGTACCAGATCACTCAGGTATATGCACAAAATGACACAGCTGGGGTTCGGTTTCTCGGTGTTTTACCCATCCTGCACATGAACGCTCCCACCCATTGTTGCCATCTGTGAGCTCCTGCTGTATAACATCATTGACTGTAACTAAGTCTCTTGGGACCTTTGGATTTCTTTTCTTTCAAGTATTCTGCCTGAGGCAAAGTTTCAGGATTTCTGGCTAAGATTTTATTATTTCTGTAAGATTTAAGGGGTGAAACCAATGTCAGTTTTATCAACACCACTCTTACCATGGTTGGTTGGTTAGGAGACAGGGTTTGCTATTTTTCTACAAGCATTTAAACTCCGTGTTGTTTTGCTGACAGTGCCTTGAGGTGACTGGTCAGCTTGGACTGGGGAGCTGGACCAAGGAAATTTGGAAGGAGATTAGTTTATTAATAAATCATAACTATATCCATATAATTCCGTTGTGCGCTTAGACATTTTTGTGACATCTTCTCATACATTCTTATGACAAGTTATTTTTCATGTTGCAGACGTTTATTCTTAAGGGTCAAATTCATTGAGAAAGTCTCGGAAAAGCAGTGAAGGTAGCTTGCTGTAACAAGAAGTAGTGAACACGACTGGGATGTGGTGTCACGTGCTGCTTGCATGTTTTGGATCACCGCAGTTATGTCCGCTTCCCCAGACATAAATCCAAAGGAAAACTTGATAGCCTCCCTGATGCCGCTTCCTTATTTAATGACATTTCCACAACAAGGCTCTGCATCAGTGAAAACAAGTGGGCTTTATATTATGAGTATGGCTAGGTATGACCTGTGCAGAAAGGCAATTGCATTTGAGTTCTTTGTTTTAAGCTCTCATGCTTTGATTTATTGTCACTGAAATTTAATCTAGTTTTGGTTGTTGGTTGTTTTTTTTTTTTTTTTTCTTTGGACTTTCTCTGCTGGAGTTCCAGTGAAAATATTGCATCAGCACTTCAGGAATGGAGCAGGCAGTGTTATTCCGATCTGTCAAATGCAGAGGCTATAAATTTCCCTTGAGGAACACGGTGAAACAGCCTTTAGGGTCTGGTAATGTAACGAATACTTCCTAAACTGAGGCACCTACAGTAGTCCTCACATCTTGTTTGCAAGTGAGCCTGACTTATTTCCATATTCCTGTTGGATGCGGTGGAGGAAAGTTACGTGTGTGGATTTATCAGGGTGGATCCCAGCACAGTAATAAAAGAAACATCCCTCAGAAAATAGCGGCTCTTCAAACTTCCTGAGCATCATTTTGTCAGGTCTTAAATATGCCTTTCTACGAGATTAAATGTGTTGATTTTTGTGAATATTTCAAACCTTATTTGTAAAAATAATTAAAAATAAAAAGTAGAGATGTAAGAGGAAGAGAACTGAAATATTAGACATCTTAAGTACACAGACGTCCTCACAGCAGTCATGCATCTATTTGACAGAAGCTTAAAAACAACTTTGCCTTTTACTGCTTAGCTGCAAGCGCATGATTGCCTGTATGTCTGTGTTTTTGTGCCTTTTAAAGGCAAGGATGCTAATAGGCCTTCATAATTTACTGTCCTGTTTGGGGATGATACCATCAGTGATCTCAGCACAACATTGAAAATGGTGCTTAATTGTGGCAGAATGAGGTCACAAGTAGAAATATTGTTTTCTAAACCTCTCTCCTAATTACTGTACTGTAGCCACAGGACGGGAGGCTTTAAGAAAAGGGTGTTGGAAAGATCTCTGAGCTCAGCTCTGTGCCAGGCACTGGAAGGGATGATGTAGCAGTGTTTTGACTAGGAGTCCCAGTTAACAGAGATACGAATTACTCCCTCACTTAAAATCTAGATGGGAAAACACACTTTTTTCATGCCAATTAGTTTTTATTGACCTTAGTACAAAGTAGTGGCAAAACCACCTTCTGCTAATGTCAGAGGCGTGCAAGGAACAGGATGAGCACCTTACCAGGCAAAAATCTTCTCCTTTCCCTTCCAGCACCTGATGCTTGGGCCAAAAATGGCTGCAGGTACGTGTTGAGCAGAGGGTACACACAGGTGTTCTTGCTTTCATCTGTTCCTTTCTCCCTTGGGGATTTTGCCACCAAATCTTTCTCCTCCCTCAAAGGGGACCTGAAGGAGGGAAAAACAGCTTTACTTGTAACCACACCAAGAGGGTCTTTTATACCCTGCTCCCTCCAGAGCCTTGAGAAGGGAGCACGGGGAGGCCTCAAGCCCTCTGAGTAGTGCAGGTTCTCTTGCCTCTTGTTTGCCTTGAGACACCACCTCACCTATTAACGTTCCCTCTTGCAACTCATTTCCAGCTGCCTTGCCTTCGAGATGCGTTCTCAGGCCTCCCTCCAGCAGGTCTGTACCTCCCCAGCACCCTCCTTTCTCCTGTAGCACAACTTTTCTGGGGTCAGGCTCCCCCAGCTCCCACTGCCCCAGCATGGTCCCTTAGGAAATCACAGTGTTCATGGGAAGACTTGGAGAGGAAAACTCTGGAGCACTTGGCTACTGCCTGTTAATCCTTGTGTCACCGAAGATAATCCACATGGCTTGAGGAGGAAAATGGGAGTGCGGAGACTTCTGATCCTTTCTCTTAGCTTCTTTCATATGACTGGGGAGGGGATGACAAAAGTTTTCTCCTGCACTCATAAAATCTCAGAAGTAGCAAAATGTTGCTGCTCGTGAGGTTTGGACAGCAAGTTGGGACCTCGGTCATGGCTGAGATCCCCAGAGGGGTGGGTGCTGCACACGAACATCCCAAACAGTCCCTGTTGGAAGGACCAGTATTTACATTAGCATCTGCTGGGATTCAACCTGTTCTGTGCCAACGTGGCACAGCTTTCACCTAAATGCTTTTCTCTCTCAGGTGACATTGGGAATGGCCCCTGGCACATCACAGTGCCCAAACTTGAACTGTGCCTGTGTATTGCCAGGGAGAGAGTTAGCTGGCCTATGCCAAAACCATGTCAGAGGCCATGCTACCAATTCAGCAAGGAGGGTGATTGTGTTTAGTTTGACCAGTCTAGACATAGCTGAAAAATACAGTTCCTGCTTCAGGAAAGCCAAAACCCAAGGACTGACAGATAGGCAGAGGAATAAGAACATCAGTTTTTAGCACATTGGCTTTATATACAAGTTGCTGTGATTTTCTGTGAGTAGGTACAGGAGATGTGAGGTAAGTCCTTGTAAAAGGCAGAGGGCTGTGCAGGTGGCCTTAGCCTCACTGGTTTTGTGTAGAGTTACACATATGGAAGATGTCCCACGTGTGACCCTGGGGAGCTGACAAAGAGGATCTTGTTGCCTTGGCAGAACAAATAAGCCACAGATGGAAGAACAAGTAGATAACGTCGGTCTTGACAAGGAAACATAAAAGAGGACAAGACAGAATTAAGGCAGTGTTGAAGGTCCTTAGTCTCTAAATGACTGATAAGGGAGAATAATTAAACAGGAAAGGGCAGAGAGTTGGGAACTATAAAATAATGAAACTTGCTAGTGAACAACAATCACTAAAATTAATTACTTCTGCCCCAGAACAAGGGTTTTAATTTTCTGCTTTCATTTAGTCTGTTCCCATCCCCACCCTAACATTATTTTTATATATTACACTTTTCTGTGAATATAGCAGCTGGCAAATATAACAGATGTAACTTCTATATGAAGTCAAAGAATTCTCTTACAGCTGCACAGAACAAATATTAATGCTCAGAATATCTTTAGAGAAACATAACTTTAAAAGGGTTTAATTTGTAGGAAGAAATAGAAATTTGAGATTTATGCATGCTTGCAGTCCCCCAAATGCTATAATCCAGCCTCAGCTGATAGCACCAGGGTGGCAGCCAGGCTGTAGCAATGTTCTTTGCAGAGAACCTGTAAATTCAGCAGCAGCTGGACTCTTCCAGTGAGTTACAAGGAAAGTTGTAGGTCCTGTTTTCCATGGCCTTATAATGGATTCCCTACACAGAATGGAAGAGATCTGCGATGTCTGACCCCCTTTATTTTTTTTCTTGGCTCTCCCTTGCCATCAGCATAAGTACTGAGATATATGAAAGGTGCTGGAAAATAAATCCCAGCCCATCCTCTCAGCTGCGCCTATCGGGGCACTTTCAACACCATTTGGAAGATTTCATTTTAACTGACCTTCAGGCATGACTTATTTTTGTGCTCTGGGTATTTTTAAGATGAGCCCAGAGGAACTCCTAAATATCTCACTGGTGAGAGTGGAGGAGGACACATGCTGTTGCTGTTACCAAGAGCACTGAAGGGTCTGGAAAGTCCCGGCGTGCAGTTTTCAGCTTTAAAGAGCTTTCTAAATGGGGAAGGCCTGAGCCCGTAAGTAATCTTTGTTGCCAAAAGACTGACAGTGAACGAAAGAGATTTGTGTTTGGCATTTAGAAATCTACCCCGTCCGACGTTACCCAGCTGACTTCACAGGGGGGAGACAGCAGTGAGGGTCGCCGTACCATTTTTACTTAGGTAGAGCGGGGAGGCCGGGGAAGATGCTGTGCACCTCTCTACAGTGTTTTCTGGTGGTGGCGTGTGGCTGGCCATCCATGCCACACATCGAAAGGAGACACAGGCCTACGAGTGCTGGATCTCTTCCGACAGCCTGTTCCCAGTGGGATTAGGCTTGGAGCAATTGCATAAAGGAGGACTACGAGACTGAATAGTTTGGATGCTCTCCAAGCCTGACTAGTCTCAAGCTACTAAGCAGAATAAATGTACCCCACAAGACACCCTTTTGGTTTATTTCTTCCTGGGGAGCAGGCAAGGGAACTGAATTAGTTTCATGCTTCAGGGACAGAGAATTGAAATGACATTTGTCCACTGGGTAGGATTGCAGGGAGTTAAGCTTCCTTGGAGAAAGAGCAGAAGAAGAAGAAGAAAGAAGAATTTAGCCTGCTGGGTAAAGAGATAACTGATAGTGGCTACAGCTTCATTACTGTGTCTGTGTATCTAATTTACTTTCCCTCCTTTTTTTTTTTTTCTGAAATGTTTTTGGAGTAATCACTACTACTACTCGTAAACAATCATTTTAAAAGGTGTGAAATTCCTATACTGCTGTGTTTATCATGATTCATGACCTTATGCCCCAGGGGAAGGGTGTAGCCAGCTTGGCATAAGCAGTCCTGTGCCAGATGCAGGGTGGTTCACATTCAGAAATGTTATTTACAGGGATAAAAGAGGGGGTGGGGGGAATCTGAGGATCAAGGTCCCAGATAGCCTGGAATGTGCAGGATCAGATATCTGCCCTGGAGCATTTACCCCTTAATTCATGTTTCTCAGGATGCCAGACTCTTACAGGTCATTTCTCTTCTCAATGAACATGTGCCTACATAGAGCTATTTCCATTCCAGTCATAGCCCTCGTTTATGTCACTAACGACCTCATCACATTTGACTGGTTTATTTTTACATGATGACCAAAGCAGTGGAGGACCATGGAATATGCAGTATACAAACTTTGAAAATCATCTTAAATGCACGCAATATCACATGGCTTCAGAAATAGCGAAGGGATTTTGCTAACATAGCGATGCCTAGATACCATAGGGTTGGTCTCACTGGTGATGGTTCTGGTGTTAATTAGCTGAGATGATTGATTAGGGAACATATCAGTGAAATTCACCACAGATACTAAAATTAGAAAAGAATGAATGTCAAATGATTACAGAACATCTTGATGAATGACTTGTAAGCATTGAAGAGAAGTATGTATTTATTGTCTAAGAATCAGTAATTGTCTGGGATTGGAGAGACCAGAGTTAAAGCCTATCCAAACATCCCCATTAAATACAAATTTAATTGGAGAGATACCAGGCAGCTCTGTCCAGGGCATGGAAACCTACTCCCTAAGCAGAGCTTTAGGCAAGGCAGAAAATAGTTCTAGCTTGGCAAGCTGGAAAAAAATAAGGAGGTATTTCTTTAGGTAATGTTTGTTGCCTCTTCCAATATTAGTGTTTCTCCTAGCTCCAGTCTGATGCTCAGTAATGGTTTGTATTCTGTTGTTCTCGTCACACCAAGCCTGGGTGGACAGAAATGAAAACTGGATATTAAGAAGTTGTGGCAAAACACACAAAGCAAGTCCCAAGGCAGAGGAGTAAGCTCAAAGTGGTTCCGATGTCGCAGAGCTGAGGGAAGGAGGAAGCAAACTGAATTGACTTTTAAGGTGCAAAGAGAAAGATTACAGGAACTTTGAGGAAGGGACAGGAAGGAAAAGGAGAAGGATTTGAAACCAGAATAGGGGAAAACTTTATCAAAGGAGGGCTTAGGTAAAGAAAATATTATTCTACAGAATTTTTGATCTGGCTACAGCTAGGAAGTATTTTCCTGTCATCCTCCTAACCAGGAACAAACCAGACAAGGAATGAACTCAAAGAACTCAATTTGATCCATACCTGTGTGACTGCAGCCCCTGACAACTTCTTTGCAAAGATGGGGTGAAGAGGCAAGAAAGGAGAAAGTGTAGTCCTGAGAGGCATGGGGGGATGGATGAATTCCTCAAGCTATTGCCGTCCTGAGCAGTGGATGGGTCTCTGTCCATGCCAGTGCTCGTATTTCATGTGTTGGACTGCTGCTGCCTTCACCCTGCTCTGGGTCTTGAGGATTTTGAGCCAGCTTTGATGTGAACGTTGGATGTTTTTTTCCAAGCCTGTAGCCTATTTCTTGATGCAGACCTGATAAATGTAAACCAGTACAAATCCACGCTAACAGGCCAGCTGGGAAGAAAGCCAATACCTTACTTTTTCAACCTGACAATACTGGGCAACCCAAAAGTTTCAATTCTTTGACCAATGTCTCTAAGCCAATGTCTCTAAGATGTTTTAGTGGTTGCTGGTGCAACCACATAGTGCAGAAGATTTCCAAGGTGTTGAGTGGTTTTTTTTGTTTGTTTTTTTTTTTTTTTTTTTTTTTTTTGTGTGTGTGTGTGTATGTGTTTGTTTGTATGTGTGAAAACCTGAACTTGATGGGCAGATTATTATTCCAGTTTTGTATTATTCCAGTTTTGCTTCAGTGTTTCAAGAGTGCCTACTGTCAAGAATACAGAGGGACTTTTGTGACTAAATTTCCTCTTCTTCCTAATGGAGTAAGAATTCTAATAAGCACAGGAGTATACACAACCCATGATTGAAAATGAAGTCACTAATGACTTTATGCCTCAATTCGGTGGTGACCAGCTACAAGGCATCAAAACAGACTTATTTCCGCCGTATTCTCAACACTGGCTCTCTGATGAGAAATCTGTTTTCAGATGTTTCAGCATGCAGAATGACTGCAGAAAAATCAGAAGCTGCTGAAAACAAAATTCAGAATAGCCTGACTTTTGGCATATTTTTCCTGTATGTTCTGCTGAAGATTTTCTTGTTAAAACTCCGGTGTCGCTTTTTGGCTAAGTAGGCAAGCGGTTTAAATTGCTCATTCTTTGTTGCTCTCCGTAGACTTGTGTCACGGTGTGGTTGTGCAAACATTCGCTCAGCTCATGTTGTGTGCTTCACAGGTCCCTATTTTATTTGTCTTCCTATTTACAGCAAAGAGACTGTTTCTCAGAGAGTTAGGTACACAATTTATAGTTTAATAAAAAGAAGCACTTAGTAAAAACAAAAAACAAAACAAAACAAAAAAAAAATCCAGACTTGTACATGCCTACAGTACAGCGCATTTCTTCAAAAAGCCTGGAATAGCCATTTTGTTAAACAAGTAATTTTGTGGCAGCAGAACTAATGAAGCCTGGTTTCCTATGGCTTTTTGTCTCATGGGTGATTGACTTTCACTATCTAAGAGGATGTGAGCCCCAGGCAAAGCTTTTCCCATCACTGGGGTGTTTATATAAGGGTTTTCTCCCATGAGGCTTCTCTCATATCATGAACTCACAACTGCAAGTTTTCTCAGAGCCAGGACTCTGATAGCATCTCTGCCCGTCTGTCTGTTTTCAGGAAAAAAGAGGGGGGTTTCAGCCGTCTTTCACAGTTCTACTGGTGTTAAAAGTTGGTTGGAAATATCATTAAGAAATTGTTGGAATTATTATGCAGGTGAACACACAAAGAATAATCACGTAGGCTCCAATCGTATAGGCAACCACTGACAATAACTTGGGCATTTCAGGGGTGCAGTACTGCAGTGAGTATCTGGGGTTTTCCAGTTTGCCCAAGATGGGAACATTTTGCATTCTTGGAAGACCTGGTTCAAACTCTTCCCCTTAAGAGAAGCTAGATTTGATGGTGCGTTTCCTCATTTTCAATGTTAAGCCCACGTAACAGGAGGTGGGCAATATGTTTCCAAAATGGAGCTTGTCTCCTTTTCTTTTGATGAGTCCATGAGACTGCTGCCATCAGAGTTGGTTAACTAGGCTGTTTAATGCAGGTTGCATAGATTTTCACTTTACAATGCAAGATTTCCATTTCAGCCCTACTATAACAGCCTGCACTGCTAAATATTCAGCCTATTTTTTTTTTATTGCACCATTGCACGCTCATTTATAATTGTGTAGAAAATTATCCCATCAACTAGGAAGTACCCACTACTGTTTTCAGAAGAATGCTGTTCTTTGCAGTCCACTGAAACAACTTCTAGCACTTTGTGTATGTATTTGGATAGTAAAGGTGAGTCGTAAAGAGATAGTCCTCGCACAGGCAGGACATAGCAATGCCTATATTAAAATCAGTGAAGTAAAACTCCAGCGTGTATCCTTTGATGCTGTGCCTCAGTGATGCAATACAAATGTACATTTTAATGGTGCTTTTATAGTCCTTGAACTCTTGTTTATATTGAAATACAATTTTTCATCCTTGATGTTTTTGGAACATGTTGAGAGGATAATATCCATGTTTTTCGTAGATCCCAGGGAGACCTCCCTCTAGCTTTTCTTTTGCCCTCTCACAGCAAACCGGCCTTGTTTGGGTGCTGGGGAACTCTTGTGAATTAGTCATCAGTGAGGTCAGAAGTGGGGTTTGAGCTAGCTGTCTGTGTTTTAATTAAATGAGAAACTCAGCATTCTCATTGGATTCTTAGTTTTGGACCTTATTTCTTCCTAGAGTCTGAACTGCTGGAAGCTTCCTGATTTTTCTTTTTTTAAATGACCTGTGTTTGTGTGGGGGATCCACAGCAATTTTAAGAACTGCTGGGGAAGTAAGCTAAAAATAATGTCTGGCACTTTTCAAACATCCATTTCCAAAGGCTTCAAAGAAACACCATTAGCTCAATTTCACGTGTGGGGAAACTGAGGCCCAGAAGATTGAAGTGACTTGCTCCAGACCACCCAGCAAGCTAGAAAGAGACCTCCAGTTAAGAGCTGTGGCTTGTAAGTTGTGACAAATCCATTCAGAGTCACTCTGCAGCTGAAGGAGACACATCGCATGCTAGCAGTGAGTAGCAGAGATTTTAACCTTGAGAAACAGCAGTTATTTAACTTCCATAGTTCAGACAACAAACTGAGTATCTAAAGACTAGAAAGACCTGGTGATTTGTACTTTCTCACATTCGGACAGCTTGCACCAGTGGGCTAGCAAGGAGAAGTTTACCTCTCTGCCTGAAGTAGAGATGAGGAGGTATGCCTCCATGGCTGGGTCAATCTTCCCATGATTTCCTCTTTCAAAAGAAAAAATAATAATAATATGTGGGTACTGAATGAGATTCTATTTTCTCCTGTATTCAGCTGTGATGGTAGCTGGGTATTCAGGCTCCCATAAGAGAATTATCCTTCCTTTCCTTGTGTGCAGACACCCCATATTTCCTTAGATACCATCTGTTTTACTAGACGAGGCATCTGATGCTTAATCAGAATATAAACAAACTTATTTTGTGCATGTGTATCACAATAGGAACCTGGCAGGACAGAACAAACTTTGAACCTCTGTTCTGGACTACCCAAGTAGGCAGAAGTGGAGAAATACTTGTGCTACTCTCCAGTGTCTAGAATAAAAGCTTTTCAGCAGCCAGGGGTTGAACACATCTGATGTTTTTCTTGTTTCTCTCACAGGCTTCTTCAGATAGAGAGGGAAGCAATCAGCAAGATAAGAGCTTTGCTATGTACTCTCCTGCAAAAGATGGGCAGAAACAGGCAGAAGCTACAGTGGGGAAAGATGGGAAACTCTAGGCAGAGGAATTCAGTTCTGAAATATTTTGAAATGATCTTTTTTTTTTTTTTGCTTATGCCCTTCAGAATCTCAGTGGTACCCGTTTCATAGCATGGTCACAGCACAGGAACTGAGACGTGAGCTCCAAACAAACAGTAAAGAAGGGGGAGATGCATTTACATCTGTTTTAATGGAGAGCAGTGTAAACATTTCACTGAAATTTTCTTATTGCGTTATCATAACAGCTGTGAAAAGTAAGCATGTCTAAGGACAACAACAAGCCCAACAACACCTTCTGCGTTAAAACAATCCCATATTCCTAAAGTTGTGTACTAGTGTTTTGTACTGGTAAGCCATCTTCCGCATGTGTTCATTTTTCCCCCACTCTAACAACCCACACTGCAGGCTGGGATCAAGATGAGGTTTTCATTTAATTCAGAGCTCTGGAATTCAGCCCACTGGAACTGGTATCTTTTGAAGCTCTAATAATTAACATGCCTGCATTCCTTAAACTGCATCACTCACCAGAATGTGCTTCCTGCAGAGCTGAATGAAGGCAAAGACATCGTCTGGCCAGCGGGAAGAGAAGGATGGTGGCCCTTTCTGGAAGGATTCCTGCTGTATTTGGGCAGGTAGTCAGGGAGAGGATTCACCTGAGCCAGGGCTGGCCAGAAGACTCTTGGCCCCTTTGCACATATGGGAGGTGTGTAGGCTGTGGATCAGTCTCTTTTTTTGTTCTACTTTTTTGAACTCAGATGAGAAGCACGCTCTTTCCCACCCTGCATCTCATCTCTAGAGATGCTATGGCTCTTTGTTAAACCAATTTGGAAGGAGGTACAAGAGAAATCGGTTGATCTTTAAAAGAAACCAAAAAAAAAAAAAACAAAAAACAATTATGATTTATGACAACTGATGGGAGGATACAACTTCTTCCAGACCCCTTCCACCCTCATATGAAAGGAGAGCAGTGAGGCTCTAGTGGTGACTAGAAGACTGCCTTCTCTGAATCAGCTCCCAGATAAGTGGAAATGAGTTGGAAGTGGCAAAGGGGAATAACGTTTTCACCCATGGTATGGCCTGAAATAAGTACCTAAGATCCTCCTCTGCAGCACCAGTGAATCCATTTGGCCTGTCAATATGACACAGTCCTTGCTGACTTCCATTCACATGTGAATGTCTCTGGGTCTCTGATGTGACCATGATGCAAAGTTTGTCTCAAGTTATGGTCTCAGAAAGTTTATTAAATCCATTCCCTGTATCAAGGAAGGATCGATTAAACCAACATCATGCCTCATAGAGGTTTGTCTGCCCTGTTCTTATATGCCACCTCTAATGACCTTTCCAGAAAAACTATCCAGTACTTTTTTTTTTTTTTCTTCTTTGTTAGAGGTCTCTTCTCCAATTTCTTGTGCTGCAGTTCAGGCATATTCTCATGCTCTCCACGCTGGACCTGGAAAACAGTTTGTTCCTTTCTCTTCTGCAGTGTTACACAGTGTTATCAAGTCTCCTCTCAATCCTTTTCTCTAAACAGCTCCAATTTATTCAATCTTTCCTTCTACGTCAGGTTTTCTGGACCTCTGATGAGTTTCCATTGCTCTCCTCAGGGCTATCTCCATTTGGCTCCATCCGTGAAGTGCAGTGTCCAAATGGGGCAGAGTATTTCAGCTGAGCTCTTTCCCATGCTGAGAAAGAAGCATCATCTAGCCTTTCTATATGTTTCACAGTCCTACCAGTGTCTGCTATTCCAGCACTTAGGCCAACAGCTATTCCTCAATTTAGGGGTAAATCAGAGATCTCTAGCCATTAGCCAAAGCAAAGTAGGTACTCAAACACTGGTTTCAGCACAACTCTGGGTGGACTGGTGGCTAAATCCACAGGGGGCTCTTATTTAGTTCCCTTTCTTCTTTCTTTCCTCCCTGCACAGAAAGGGTGACAAGGTGTGGCTTGCCAAGGCAGACTGCCAACAGCTAAAATTTCCTATACAGCTGTAGAAATAAAGAACTATTGAGCTTCCATGGTCCCCACCACACCCGTTCCCTGGCTCTGCCTTGCCCTTTCTAGCTGAAGTACCCCACTCTGCTGCCTACACATGCAGGGAGGCATAAAGGATTGCAGGATACAAACCCTGCCTCTTCTTATGCTTTTTTTTTTTTTTTTAATTTATTTATTTTTTTCTTAGGTGGACAGATTCTGCAGTATCAGGTGCATGGTACGTTTCATGCTGAATGGCTGGGGCCCATCTCCCTTGGTACGCTGGGCTTTTTTTCTAGTGTTTGGGGGAGCAAAAGCTTCTAGGTTGGCTGTTCTTACTTTGCTCTCAGTTAATAATAAAGGTGCCCCTTACATTCAGAAGGACTGTGAGGTACATCCCTATTCTGACACAGAGCTTGAGCCTGGCTTTTCTGCCCATTTTACTTTTAGCAGAGATATGATGGTTTATTTCACTGATGTCCCTGGCAGAAGATGAGAACAGGCAGTCCTGAAGGCTACTTGAAAAGCACTCATGGATATATTGCGGCCACGTCTGAAGCTGTGGATGCAGGGGCTCGATTTCTGGAGACGTTCAGCTTCCTGGAGGTCTGCAGAAGTAAAAGTCTCTAAGCTTTTTGCAGGAGGTTCTTACCGCCCGCTGGGATAAGAATCAACTGAAATCACAGAGTGACTGCCCTGGCTGCCTGTTTGTATTAAAACCAGTTGTATGAAATTGACCCATGGAGTAGAAGAAATGAAGACTTTAATCTGAAAAGGGGTGGATATTCATTGTGCTTTGATGTGTGTTTGGGGAGATTGAGTACAATCAGAAGTTTTTGTGTTTGTTTGTTTGTTTGTTTGTTTGTTTGTTTCTGACGTTTTTATCACCCAGCACAATTGTGTATGTTGCAGAATAAGAATAATTTATATGCCAAATCTAATGGAGCAGGCGTTCCTAGCTGTGTGGAGAAAGACAAGGTGTTTTTTCTTCCTATGGTAGGAAAAGTGATTTTTTCCCAGCCTTGCCTAACTCAAGAAACAGCTGGGTGTGTTCACTCTCAAACGTTTCAATACCATCTACCTTTCAGATGAGAATAAGCAAGAAAAATTTCAAGAAAACGTTCAGACAGCACACAGAGGAAATATTGGGGGTCGGAACCATGTTTGATGCTTCTCTTGGTAGGCCATGCTTTCTGAAAATAAGACTGAGAAAACAATTCAATACGGTTAATACTCTGCATTAGGAGAGATTGCTGTTCGGTCATCAGGATTGTCTCCCTACGAATAGAGAGTAGCGGAAAGGTATTACTGTGTAGCGCAGAGTTTGGTTCAGACAGCACATGAAAGGGAAGTCTCAACAGACAGCAGCAGCACACTGCTACCTAGACTAGGCATGTGCTCAGCTATTGCACTTCGAATGATTTTTTGTGTCCTGACTTCGTGTCCAATTAAGTCAACACCAAAAGTGAACAAACTGATCGTAGGACCTTTCTATGTTTAAATTATTATTTTTGTGTGTGTGTGTGTGTGTGTTCAAACTGTCATGTTTATTTACTGTCAAAGATTAATTTAAAAGATGAAATTTCTTAGCAATAAGCCCCAGCCCTGCTCAGAACCACAAAGGCTGTGCCTTGGCTATATGTGCAGATGTGATGCCAGAGAGAGCCACTCCTTATGTCATCTTTGCTAATAAAAAACACGGGGAAAGTGGCTGAATGGGTGATTTCATAAAGCTATGACTGTCCATGCTATCGATGCTATCACAGGCTCTAGTTCCATAGCAATAACTTGCAAATACCTAGTGACTGATGATGTAAATGTGCCATGATTTACTCTCACCACGGGCTTCATTGAGGTACCTAATCTCAATCTGTGGTACCATACACAGCGTCTGAAAAGCAGCTTTTGTAACTGGTCTTGGCTTTAATGAAAACCAGAATCCTTTCAGGAACTGAACAATAAATTTGTTAAGCATTTGTTTTTCTAGCTGAACTTCCAGTGACAAAATATTTAAGGCACAATACAGTACAATTGTTTTTCATCAGAGAGAGAAGATGTATGAGGTAAGGGTATAAAGAGTACCTAATTATCCGTACAAACTTGTATTACACAAGTAACCAATTTTTTAAAAAATATACATTGGGAGATTTTTCAGTCAAAATAAATGTATTTTTTGAAATGTTTAGTGTGTGTAAGAATCTGATTTTCCTGCTGTTGTTTTTTAAATCTCTGTGGCTTGAACTTGATTTTCTAAGTTTCCATAGAGTTGTCCAAATTGGTTAGCTATTACAGCCATATCTTAAACTTTATTTTCAATTTCTCTTGCAGTTTATCTAGTATTTATCAGTTCCAGGAAAAATCTTGACATAAAGGCTGGGTCATTTTTCAATTTAATATTTTTACTATTTTTTCTTCCTCATAGATACGGCATAATTCTGTATTTTTTAGCTTACATCTGAAATCTTCACTTATGAAAAAAGAGGGCAGAAACATGGAGTTTTGGCAATGAAATCCAGAGCTGTAACAACGTAACGAAATAACACAAACACTGTACTGTTGAAATTACTGCATGAGATTGTATGTTGTATGATTGTAGGTTGTGTGATAGATGTCCAACGCTTCTTAGGAGGGAAAGCTGGAGACTAGTTGCAGGGCCTGCTCACAGGACGTGGCATCCTTGCTTGAGGTACCTGGCAAAGTAGGAGAGCTCCAGCTCTTCCCCTTCGTCAGCCCCTTTTGGGAACTGGTAACAGCAGCAGTGGCTCTTTGGAGGCAGAGGCAATCATTTGCATGGAATTAGCCTGCAGCCTGGATGGTGCACGCAGGCAGCCGCTTGGTGTGAGGTGGGTTGGGACTACACAGATGTTTTTGTCTCAGATTGTAACAGTCACCTATCAATCACTGCATAGAAAATAGTTTTTTTTGTGGAACAAGGCTCCTGAGCTCCAATATTAGATGGCTTTCTGTCCTACAGGTAGATCTTGTCTGATCTACAGCGCAAATGCCTGCCAGACCTGTTCCCACAGCTAGGATACCCACACTGTTGCATTTGTTGATGTCCAACACTGCCATCCTTTCTCCAGTGGAGCAGTAATAGGAAATTGTCCTCAATTTAGTTTAACAAGCTTGTAGGAATTTTTATGTATTTGGCACCTCTGCTTCTCTAAAAATTCAACTGCAATAGGCCATGTGCTCAGAAGTTATTAAGGGAAGGCACATCATGATTACACATCTTCAAAATCTTAAGGAACTAGGACAAGAATAATAATGACATTAGTTTGTTGAGTAAAATATTGAGTCACATAAAGATGTTATTGAACACCAACTCTCCAGGTCTGGCAGGATCTCATTTGGAAAATGAATTATACATTATAGGGGTTCACCAGAAAGTCAATTGTCTGCAGATTCCTTAGTAGGACAGATCTCAATTTTCTGCTCTTCCCCTGTATGAAAGACAAGTAATGAGAGAAAAAAAATGTGCATTAACTTATTTAGATTGTAGGAAGTCAAAGGGGAAATGAGCTCTCATGGTTTATCTTCTTTCAACATTATGTAACAGAATAGGTCTAATGTCAGAAGCCATGTCAGAGAGAGCTGATTTGTATTCACTATTTGTAAAGTTAACTAAATACATATTTTTGAGGTTAACTTTAGGATTCTACTTCTTCAAGCATGAGGCAACCCTTAGTGATGCCTGCAGAGATGTTTAGCACATGCTCTACTAGAAGTATCTGATTGCTGAGGTGAGAACTCTCATTATCTTTGGAAAAACTATGGGATTTTCAGGATGAAATGCAAGTTAAGCAATTAAGAAAAAAAAATGTAATATCTTCCAATGAATGCATAAAAATAGGCTTGCATCTGAAGTAGGTATTCAGTAATGTCAGCAGATCTTTTAGGGAAGATTTTATGATTTTTGATTTTTTTTTTTCAAAAAAAAAACAGGAAAATAAAAAGTGAAGCAAACACACACACACACACACACACACACACAGAGGAACATTTTCAAAATGGCAATATTAGTGAAAACAGTGTATCAGAGAACTCTTCCAAATGTCTTAGTGCCACTATGATCAGAACTGATAGATTTTAAAGTACGGAGAAGTTATTAATATTAATCTCTTTCAGTTTTCCCTATAGCACAAAGCATAGAATTTTGCACTGTGCTTTTTGCTTTGTGCCCAGAGCATTTGAGTTAGGTGTGAAAAAAATCAGTATCGACACAGACTTGAAGGCATGGAGAATTTATGGCATCCTTCCATAAGCTGTTGTAATTGTTTAATTTCCTCACAGTA
Source organism: Heteronetta atricapilla (assembly GCA_011075105.1). Classification (NCBI taxonomy): domain Eukaryota; kingdom Metazoa; phylum Chordata; class Aves; order Anseriformes; family Anatidae; genus Heteronetta; species Heteronetta atricapilla. Next base: position 24,343,577 of record CM021733.1, read on the forward strand.
GAAGTTTGTGTGCTTTACCATTTGAGCTTGTCTAATTTCATCTTCCAGACACGGGATCCTGTGAAGTCATTATGTACAGCATTAAAGTGTCTGGTTTTTACAATGTGAATGCCAGTGCCTCTGCTGAGACAGGTACGTCTGCTCACTAGGGATGAGGATAACGCTACGTGTGTCACATCTCTTGAATGTATGAAGGCTTTTCCCAAAGTTAGAGAATCCCATCAAGAATGGATGCACCGGTTCAATTCTGTCATTCCAGCACCAAGAGCACGCTGTCTGGCAGAGACCAAGTATTGGTCTGGTCACTTCTGTCACCAGAAGCACGATCTGTCATTTCACTGAGGTCAGGAAGATAATTAACTTGACTGCCTCTTTTATATCATTTTCAAAAATGCACTTGATATTTGTCATCTCCTTTCTAGCATACTGAATCAGCATAAATATAAAATCAGCAATAAATATGAAAGCTTAAGTAGGCAATATATTTTGATGGATATTCTCCATTGAGAAAGAGAGAAGGAAAAGACAGAAAACTATTTAAGAAATTATGGTGACATTTTGATTTTGAAAGTTTAAGATAACTACATCAGAATAAGTGAGTGATCTTCAGACACTGCAATTAAAGCTTTGGGGCACAGAGAACTTATTAATATTTTCTATGTGAAGCCTGCAATTGGTTGGTCTCAAGTACTGTCCTCTTTTAGTTTGTACTACTTATGCTATAAACAGGAACGTAAGATATTTTCAGATCAGTTTAAAAAAGCAGATTCTGCCCTCCTAAAGGCATAGTTTCACAGAGTAGCTTCTCTGAACATTAATATTGACAAATAAACAATGTTTGCAGGACACTAATGTCTTCTGTGTTAAGGCTAGCTCCTTTCACGAACTCTGAATCATATATACAGGAAGAGAAAAATGTCAAGTTCTCAAAAGACAGAATATTCACTTTGCATCCTTCAGCCTCATCTCACTTTCTTCAAGCTCCAAGAAGTGTATGTATTCCTGTTTCTTTGTCTTAAATATTCTCATGAAAACAATTAGCCTTTACAAAACAACTGCTGTATTTGTTTGGATTTTTCATAAATGTATTGCTTCATGTAATTTGCTCCTCAAAAATAATTTGGGAAAATATTTACAGCATAATTTGATAAAAGTATTTGTAGCAGCAAAGATAGATGGCTGAGTTTGAAGGAGAAGCATTCCTGTCTGGTAACACATGTGGGATATTACTGTGTACTCAAAGCTTCAGGCTCAACCCCACGGATGGCATAAGAGCTCAAGCTAGGTGCTCGGTAATCTGGAAATACCAAAACAGAGCCCCAAAGCCCTCACTTTGCTGCCTCCCAGTCCTAAACCCATGAAGTCCCTCCTTACTTGAGATGCCTGGGTTTCTATTCTGCACCTCCAGTTGCAGCCTCAGCACTTACTTCTCTGGCAATGCTTTGGGTGGTTCTGCAGTCCATGGAAGGACTGAAGTTCAATTAGTTAAAGACATACATACACCTTTCTGTGTGTGTATGTGTATATGCATACGTCTAAAAATGGACCTACAAATGTTCTCTAGTGTGGATATGGAGACCAGAACGCCTTCTTCCCAAATGAATGTCCTGGCCACTGCATGAGAAAGAAGTTCCATCCCGGACTTACTGCACACAACTTGGATTTCCTCAGGCTGGGGAAGAAACTGAACTCATGTCTGACCTCCCTGGCCAGGAGTTCCCAGCAGGAGTATGGCAGGAGGCACAGCATGGACACTTGCAGCCCTGCTGGCCCTGCTTCTTTAGGTTCATGGGTAAAAACCTCTCTGGGAGCAAGAGGATGCGTTGGGACACATGTCTCTGAAGAGGCTAGACCAGGTCACACCAGGCTTGATAGTTCTCCTGGCATGCTTGTCCCACAGGGCAGCTCCAAATCACTGCCCAGGCCTCAGCAGCACGTTCCCGTGACACATCGGCTGGGGTATCCCACTGCCCTGTCTATAACATGAGGTGGTGGGCAGCAACTCTTCCTGCTTCCTTCATGCAATGAGAGCTCCTAATTTCTAAAAAGGGAGGACCAAATTGTGCAGCATCAGCATTTGAAAGTATTTAGGGGAGAAGCATGGTGAAAAATGGGAAAATTGTAGTGTTGTTGCATATATGGGTTAATGTGCTTGTTTGTTTTCAATTCCCTAATCAGAAAAGAACATATTCAAATTGCTCGTTGTTTCCAAGACCATATTTTGTCTGGTTTTCATTGGAAGTTTAGAGAACTTCAGGTGGCAAGGTTTGCATCATACCCATGTGGACTGAAGACAGAGTGGTTTTGCCTTCTACAAGGTGAGTTATCACACACAGTGTAGTGTGGTTATTTGGGTGGTAGAAATGGGCCTGTTTACTTGGGGTCTTGTCTCTGTGAGTGTGTCTGCAATGTCACACATTTGGTGTTCATCTCTGCAATCGCTTTTTCCCAATTTTGGTCTAGCAAGTCTCCTGATAGCTATGGTAATCCCCTAATTCTGAAGGAGAGAAACAGGTAGCGTTTTCCAGTTTGCTAGAGCTGTCTCCTCTTGCCCATCTTACTGCTTCCTTTGTTACTCCTTTAGCACAACTGCATTCATGCCAGAACAAAATAAGAAAGCTTTGAAATTTCCTAGTGCAGGCAGAGACCCACACAAAATGACTAAACTGGATTTGTCCAAACTTTTGCTATTTCATTCTTTCTCAGATGTTCTGTGGAGAAATTGTCTGTGCTCTGACAAACTATTGTGTTGTTTTTGTTTGTTTGCTTTTTAAGCATGAGATGTTTTATAAAGTTCATTTTGATGCTCCAGTGACTACACAGATTGCTACTATCCATTAGTAATTGCCTGAAGGATCAGGACTAACATTTAAAATAATGTAACTGGCATGTCTTTTTGATTATTACAGAACTGCCACATGAAGTATTATTTGGTGGCAATTTTATGATGTGCCCAAGTGGAAGAAAATCCCTATTTTATTAAAAAAGAATGCACCCAAGGACAGTGCAATGGGACCCTGATACAAACGTTTCACAATAGGACACATTCTCATGGAGTGATTTAGTGTCTCAGATGGGATTTAACTCCCAGGGAGAATTCCAGAATTGTCGCTTACTGACACTGGTTTATTTTCAGTGGAGAATGCTGGCTTCTCAGAAAAGGAGGAGGGGAGGGAAGAACCATCTCATTTGTTTTATCCCTGTGTTTGATGGGTCAGGGCAAAGTTATTTGGGGGCAATTCTGCCGCATTCCTTGTCAGATACTCATTCCTCAAGTGCTGAGCAGGGAATTTTATTGCTTTCACTTGGGGCAGTTAAAAAATAATAAATCGTATTTGAGAATAGGAGATGCATTTTATGTCTCTTGTAAAATTTGTGCTCAAAGATCTCCATTACCTGTGCAAATGCACCAGCAATCCTTTTAACATCTAACAAACAGTAAACAGGGAAAAAAAAAGTTTAAAATAAATCTCTTGTGTAGTATTCCAAAGCAAGTTTTAAATCTTTTTTTCCTACTTTGTATAGGCCTAAACCTATTTCCTAGTCAGAAAATATGCTGCTTCCACTGACAGGTCTGATTGTGGTGTAACTACAACTGCTGAACTGTCCTGTTTGAGCTGAGTTGTCATTTTGGAAAACTGAATTCTTAAGGCTGACAAGGACCAAGTGTGACTACTTGTCTACAATAAGCACATGTCAGCAGGGGACATAAAGCTAAATGACTCCTTGAATTTTAACTGACACGGAATGTAAATTGTGTAAGTAATAGGCAGAAACACTTGTTGGAGAGCTATATTCATAACTGGAAACTATATGAGTTCCAATTAACAAAATGGAAAAAGCCATTTGCAGAGCTATTTTCCCATAGGAGATTTTTTTAATGATAAAATGTTTTATGAGTACTGTTCTTATATGTAGATGTGTCCATATATGCACATACATGGTTATAGTGCAAACTGATCCATTTTTTTTCTGTTTTTAAGACACGCCTGAGAAAAATTCAAGTTTGAATGTATAAAATGTTCACAGAAATACAGCGGTGAGTATTTTTGTGCTAGCCAGTGGTTCTCTGTTCACTTCTCAGTCAGAAATCCAACACAGAGTTAAAACATACTTCAAAAATTTTCCATATTTATCATGTTTTCTGAGAAGGTGGCCATGCTTAATGCTCAGAAAATTCAGATATTACTTAAGTTTGCTTTCTCGCATGACAGAAATGACTTTTCAGGTGGATGGTCTGTTGCATCTCAGGGACCCTCAAGATTGCCAGTATCTCTTTTACTGTCTTGTGTATGCTTTATTGGTACCTGGACCAATCCCTTTCTTCTCAACAAATTCATGCTTAATTTTAAACATAACATGATTATGGCAAGGCTCTGGCTGCACACCCCCCAGGGTGACATGCACATCCATGTGTCAGTTAACACATGATACTGGCACAACCCTTTCTAACTGGAGTCATTGATTGTGACATGTAGGTAGATATTTTTGGCAATCCTAACTCATCAAATCAATTGGCAAAGTCTCAGACAATTTCTCTTTACACAGTGATACTTCTTCACGATTTTAAAAGAATTTACTAACAGCATGAAGGTCAATTAATGTGATATAGTTACAAATCACAAAAAGCAGCATACAAGATTCTGTTGCATCTCTGCTTGCAGGGAGCCTACTGAGAGATATAATTTTGGTTTCTTCATCTTCCTTGTCTTCTGTTTTCAATCTCCAGACAGACTTCCTTCTTCTGTTCCTCTTGCATGGCTGCACAGATAGCAAAAGTGGTGACTGCATGGTTGAGTGGGGAGAGGTAATTTACAAAATTACAAAAATAAATAATTTTCTTGCTAAAATTATGAAAGAACATTTTAATGATAAATTTTACTGTTTAAAACTCAATGTAAACCACTTGGGTGAGTGAGTTCCTTGAATGTGGGCATATACTTGAGGACTCTGATTAGTCAGGAACTGAATTACCACAAATAGTGACCAATGCTCTCCTTTCACTGGAAATGGAATGTGACAGGGCCAGTTCAATGTATGTTGTGATGCAGAGTAACTGATAGTCTGGAACAACTTAGTCAAGTCACAAGTAACTGCTGAGCTTGAAGGAGGAGAACGGAACAAAAGTATTTGGAAGCTGCACTTCTCTGAAGAAAAATTCTTCTTCCTTTCCTCTTACCCTCTGGAAGGTGATTCTGTGATAACTGAGGCATCACAATAAAATGTTATTCATTGTCTGCTGCCTCTGCAGAGCCTTCTGAGCATCCAGATCAGGCAGGTATATCTGTGTAAAGTCACAAAATTCAAGGGAGTTTAATTAGGACATGCTAAAAGTCTTAGCAGATGCCAAGCAGACATACTCAGAATTACCAACACCTTTATTTTTATCTGACTCAGTTTGTTTTCAAGCTTGAACATGTGTGTGCACCAAGATTAGAACTATTTGCATGCCAGGTTTCAGAGTTCAGTTATTTTGGGGTTAACTCCATTAAAAAAAAAAAAAAAAAAAAAAAAAAAAAGTTTGTGGCATTTGATCAGGAGATGAAGGGGAGGCAATTTTATTTATGGCAGAAATAAAGATTATTTTTCCTTCAAAACAGTTAAAGAAAAGGCAAAACTATGCATGGAGGTAAAGCACAGGAGAATCCAACTTCCCAAATAAAGTATTCTGTCTTCATTTTCTCCATTCTCTAAAGGTAAAAATTAATCTTATTTCTGGGTCCATGAGAGCTGGTCCTTACAGCCATGTATGTGAGCTCTGCTGCATGAGGAATCTGCAGCAGTTCAAGGGAAATTGTGACCAACTGCACTAATACCCCATGCTTTTGCACCAAGACTTTCCCATTTCTCAGCTATATTGAAGTGCATTATAAAAGTTTGGTTGGATATTTGATCCATATATGCTGGATTCTTAGGGGGGTGGATTCGATATTACCTTGCAATTAACATCTGCTTACGGGTTATACGTGGGCATGTGAGAACAGGCCTTACCATACAACTAATAACTTGCCTGATAAAACTACTGATGGCATAATCCAGGTTTATGATGTCCAATGGGTATTAATTCTCCTTAGTGCCAGTCTTGAATTTCATAGAATCATGAAATGGTTTGGTTTGGGAGGGACGTTAAAGACCACCTGGTTCCAAACCCCTTGCCTTGGGAAGGGACACCTCCCGCTAGACCAAGTTGCTCAAAGCCCCATGCAGCCCGGCCTTGAACACTTCCAGGGATGGGGCATCCAGAATTTATAGCACTTCTGTGTGTGAAGGTCAGAAACAGGCAGAAACCTCTGAATTCAGAGAAGCGATAAAACCACTGTCTGTGACTGCTACTGCATTAACCAGACTGCAGTTACAGCCAAGTCCCTGTATCTCCCCCTTGGTTGTAAAGGGTCTCAATTTATATTTGACTGTTAATAACAGTGGTCCAGATGTGGCTCAGGAAATCCCTAAACTGCTGATTGTCAGAAACGGGGAGGATGTTTGGGGGTGGGAGTATCACACTAATTCACACGCTCTGTTCTTATATTCTTTTCCAAAGAGCCTGCCCTTGTCTACTGTTAAAGGCAGGATATTGGGCTAGATGGATCTTTGGTGTGACGCAGGACAGCAGTTCCCATGGATGTGGGGGATAGGGTGGGGGTGGCTGTGAACCCCCATCTCCCAGGGTCTGAGGATCCCAAAGGTGACTTTCACCTCCTGCTAAAGCATTCTGGCTGTAGTGCTTCATATACCATCCATTTTCTCAAATCCTGCTTGCAGCAGTAGTGCAGGACCAGGAGGGAGAGTTGGTCCCCTTTGCAAGGGCTGTGTATTTTTGTGTGTTGATTTGCTTATTTTGGCTTGGATGGAGAGTTTTGTTGTTGTTGGTGGTGGTTTTTTTTTTTAAAAAAAAAAAAAGAACAGGGAATTCAGAAAAGTGACATCATTTTTAATCCTTGACAGTTTAGAGGCTTTGAAAGAGATTCTGGATAACACAGAGCAATTAAGATGCCATTTTAATAGTTCTTTCAAGTGAAATCAAGTGAGTAATTAAATAACATTGAATGAGGACCATGTCAGGCCACCCACAAGCTTTCATATCCGCTACAAATAGATGAATAAGTCAGGGTGGGGGGCAAATGTTGTGTGGCTAAGTGGCCCTATTTATGTATTATTCAGTGACTCTAGGAATGAGGTTTTCAGCTGAAAGATTTGATTTCTTTTTACAGTGTTTTCCAGCAAGAAGATGCAAGATCGGCTATTGCTGTTCAAGCAGCAGTAACTTTTCAATCTTTTAAAATTCTGTATGGTGGTGTTAATGGCATTATTTTGTACAGACTACCTACAGTAAAAGTCATGGACAATAACCAAGATTTTTAACGTTAAACACTGAATTTAAATTTCTGCTGCCTTGTTATGTATATGATTATATATGGATGCTTGTTCAAAGCTCTGCTTTAGAGCACAGGCATGGGGTATGGTATTAAATGTGTTTTTTATTAATTTTACAGAGAAAAAAAAAAAAGTGCAGGCGAAGGAAAAGCAAGTGCTTTTGAGACTTCCAGTATGGTAACTAAATAGGTATTGATGAAAAGCAATTATCTCTGTTATTTATTAGTTCATTTCTTAGGGAAAACAAACCTTTTCTCTTTGAGCTTTTCCACTCTAATGTGTTAAAATTTGTGCCAGGACTTCTCACGATAATTAGAAGTGCTAGCTGGAAAATGTATTTCTGAAGTGTACTCTGAGTACTGGAGCTAGGATGGCCAAACTTGTCTTAGATCTATGCAAAATTTTGATAAAATATAGACTGAAAAATGTTCCATTTGAAATTAAAACTGAGTTATTATTATGCAGACATTTAAGAATGGTATTGAAAACCTGACTTTTATCTATAGCATTACTTTTCCTGAAATGGAAATGGGTCAAGGCAATGATTCAATAGAACAGACAAAATAACCTCCTTGTGTTTTGCATCCAGATTCACAGGAAAACTCATATTATTCCTTAAGAATTTCCTCCGTGGGATACCTTCTGAGCACTACAGCTAACAGAGTGGGTATCTGGTAGCACTCACTGCTCACCCCACGTGAACTTGTTTTCTTTACGTTGTCCATTTCTCAGTGTGTGTTGCAATCAGCTGATAGTGATTCAGTGCCTTTAGGTGCTACCCTAATACATACTTGCATTTTTCTTCCTCTCCTAAAAGATGATTTCTTGTTTTTCACTGTGAATATCTGGGACAATGCAGGCCCCCTCTGGTGGTCGGAACAACATCAGTACGTTTCTACAGACTCACTGAGAAGTCTGTTCTGCTGATGGGCCAAAACGTGTGCTTTACACTTTGAAGTCATATGACCATAGTTAGATCACTTTTCTAAGAAAACCACTCGGATGAGCCAAAACCGGAGGAGAAATATGCATAGGAGAGGTGTTCCAGTGTGTGTCAGGTCCCAGGAATGCGGTTGGTGACAGTGTAAGGTCCACGGAGAGCAGCTGCAAAACTCAGGGTGCTGATTCTCACTGCCTGGCTATCCTGAGGGTATAGGGACGATGCTCGGGGTGCCAGGACCAGGCCTGCTGCTGGAGGCAGGGCAGCGCATTAGGGAGAGCTAGGAAACAAAGTCTGACTGCTCAGAAAACACATCTGCCTAATGGCACAGGCTGCTCTTTCTCTAGTCACTGGAAACCACAGGGATATTGGGTATAGCATATTGAGGTATAAAAAGCATGTAGAGGTTGATTTACTGGTTTTTATGGCTTCCTTTTAATTTGGTATAGTTGGGTTCATGACAACAAAATCATTAGGACTCTCACACAGAGGGTTATGCTGTACAACTGTAAGTCAAAAACTCCCCTAAATATTTTTCCTTTTCCTTTTCCTCTGTTTGCGTGTGAAAAAAAGTGACATTTCCCTTTGCTATTGTGGGGATATTTGTTGTCCTCTCTGGCAAGTTATGCGTCTGACATCCTGGATGTTGAGATGGTTTCTAAAATTGCTGAGAAATCCAGTGTCTAGAAATCATTATGGCACCTTCATAAGCAAGTATGAGTGATGTCAGCAGGAAAATAATCTAGATGGTAATCCAAAATCTGTTTTACAATCACTAGCTAGGGCTTCTCCTTCCCTTTCGAATCTGATTCTCAGTCATTGCACAAGCTACACTGGAATTTCTTAGGCTGTGCCCTAAGCCCTGAACTTGACTTTTTGTCTGCTGTCTCCCAGCAGCAACACATACCATCCACCACTCAAAGGATAAAAGAGGCCTGTCAACACAACAGCTGACCAAGAAAAAGAGTAATTCACCAATGTGTTTATTTGCTGAGGGGTACTCGATCAATTCCTTTAATGGTAACAAAGAGAATTAATAGTCATGTACGATAATTCTATTCCTATTTAAAACCCCACTAGCCACAATAATGGCTGCTGAAGCTCTCATCATTGTCATGTTATTCTTATTAGCCTGTCCTTAAGGAAGCTGAGAGATGTTTCCTAAAAATACATTTAATGTTGTTTAAGGTTTTGTAAATGTGTCGGTTTCCCAGAAATCCCTCCTATTCTTCATCTCCTAGCAGCAATTCTGCATACCTGTAGAGTGCAAAAAATGGCTCTGTGCCATAATACACTTTGAAGTTTCAGATTCTGCTAGCAAGGGTCATCCTGCCCAAAGATATCTGGATACTTTTTTTTTCCTGCTCTAAGTCTGAAGGCCCTGCACAATTTGCTGGTGATGTACACTCTCGGCAGCTCCATACCACCATCAGAAAGGGACTAAGCTGCCAGAGTAGTTGGACTGCCCTACAGTCTAGAGTATATTTTTAATTTAAGTTCATGAATTACTGTGGCATGAATAGATACTTTCAAAGTAGAAACTTAGAAATGAGTATGAGCATTTTTACTAGTTATTTTCAATATAGACCAAGAAAAAGAGAATTTTGGAGGAGATTTCTTAGCTATTCAACTTCGGTCATTCACCATGTGAATAAGCAATACTTATCCATGGGTTTGCTGCACAGAATGGACTTGAGGGGGAAGAAGAGGAGTTTATAGTTGCCTCAGGAGCTTTCTTTTCCGAAGTGCCAAACACTGGATTACATTCAAAAAGAGTTGGTTGACCTTAAGAGACTGGGATATTTTTCATAAGCAATCTTCCACATCTTTTTCCTTTGCTAAGTTGAATGGTTATCGAAGTTTAGTAAGGCATGTATCGGTCTCTGAACAGGTCAATCCTTAACCTTGTTTTTGCTGAACTAAACAGCCTGAACTTGTGGCGTTTCTCATTTAAAACATTTATTTTCCAGGTGGCTAACCAGATGCTAGAGCTACACAAGGTGCAAAGAGTTAAGGTGCAATGCGTGCCAGGACCATGTTATGTGGACTGTGCTGGCCCAGCTGCTCATGGGTGATCGTGGTTATGGAAGAAGGTGAGTCATTGGCCTCTCTCCCATCACAGCCTTGCCTCATCCCACATGCAGGGGGCCTCCTGAAGGAGGCCCATTCTAGTGATTGTTCCTGACACATCCATTTCCTTGCTTTTGGTCAAACAAAGATTTTCATACAGGGTTTATCGGACAAGGAAGATTAATTTACTCCTCTGTGTTAATCATTATTGTTTTCCTCTGAACATTCCATGATTTGTCAGCATCCTTTCTGAACTGCGGGCACTCAGCCTGGACAGTACTTTAGCAGTAATTGTTCAGGACTCACACAGACATATGATAGCCATCCTACCTGATATACCCTCGAGTATACACTTAGTGTGTCCAAGAGCAGCATTGTATCATTTAGCAGTGTTTCACACTGGGAGCTCTTGTTGACTTTTCAAGGACCTAAAGCTCATGAAAGAGATGCCTGTTTTTTTCCTAACTGCAGTTAATGATGAAGGGAAATGCAATTACATTGAGGTCTTTTTACTGTTCTTTTTCCTGGGGACCAGCTTCATTCCTGTGCCCCGGAAACAAAGACCTTAGGTATGAATTGTTAAATGGCTGAAAAGACTTATTCTCTTTCTTTGTTCTTGCAATACACAACATATGTCAGCAAAGAATTGAAAGAATTTTGGTATGGGCATGTGTTCCTCAGACCGGGTGCTTGCATGCAAGAAAATTTATAGAATTATAATAGTAAGAGCTAATATTTTGATACTATCCTTGGAGCAAAATACCAATTAAAGTTGAGTGAGACTATCCTGCTCATCCTGCTGTTGATACCAAGAGCAGCTCCAAACTGCTATTCTAAAATAAGAAAAAATGCTAAGAAAAATACAGTATGCAAGCGAGTTACGGGCAGGTGTGTCGTATATCTAAAATGCTGTGTGGGCCCCAAATTACTTTGACAGGGCTTTTCTGTAACAGAATTTGGCTAAGATCTTTCTTCCTCATGGCCACTGCTGGCACCTCCCCAGGCTCCTGCCAAGTAAATCCAGTCCCAAGCAGCAGCCCAAACACAAGAGGCTGATAAAGACATCTGATCATAAATTAGGGATAGATGCAACTAAATGAGGAATTCCACAGACACACGTGGGTGGTGTTGGGGAAGAGGAGATAGAGGCAAACAGGAGTTTTCAGTAGGAAAAGCCCAGTGTATCTGCAAGATCAGCTGAGGACAGAAAAAGAAAATGAGCTGGTAGATCTAAATTAAACAAGCCAGAATCTGGGCCACAATGTAAGGATGCTCCTTCATAGCAGCAGTAAAATGGAGGCAAAAAAGCATGCACAGGCTTCATTTCTTCATTACAAACTTTGTAATGCTCCGTACTTGGCAAGCTCCTGACTCACCCTGTGTGCCAGAGGATTTTCCTGGCTAAAGCAGTCCCTTGGCAGATGCTCCCCCACCTCAGTCCCAGAGATACCATCTCCCAAACAGCCTGTGTGGCTAAGAGGAGGCTCACGATATTATCATTTTGGTATCCTGAAAAATATAGATGGGGTCAATGGTTAGAGGAAAAATTCTGAACATCGCCACGCTCGCAGAAAGAGTGCTTTAATGTGTGAGGTTACTCCAAGGCAGATTTTCACTTAGACTGAGGTTAAGGAACTTGCTTACCTCAAAGCATCGATCTGTGGTACAAAAATAGGAAAATAAACCCCACTATTAAAACCACATTTGGTAAGCATCCTCTCCAGGGTCTCTGTGGTTTCTCAAGGCTGCAGGCTAGTGAATACTGCCCACCCCAGCCACAGGGTGCACTGACTGGCACTCTACAAACATCCTGTTATAAGCAAAATTAGGGAGTAGGCAGAACCACTGCCTCAGTAAGGACAGCTTTTTCTAACCAGGATGGCAGGACTGCTGTCTTCCTGCCTATCTGTCCTGTTTCTCAGGGCATTGGATTGTAACACAGTGCTAAGGGTGTTATGTCATGTCTTCCCCCTTCCTCTGCCTCCTTCCCACCCCTAAGGTCACTTGGTTAATATGTCTATTGTATGCTTTAATTAGTACATTCCTGGCTGCAGGCTACCTTCTCCTCTTCCTGTCCTCTTTAAAACACAGCAGTTTATACAGTATATATTATTTTTAAAATGTTAATTGTGCAAAGACCTTTTAGGAATTGTAATGTTTAGTTTGCTGTGACCTTTGCACAAGATCTGCACATGACATATACACTGCAAACATTCGGTTACAGTGGCAGGCTGCCAAAGCTCCCCAGCATCTTATCACCTCTTTGCCCACTTCCAATTTGTAAGATTTCTGGGGAACCCTGCCACATACATAATATAAATATATACAAATGTGGCAAAACCCTATTTGTATCTGTTCCTTAACACCTACCCTGTGGTGTGCCAAGCTGAGGACTAAAAAGTTACCTTTGACTGGCAACTTAAGGAAGCCTGCATTTATGGCATCGCAGTCTGAGAATAAGAACTAGCCCAGTGAGCTGGAGCAGAGATTTCTTTTTCTTGGGAGGGCTGCTCAGGAGGGGCTTGTGTGCCAGAGGGAGGCAAGAAGTGCCTCTGATGATTTTCTGCTGTTATAAACTCTGGTCTCCTAGAGCAGCCACACAGGTGGGTGCCAGCTTCAGTGAGCCTGCTGACCAAGCACACTGTGTGCTTCAGTTAGCACCCATGGAGAACTGAAAGACCAATGACTTACCCCTAGCCTCAGCAGGAGAGAGACAGGCAGGGTCTTATCCATGAGGTGAGTAACTGTTGAGAGGCATTAATGATAAAGCGATCATGACAACTACATCATTTCACAATGTCAACCTACGCATGCAGTGACAGAAGCAGATCTCAGAGGAGGGTAACCTCTGGCAGGGGAAAAAAGGAAAAGCAACAGTGAGCAGCTGGGAGGGTGCCCAGGAGCTTCGGTCTCTGACCCAGTTCAGCTGCAGATTCAGCAACACATCCAAGCAATGTCTCATTAACAGCTTTATAAATTTCTGCAATATCTGGGTGTTGTCTAAAGGTTTCCCTTGAGCACACCCACGTAATCTGAGCCTCAGCCAGTACGGCTATAGAATATACAGGAAAAACTAACAATGCTTCTTTTTAAGAAACAGATATCAGCATCTGAAATAAGTCACTGTGCTTGACTTAGCCAAACCAAATTCCTGATGTCTAGAGTTTTGTCTATCTAATGATAGCAGGATTAGACACATTATGCATGAATATACTGCACAACTGTGCAAAACCAAATAGTGCCACAAAGATAATTGTGGTTTAATTAATACAGTCTGCTGATCCATGCTCCACCAAGTTTTTGATTATTTGTCCATCTTTAAATTTTCAACAAAGCATTCCTGCACAGTCGGATGCCTTCAGGGGAAAAAAAAAAAAAAAAAAAAAAAAAAAAAAGAAAAAGAAAAAACAAAGGATCTTGCTTTCCATTTTGGAAGTTTGGCTTGTTTTCCAGCCATTTCATTCCATAAAATATATTTTTTGGTTTATTAACAACACATCTGTCATCTCCATTTTTAAAAACTTCTTGACATTCTAAATTTCTGTGAATTTCATAAGTGAACATGAAATACTTTTACATACAGCATAAAAAGAAATAAAGCAATTTGGAAAACATGTTTTCGTTAAGGACATAAAGATGTTGCCGAAATACTAAGTTTACTTGTTAATTTTGTTCAGTGATTTCGATTTCATGTCTCAAACTCCAGCTTTTAAAATATATGTCTCACAACTAAAAGGTGGTGTTTTTGCCCACTCACCGCAGTTTACAATAAACTATTTTCATGGTTATTTGGTGTAAAAGACTGAAAATAAAAACATTGTTCTGAGCATTGTGGACAACTTTTCCAGACAGGGAAAACAGAGGTTTTTATGACTTAAGAAAGCAGAGTTCCCAGAGGGCTGGTCTGCTTTTCTTCCACTTTTCCCTTTAGGATTTTCTGAAAACATTTCACTTACTTTTGACTCTGGAGTACTTTTATAGGCTCTTATTTTTAGGGTTTTGTGTGTACCTCCCGTGTGCATATTTCCAGCCATACCTTCTGCCTGCTTTCCCATGCTGACAGAGGTATCACAGCACTCTTGTTTATGTATTCTCACTCAAATACGACTGAAGATTTAAAGAGGTGGGGGTGCCTGTTTCTGTGTTTTTTTTTTTTTTTTTTTTTTTTTTTGTTTGTTTGTTTTGTTCCTCCAACAGGCTGCTAGGCAGAAATTTGCTCTCTGCCTACAGTGGGATAGGCTGTGTCCTGTATATTCTATGGCCGTACAGACTGAGGCTCAGATCGTGTGGGTGTGTTTAAGGAAAACCTTTAGACAGTCTCCAGGAGGAGCCTCGGCAAGGTAGGGAGCCCTCAGAGGGGCCTGCTCCTGCCCAGGGCATCCCCTCGTGCAGCGGGCGGATGGGCAGGGAAGCTGTGCTGTGGCCCCCAGCTTCCTCGCCACACACCGTGTTTCTGTCCTGGCCTGTGCCCGTGTGGAGAAGAGGTCAGAAGCTTTGCGGAAACGGAAACCTCTCTGCCCGTCAGCTCCCAGGGGTATCCTCCAGTCGGCAGCCCGTGCCTTCCCTTCACTTCCCAAAGCAGAAGCTAAGCAGAAGCAGTGCAGCAAGGTCTGAGAGGGCGAATCATGCCTTTGTCCACTCCCTTATTATCCTGAACAGCTGGGTTGGAGCCACACAAACCCCATGGCCACGAACGGTAATATTAACTTTAAAAAGAAAATCCTATTTTTGAGTGGCCGTGCCAGCTGTTCAACAAGCCCAGTTTTCAGCACTCAGAATTTCTTTGTAAATAGGGAATCGTAACAAAATAGGGAACAAGAATATTATCGGAAGACTGAGATTTAAACTGGGGGAGGCCAAAATTACCTTCTCAGTTGTACCTAAATTAATAATCTAATTTTGAAAAGAAATTAGAACCTAAGCAGCTGCTGGTGGCTCTCTTGAAGTTGCTTTAGAAATAGTCAGATTACGGTTTTCTAAGTATTTAGATGCATAGGCTATTAAAAAATAAATAAATAAATAAATAAATAAAAGCTTATTCTTAGGATATACTTTTGTTCATTGTTGATTCTTTGACCTAGCAATCTAACTGGTAAGTATACAAATGCTTTAAAACTTAAACTACATAAGAAGTATATTGTACTCAACAGAGGGGGACCCCGTGTATATTTCTTGTTCAGCACAAGCCATGAAAAGATTAGTTGCTGCGTAACTTCCCAATATTTCATGTTCTTTTAAGCTGATAAGCTTCACTGTCAAACTAAACTCTTTTAATATTTGTTGTCTTCTCAAAAGTGATTTTGTGTGATTTCTCTGAAGTAATAGGTTATTTAAGCCTTAATTCCACATTATTTAAATGTTTTGTTAAGGCTAAAGCTTGGTTATTTAACTGATAAATCTGTTAGTCTGCTTAAAATAATTCTTAAACATTACGACTTTGTTAGTAGCTTAATTCAAGAGCATTGTCTGCACCTCTGTAAAGGAAATTAATACATTTTTAGCTGCAGTTGCAAGGCGTTAGGAATTATGGTGGATGTGTAGTCTCTCCTACATCCAGAACTGGGTTTTTCAAATACAAAGTCCTGTATCAGCACAGCAGTTACTATTAATCCATGGGCGATGTACCAGGAGACTTGCAGTTAAATTGATTTACCTGTTACCCAGTTAGGAACAGGCCTGAACTTTGCTAAGATGGAAAGAAAATTCTTGCACTGAAAGCAGGGAGCAGATACAAACAGGCCATGGATAAATGGAGGCTGGAAATTAGAAGTGTGTGTCTAAGCATTGGAGCACTGAAATTCAATGGCAGCCTTACAAAGAAGCAATGGGGCAAAAACTCACAGTTCTGTGCGGATGTGACATTTGATGTCAGTGGGATGATGGGGTTGTTTGTAATAATGGACTACTGAACCATCTAACCCTGGGATCTGTCTTTGTGTTCTGTTCTGTTCTCATGCAATGGCAGGAGCTTGGCCTCCTGTTCTGTTAAGCTTTCATTTACTCGAGCACAATAATCAGGAGAACTGCACTATAAATCTGTGACTGTTTCCAGTACAGGGCAGGAAGGTGGACAGATGTTGAAAAATGTTAAGATTGCAGAACTCAGGCACACAAAAATCAGGCCCTTAAATGAGGGCATTCCAAGTTGAAATCTGCCTGCACACCTTTAATTGACATTTTGCCTGGTGCAGGTGCACAGTGCACCTTGTTTACATTCCAGCTCCCCAGATTCACGGGACATTCAAGCCATGCCTAAGTTTTTTTTTTTTTGCTGGACCAAAATGAGGTGGATAGTTCCCCCCCTCTACTTTTTCCCTGAATGCCTTTCCACTCACCGTCCTGCACGTTTCAGCAGCTCATGCCCTGCTTCTTATACAGCCTCCCTCTCCTCCCAACCTTCCCCTGGACCCTGCACACCGACCTTTCCAAGGCTGCCTGTCTCCCTCCTTTTGATTTCTGCTTATCTTTTTATATTGCAGGAGATGTGCTGTGCCCCAGGACCCAGCGGGGCTGTGGCAGGAGCGTGCAGCCCAGCACCTGCTGAGCCCCGTGCGCGAAGCACAACCGGCTGTGCCTGCGGGACGTGTGGGAACCCTGCAGCCCTACAAGTGGCTGCACGCTTGAAGTCCACTGTGGCTAATTAAACCCTTTTCCAGCACACCAGAGGAGAAAAACAAGTAATATCCGTCAGCCTCTTGCCACCCATACTGCAGCACGCGTTAGAAAGTCCAGCGTCGGCTTCACTTTCCTTGGCTTTTCCCCTGTGTGAAATGGGCGCAGCTGGGTCAGTATGTTGTAGTCCATAAAGGAAAAGCGTTGCAGAGGTGTGAGTATTATTAGCTGCTTAGTAGAACTAGACAGCATTCAAAACAAACTCGAGGCAGACAGTGTGCCATAGCAGTGTCAGTGTAAACTCAGCTGTAGTTATTGCTTGGAACTACTAAAATGCAGGGAACAAATAATTGCTGTGGCGTTCCTGTAACTCTGTCAGTTCTTTCTCTCTAGCAGAGTCAAACAACAGAGACCACAGAGCTCCTCTGTGGCCACAAGGATTGATTTGGGGCTCGCATTTTTCAGTGTGTTTTGCCCCCACCCCCTTCCCCCCCCCAAAAATAATAAAAAAAAATGGAACAGCTGAGTCACCTTCTCCTCATCTTATAGCCCAGTAGAGAAATTTCCTGACAGACTGCTATGTCCTCTCATGCTGTGGGAGCTTTGTGGTCAGTGCAATTGCTCCACACAGGAGCTTTCCCTCAGTCTAGATGACAAGGTCAGTTCTGGTCACCAGGAAAGCAGAATGACTTCCTATCAATAGATGAGCTTAGAATAAACGCATCACCAAACCCATTCTGCCTTTATCAGCTCATGGAAGGGTGGCCATTTGCAGAGGTGGCTGGACTGTGGTCCCTGCAGTGATATGGGGTGTTGTGAGGGGATGTGAAAACCTGCAGGACTAAGCTGGGAAAACCTTTGATTTATTCTGACTGAAATTCTGTGGGCTGAGGGAGTGAACAGCAGTGTGTGCAAAGTTATACAGCCCTCCTTGGCGCAGCTACATCCAGTGCAGGGAACTGTCTTTTAAGTCTTTTAACGGGGACAATTTCCCACCACTCCTTCTACCTTCTACTATTATCTTTTGATGCAATCCCCCAACCCATTTTCCTATGATTGTGTAACATCTCGTAAAAGAAAGCGCTTGGTTGACTGGGTGGTTCATAACAATGAAACTGGTAAATGTAACTTTTATTTTCTAGAGATTTTTTCCTAGAGAGCCTTTGTTTGTTTGTTTTAGTGTTCCACCTGTGTCTTCTGCGTCCATGGGCTACAACTGCACTCCCACTGAATTTCAGAGTTTCAGTCCTAAGTGCCATCGGGTAAGTTTTGCCTAAGCTTTAATTTGAAGGTTTTTGTTGTTATTATTTTTTAATACAGTCTTATAGGTAATAGCTATATTCAGAAATAATACGCTGAATGCTTTTCTACACTACCTAGAGATGTAATGGTGTACCAAAAAAGCTGTACTGATTTTTCCTAAAGGAACTTGGAAACAAAACAGTATGGCCATTGTATTTCAAACATTAGAGCAATTGTTTAGTACATGTGGTGCAACCCTAAATTTCTATGTCAGAACATGGTGCCAACTTTGAGTCTCCATGAATTATGGTACTGTAGGCATGCACATGTTTAAACAAGTGCTTTCCTATCTTCAGGTTGTATAGTCATATTTATGTGTATGGTTTGGAAAAGCCAGACAATGCTCTAACGCGATAAAAGGGAACCTAAAACATATGCTCAATTTTCACACCATTGTACTTTTAAAATAAAGCAAAACCTATTGTGGGGCTTGGGTTTTTCTCTAAGTACATTGGCATTTGTTACGTATAAATACTAATAATGTTTATTCTTGTATATCATAAAAACCTTGAAGTAGAAAAAAGAGACCTAGTAAAACAAATACAGATAAACAAAAAATAATTCATTACCTGGAGTCGAAAGTATTTTGTGTCATAGCTTGTGTTACTACAGTATACTCAAAAACCTGTGACTCTAAACATCTTTAAATTACAGGTTTAGGCAGCCAAAATATTAGTGTAACTGGTTTTGGATTCAACAGGCTACCTAGTGCCTTAACCTGCTACTGAAGGTCAGGAGAATATAACTCATCCTCCACAATAGCTAGACATCACCAGCTATGCTTCTGGAGGTGTCCTGGAAAATGAAACTGTGAAAACATTCCAAGAGCTTCAGTGGGATTATTGTCTATGACAAGATCCTCTTCGACAATACACAGACCTTGGAGCATGTAATACCCGATAAAAATCCAAGCTTCCCCTTGGGAGCACTCTGCTTGTTGTGCACTGTCTTTCAAATGGGTTTATAATATGTGGAATCAGCACCACCAGTGACTAAAACTAGCTCACAGCTTCTCACCCACGTTCTCAGTTTAAGCATTCATTGTTCTTCTAAATGTCTTATTTTCAAAAAAGAGTTTCCCATGTGGCATAATACCTAGCCCTGGAAGATGCTGATCATTGTGCTGTATTTCCCTTTATGGACAAAACAGGTGATCATCTGAAATTCTATTTCTGATTGTTTAAGTCACAAAAGTAAAAATATATTTTCCTCTAATATTTATTGCTCTTATTGGAATTACCGTATGGAAACAATGGCTACATACAATACTTACGACACTGTGCAAGATTAAATGATCGCAGAATCAGCGGTATGCTCAAAGAGCATTAGCTTTTCTCAAGATAAGAATATTATCACAAATTAGAAGAGGACTGTAACAGGCGGTGCTGGCCCTTGACACCAAGCTCTACATCCACCCCCACACTGCTGCTGATTTCAGTCTAAGCCTTATGTACTAGAGTGCTGCGGAGGCTGATCACATGTGAACAACATAATTCCCTAACACATGTGTGATCAGATAGTATAAGAAAAGAGCATCTCCCTGACTGGAAAACATTTGGACTGGTGGCTGCTTATAGAAATAATCTGTACAAGAAACCTAAAAGGTAAGCATGTTGTTTTGATTAGAGGGCCAGACCTACAAAAACAGCAAGAGTAAATCTAAGGCTTCATGGGAAAGTGAAGAAAGAAAACTGCAGAAGGAAAGGAGGCGAAAAGTTTGGTTTGTAACTGAAGAGGGCTTTTGTTCTTGTTAGTATTAGAGGTTAGTATTCTTTTCAGCTATAAAGAATAATTTGGGTTATGCTGGTCATACATTGCTGAGACAGGGAACTGGACAGATTCTGGAGAAGAGAAGTGTGTGACTCATGGAAAGAGTAACTAGTGAAGAACTTGCTCGACTTGAACTCTTGCTTATAGGGATTTTATTTACCCCTGGGGAAGGGTGAAATTTTCCAGTTTGGCATAGTGTTAAACTACTTTACCAGTGAGAGGGAACTCAAAAGCCTCCTTTGCTGAGAAGATAAGCTTTCATGTTACAGGAGAAAGGCTAACATGTAATGAAGATTACTGCACAGCAAGAGAGAAAAAGAGCCCTTAAAACACGTTTCTTTTAACTGTCAAAACTAGCTAATGGAGTGTTTGACACAAATGTTTTATTTAATGTAAGACAAACCATTACACATTTATTTACAGCAGCAGATACTCTTACCAAACAATTAAGAAAAATTCTCCCTGCTTTGAGGAACCGAGAAACTCTAATAGCTCTTTCAAGAATATGATGCCTGCATTCTTTTCCACAAAAAAAAATCGGGGAATTCAGTTGAAACTCTTTTTTATTTTTATTCCTAATGGTACCAGACAGGTGGACTATTATTCACAACACTTAAGGGCACTTTTTCCACTTTTACTGTGGAAACATTTGGAAAGAACTAAATTCCAGAAAATTACTTGCTAAAGAGGCTTAGTTTATATGCAAATTCAACCTCAGCTAATCTGTACAAACATGTTGTAATAGAAAAAAAAAAAAAAAAAAAAAAAAACATTTCCCAAAGGTGCTGATCAGAGCTCTTTAGAGCAGTCTAAAACATGCATAAATTAAGTGGAACTCCCCAATTTCTCCAGAACAGGGCAGATCTTAAGCCTCAGGCATTGCCTGCTTTGGGGATCACATAGAGAGAGATGACGAGATTTGGATGCAGATTCGAAACAAACACTTTAAATAAATGAGTTATGGATATGGAACTGCATTTTTTTTTATAAACCCTACCTCAAAATATGAGGAAATACTTAAACTGCTGTTGTGAATCTTTTGTTCAGAGTAACTAAATATTTGTATAGCTTTGTAGTAAGACTTGGTTCAACCTAATTGTCCTGTAAAATCACCTAGATCCTCTCTGCAATAAAAACAAATCTTGAGTTCTTTCAGAAGAAAAAACAACAACACTCAATTTAAGAAGTAATATAGCAGGTCATAAGAATTCATTTGTCAGCCCTATCTTTGAGCAGAGCTAAATTATTCAGTTGAAATCTATTCTAGTCTTTGAAAGATACATGATAACAAAGATGATGAGCAGACTGAACAACACCTGTATGATTATGGCTTGCAAAAGCAACCTGAAATAATGAAACTCTGAAAATGTCAGTACTTGATGAACTGAACTGTAAAGAATCACAAGAGATTCTTGCAGACCTTGAGAACGTTATGTAGCATAATAAGCAAAACTGGCAAATGCTCAAAAAAACCCACCAGTGTTACTGCCAGTCGATGCTAAGGACTTACGTATGGTCTTTGTTCAGGTTCTCTCAACTGGAGAGGATTTCTCTCAGTTTAAACAGTTGGCAGTGATAATTTCCAATTTTGTTAATTGCAGTTGCCTTTAAATCAACTCTGTTTGAAAAAAAATCCTCCAAGGTACCTTGCTGGGAATCATCAAACTTGTCATCCTGGAGAGATATCCTGATCCTCGTCAGTCTTACAGAAAATGAGCGACAACACATGTGAACTCAGGTTAGGAGCATAGGAATTGCTTGATCTCAGGTAAGAGATCGCTATCAATGTGCTTTGAATAGGAATAGAGAAGAAGCATTTGTACAGAGGTAGATCATTGGATTTTTTTCTTCCAATTACATCTTTTCAGTTCAAGACTGTACATAATCTGATAGGTAAAAACTGTGGTCCTTGAAAATTCTGCTTGTTTTGAAAGAAAATGATAGAAATATATATATATATATTTCCTGAGAACTGTAAGTTTTAGTACAAGCAAAGCTAGCAAATTCTTCTATGTGTGGATCCTGAATCCAGAGAATTTTTACTATATGCTGCTGACTAAAATTCAACATGAGTAAAATGAGAAAAAGGGGCTACATGATCTGATACCACTTGCTACAAATGCCTGCTTTCCTGGATGACCCTGTGCTGAAGAGGGAGTAGCTCTACTCTTTCCTGTCCAAGTACATGTGATTCAAACACGAATCTAGCTCACAGCCAGACCCTGTAGCACTGAGGCACGTAATCAAGTTATTTCCAGATAGGAATACGGATGTGTGTAGTGAAGAGACTGTGCAGGCTGTTCCTAACTGCTGCATGTGATGTTAGATTGTCTGCATATTCCAGTGAATCAGCCCGCAGACGTGTAACAGGAGTGCCTGCTTGTGAGTGCAAAAGGTTTCTAAAGAGATCTTCAGCACTCCTCTGGGGAAACAGTGTCTCCGAAGGGGAGAGGACCTCCTGGGAGAACTGAGGGAAGGCATGAATGAGGGAAAGAGTGAAAAGCTGCCCCTCAGGTGGGCTCCTTTTGCTGGCAACGAGGAGCTGTGGTTGCGTGACTCACCGGCTGGCCGTCACGGGAATGTCTGAGAGCAGGACGATGTCGTGGGCATGCTGCGGGTGGACCACAAGCCAAGCGCTGTTCAGATCCATCTGCTACTGCTTTAGGGAATCACGGTAAATTACGATGGCAAGCTTATTAAAACAACTTGGCGATTATAGGGGCTTATTTTACACAGCTGTGAAGGGAGAATACAAATCTATAACTTCCATAAGCATCCTTTGTTTCGGCTGTGTCCTCAGCCCAACAGACTCACAAAACTGCCTCTAACTGGAGGAATGGAAAAAGGATCTCGTGACATGACAGACTCTGAGGCAGGTTAAAGCCGGTGCATGAAGCACTCTGTACTCCACAAGCACGTTTCAATCCAAAGACGAGCAAAATCAGTAGGAAGTCTTTCCATTGATTGCAGCTCACTGAGATTGAAGCCTTTGGAGAAAAACGGTGTATTTACATGCTTATGTAGCTACTCCAACCATTTGTGGGGTTGTGCACACAATTTAGGATCATAGCCCTCCTCGTTGAGAACCGCTAGGCAGGTCCTTCCCCCATTCTCCTCCTGGTGTCCCAGGAAGACCACTCTGGACCAGGGCTTCTTACTGCTGTCTCTGTGCACAGGGACCACAGCAGCATCTGAGCTATTGCTGGGCAAGCTTAGCCTCCTCAGAGAGAAAAGCCCTTACTTAGGAATGTAGCATGAGGTGAGTATGATAAGGACAACTCAAGTCACTGGCTTCCTTTCACCTCCCTGTGCCTCTGTTTTGCACAGGATCTTGCAGGCTGTTTGGGACAGGTACAGTCCAGCTGCTCCAAAGGGGCTTGAAGTAGTCATTCACATCACCGTGATTTAGCTTGTTGCAAACCATGTTTTAATTATCTAGTATGGTCAGCCCTTGTCAGGCCCCTTTTTGGCTAAGGCCCTTTGTAACAAGGCCAGGCTGAATCTTCTCTAAATACAGCCGAGGCTCTGTGCTGCTCTGGCTTGCCTCTCTGCACTACTCCTATGTTACAACCAGTCTGGGGGCAAGATCATTTCAGGCTGTGCCTGGCATTTGTGTTTAAGCCCAGGTGTTTAGCCTCTTTTTGGTGTCTGCTTCATCCCTTATGGCATGTCTTAGCTCTTCTGGTTGCTTCTGGTCCTCAAGCTCCCTCCCCCTTGCAGCCTGCATCGAGAAACCTTGCTCACTGTTACCCTGCAGGCCAGCTTCCCTGAAACAGGTTTCCATCCCACCCAAAACGGGCACGAGCTTTGCCTGTTTCCACCTGAGGCTGTTAAGCACGATGACACAGCTCGGCATGGACTCACAGGAAACTGAGGGTGGAGGGGACCCTTGGAGGTCCTCTGTTCCAACCTCCTGCTGAGAGCAGGGTCAGCGTCCAAGCATCCTGATGTAAAACTCAGGCAGACACACTGCAGACTGACATTAAACACCTCTGCAGACACCTTATGTTACTGGAGAAAAAGTGATGGAAATGAAAGCCCAGCATTTTTCTCCCTAGCTACATTAAAATAAAAAAGCTTGTAATTTTCATTTCACCACCTTCCACCACAAACCATGAAAGAGCAGCAGACAGAGGACCTATACACATACTCCCAAACTCTAACATTGGTGTGGCTGGGAGCTGTTCCAAATGCATCATTAAAAGTAGTATTCTGCCTTTTTTTTTTTTTTTTTTTTTTTTTTTTTTTTTTAAGTCCAAAGAGAATCTGCTACTGTATGTGTCCAGCATGTCTTTGAGCAATTGTTTACCCTGACAGTCGAACTCAAGTACTAGTTGCTAGCACAGCAGTCTGAGCAGGGCTGGCATCTCTCTCCGTGGAGAGCAAGGCAGCAGTAGACAGTCGAGGCCCCAGGCTGCTGGGAGGGACGGAACAGGGGGACACCAAGCACAGGCAGGGGTGTAAAATGTTACCTCTTGGGTTATTAAGTGGCTGCTGTGTGCTGTTCCCATGAGCTATGGCTCCCCTGCTCCCCTTCCCATAGTCTCACATCACTTTCATGTACTTCTCTTCAATTTACGCCAATGGTCTTGTCTGCCTGGATTACAAATAATTATGAAATCTTTGAGACGTTCTTCCAAGCTAATTCAAGTCAGTAAGGATTTTATTTTGCACAGATACTTTTTTCTTCAGCTTTCCTATGTCTGAGCAGCACACAGAGCGACAGTGAAAAGTCAGGATCCTCTGCTGAAGTTTATTTTTGTAGAGGTTAGTATTCTTGGCATATGACATAGCCATGCTGCGAGAGTTTTCAAATATTACTTGTAATATTTACTTTGCTTTTGTGAAGAATGTGTTAGTTTAAACATGTTTTCTCCTAAGGTAAGGTGAAATAATTAAATGTATTTTTTTCATTTTTGTGCTCCTTTCCACCTAATTTCTTCTGTAGTTTATTTTCAGTGTACATGGCATCATACAAAGAAACAAGTGATGGCAAAGGAATAGTATAATAAGTTCAACAGATATTTTAATTGTTTTGTAGACAAGATATATGTATTTCCTTGAGGGGGAGAATAATTGCAATGGCATAGCATGGAGATTTTAATATCTTAAAAAACAATCTTGTATTTCTGAATCAGTTATTTTATGTATGTGAGGATAACTATGAAACTAGCAGGGATTTATGCTGGTTCAGGAAAATGGAATTCAAGACAATGCAAATCTACGCAACTACTTTTACTATGATAGTTATGTTAGCAACTTGAAAAGAAGACAAATTCTTCTTGCCTTTAGCATTTTTATGGCAGTGGTCACTAGTAACAAGCTGGCATTAGATATTTGCCAAAATGGATTTAGATTTCATAGTGATTTAATGGAAAAAAAAAAAAATCAAAAAATCTCTTATGGCAATCTCTCTTGGTAGTAGTTCAAAGTAGTTCAATGGGAAAAGATATGGGGAAAGATAATCACTACCTTGACTGTCATTAGTCTGTCTCCTTTTCCCACCCAGCCTTGTAGCTCTGGACTATCTGGTGCTGTTCTGACTGCTTCAGACACCCAATGTGACACAGAACCCATGTTGTTCCAAGATGTGAATTCAAATAGAGAGTAAGCTGTAAGTCTCCAAATAAAAGCTCATTCATCCCTGAACAGCTCATCTGCTTCAAGAGCGTGTGATTCTGAATCAGGCAAGCCAGTATCATTTATCTGCTGGCATGTTTATACGGCACCTAATGCTACAGAGCTGTGATCGCAGTGGCAATAACAATTTGCTGGGGGAGGAAGACTTTCTGAGGAGGAGCTGGGGAAGGTGCTACAAAAATGCATTCATGGTAGCACACCGAAGCAGGCGGAAAGCATAAGGGTGTTCACCCAAGGTAATGTAGTGTGAGTTGCACTGACACATGCAGGATTGGTCATTACAAATTCTCTAGTCACAAAGGAGGGCCACCAGCAGCAATGGCTTCAGTAAAGCCAAGCTACTTCTTTCGAAGCCTCACACATTAGTCCAGACTGAGTTCCTTGGAAGTGAACGTAAGCACCTACATGAACAGAGCAAGCCGGACTTGTCGTTTTGGGAAACATGCCTAATGATATTTATATGGTGGTAGCACTCAGGAACTGAGGAAGCTTCAGGATGTTAGTTGCTAACCATGGAGTAAATACAGTTTCTGCCTGAAGGAACAAACAACAGTCATGGTTGGAAGATACAATTCTGGTCAAAATACACTATGAAGAAATTATATTAATATTGGCATGGTCTTACTCTGCAAATCTACTTCATCAATGTATCCGGAGTCACATGTGCTTTACTTTAGTGACATAATAAAGGTCAATTACTTTTTTCCCTACTCTGATGATGGTGAGACTGAGCCATTCTCTTGTTCAAAAGAAATACTTTCTAAATTAATGTATACCTGTACAAGTGGCTAAAGGAAAATGTATTTTGTAGCCTACAAAATGCAAATTTTTATTTTTATTTTTTTTTTTTGCAGATAATTTGAAAACACCAGATAGAGGTATTCAGATGATTCTCATCTTACAAGATATTATAGAGACTGCTTTTCCTCCTCTAGCTCAGGAGAAATTTGGAGTAATGCTACTGAAGCTAGTGGAGCTACACTACTATAGAAGCACTCTTCTGTAGATAGAACTGGGTTTGAACACAGAGTTCAAGTCAAACTGTCACATGTTAATCGTGAGCTCCCAAATCAGCTTGCCTTGCAGGCCAAGAGTTGCTGCCAGGTAGATCTAGAAGAGCACCTGGACCTCTTGCTGGCCCTGTAGCCTGACACGAGGCATCGCTAATGGTTCCACTCGCTGCCTGGCCAACCTTGGCATTGGGTCACAGGAAGACAATGTGGCGCTGCCGCATACAAAAGGCTGGGTGATTGGCCAACCCAATGTATTAATGCAGCCAAACCAG
Source organism: Heteronetta atricapilla (assembly GCA_011075105.1). Lineage (NCBI taxonomy): Eukaryota > Metazoa > Chordata > Aves > Anseriformes > Anatidae > Heteronetta > Heteronetta atricapilla. Next base: position 24,370,570 of record CM021733.1, read on the forward strand.
GTCCCTAACACCCGCACCCTCCAGAGGTGTGTGGGTGAAATAAAGTTAAAAAAAAAAAGCGATCAAAACCAGACAGACAAGAAAAGCACAGATTTCTTTGTTAGAGGAAAAAATAGAAGACAGAATTAGATCTGCCACGTAAATTTGTGAGGAATGTTTGACCTTAACCAATTAATCTCAACTAATACTTAACATTTTTTCGAGAATGTTTTTGGACCTAGATCGTTTTGTGCAAGGCATCCACCTTTATGGATATATTTCCCATGAGGTCCCTTACCATTTGCTGCACAGTAGCCTGTAATACACCACACTTGTCCCCTGTTTGACATGACTGAAAACCCACATTTCTTAAAAGCAACTGGCTCCTGCTGCGGAATGATGCAGTTTTTGCCCTCTGTACACAAACCCAGCCACACAAGTAGTTGTGATCTCATTCCAGAAAACTTCTGAAGGACAGTGGCCTTGTGCAGAGCAACAATCCAGAGCATCACATCAGCTTCTTGCTGCTTACTCAGTTCTCTCTCCACCTCTCGGGTTGCAAGGTATTTTTTGTTTCCTAAACACTGTAAAAATATTTAGCATATTTAGGTTTGACAATAATTAGCCTTCAAATGACTGAACAGTTCAGCTGCTGAGATCGTCTTCCACGTGATTAATGATTGTTATTGTAAGTTAAAAAAAAAAAAAGCAGATGTATACATTTGCTAAGAGAAGAGGCAATGGTTTCAAGAGTTAATTTCTTAGTTATTTGCAAAATGGAGCTACTTTAAGGCTTTACCTCAGTTTTTCTTCTGAACCACTGAAGGTTTAGTTCTAGTGTAACCCTCTGTGGACATACAAGCCCCCAGCACTGGTGCCATTTTAACACTGGGCTTCAGTTCAGAGCGCTGCAGGCACAGAGGCAGAAGCCTTCACTGTCAGTGTGGCTCCTTTACCCTGTGACTATAGAAAGCTCCAACTCATCTATTTAAAACATCTACTTATTCCTGGGCAGTTTTAAATAGATGCGAACTAAGGAGGAAGGGACTGCTGTGCTCATAGGGCTGGCTCTTGCCTTGAATCCCGTCAGTGTGGAAGCCTGCTCCCCATGCCGGTGGCGTGGCTCTGCCAGAACATTTCAGAGCAAAATCTCATCACTTTGGAGCTGGGGTCAGCGTCCTCAGAGCTCTGAAAGCAGCAGAAGAGGGCCTGGGGAGGCAGACCTGAATTCCACGCAGCTGCTTTTGCGAGCTGTCCGATTCTCCACATAGCTTTTTTGGGAAGAACCTGGACACGTTAGCTCCTGAGTGTTTTAAAAGATGGAATCTTCAGCGTATTTTATCAACTTTTAATTTATACTGCTAAAAGGTGACATCAGTTATGACACAGGGGAGACAAATGCAGGCTGTTGTGCTCATGCATCAACTCCAGGTGCGGGGTTCTGTTTTGCGTTTTGTTCCTCAGGCACGCGTCCCACTTTACAAACGTAAAGCCCCAACCCAGCGGGCTCCCTCCTGGTGCTGCCGGGCTCTCTGCCGAGATCTCCCCTCGCAGTGGCCGCGGGACGCGCTCGCCTTTAACCCCTGTCAGCGCTTTCCTGCCTCCCCACCCGCGAAACCGATCGCGAAAACCCCAACACGGGGGCTCAGGTCCTCGCCCCCACCTGCCGCCGGCGGCCATTTAGGGCCCCCCGCCGCTGGCGTAGCGCGGCCGCGGCGCCAACGCAACAGGTACGGCGGCCCCGCTACGCCGACAGCGTAGCGCCCGCACGGGCGGCGCCCCCCGCCCCGTTACCTGGCGCCGGCCCCCGCCCTGACGTCACGGCGGCCCCGCATTGGCTGCGCGGGGCCGGGGCCGCGGCGCCCCCTCCCCTCCTCTCCCCTCCCCTCCCTCCTCCCCCCCCGGCAGCGCTCCCTCTCCCAGAAACTCTTAAAAAGCGTTTTTTCAGCCCGGGCCGGCTCTGAGAGCGCTCCCTGCACGCTCCTACGGCCCCCTCCCGGCCCCACGGACATCTGCGCGCC